>JAIEZT010000026.1:24022625-24084475 GCA_019594935.1 Periophthalmus modestus | reverse complement strand
CTCATAAAAAAACTTAATGGTGTAAGATTGTTGTGGTTTTGGCGCAGCTATATGTCCCAACAGAAGTGGTCGGCAGTGAGAGCCAAAGTAATGCGGATAATAATGACACCAATGTACACAGAGACGTGGTTGGGTTGACTCCAGGAATACCCAGGAATACTCCAGGAATACTCAGGAATACTCCAGGAATACTCCAGGACACTCCAGGAATACTCCCAGGAATACTCCAGGAAACACTCCAGGAAACTACTACTACCAGGAACACTCCAGGAACACTCCAGGAAACACTCCAGGAATACTCCAGGAATACTCCAGGGAATACTCCAGGAACTACTCCAGGAATACTCCAGGAACACAGGAACCTCCAGGAAACACTGAAGGAACACTCAAGGAACACTCCAGGAACAGCCCCATAAAGTGTAACATTTGTGGAACCCTCCAGGAACCCCCATAAAGGGTGTGGAAGCGTGGACTGAGGAAACATTCCAGAGTAACCATGTCTAACAGAGCGGTATGGGACATGCTTCAGTCACCATGGTGACCTATGTGGTCCCTGTGCATTTCCTGTGCATTTCCTGTGTATATCCTGTGTATATCCTGTGCTGTGGAGCGTTGTGTTTGACCCGCAATAGACCTCAGTTCTGGTGTGCCTGTGATGAATGTGCATGTGTGTTTCAGTGTGTGTACGTGTGTGTCAGTGTGTATATGAGTGTGTCAGTGTGTGTATATGAGTGTATGTGTGTGTCAGTGTGTGTATATGAGTGTATGTGTATGTCAGTGTGTATATGAGTGTATGTGTGTGTACGTGTGTTTCAGTGTGTGTATATATGAGTGTATGTGTGTGTACGTGTGTGTATATGAGTGTATGTGTGTGTCAGTGTGTGTATATGAGTGTATGTGTATGTACGTGTGTGTACGTGTGTGTATATGAGTGTATGTGTATGTCAGTGTGTATATGAGTGTATGTTTGTGTACGTGCGCATTTGTGTGTATGTGGAGGAGTTTCGCATTAGCAACATTAACCATGACCACAGGAGCCACGATACAGTCACTCACCCAGAGCCACATCACTGCAGGGTTTGGCCGCTCACTTCTGTCCAGGGCTCCAAACGGCTCTCCAGCTGTTCACACCAACTCCCACCCGAGAAAAGATTTGGCTTTCTGAGTAGCACCAGATCTAAACCAGGTCTAAAAGAGGACTATTCCAGAGCTACATTTAGGATGATATGGAAAAAAAAAAAAGAATCGCTATTTTTCTCCCCCATTTTCATCGATCATTGTTTTATTTTGTGTCAATAGGCCCAATAATTCCAGAGAAATCCATCCTTAAATTTAGGAATGAGTTCAGCACATTAAGCCTAAAGCCTGTGCGCGCTACTGCTACAGACAGAACCAGATGTGCAAAAGTTTCACTAATAAACAGAGAGAAAAATAGTCGTTTACTGTCTGTAAGGTGGATTAAAACGATGAGAAGCACCAAAAGAGAGGAAGAGGAGAAACGGTGAGGAGCTGCGGCTGGATCAAAGAGAGAGAGGGGGATTTCTGGCACGGTCCTACTACATATGATCTAAAACTGGACCACATCGTTGCTGCAGTTGTTCTTTGAATAGATCACAAAGAGAAGACCAAAAAGTGCACAGAACGGGCTCTAAATAAAGCAAATATTACAGGCACATGCACCACAGTTTAAGAAACACCGTCTTAAACCACTGCAGGATCTAAACCAACATCTGAATCCACATCAGAACCAATCGTTTTGTCTCAGGTTTATTGAAAATCTGAAACAGAATCTAACCCAGAGGCGCTGAAGGACGGCTCAGACGCAGAGGAAACATTCACGAGTTCAGTCGCTCAGCAGCAGAATCGTCGCACTATTGTTTGTGTGGGATTTTTTGTGACATTTAGGGCAAAAAAGGCGTTTTGTTCCAGAGAGATGAGGACAGGGGGTTTATTCACGTGTTTGAAGAATGGCTCTGAGAAAACTGCAGATACTACAACTTCAAACTCAAGGAATAGACTCGATACTAGTTCCGATACCACGATGTGAGTCTGTAAAGTTCAACATTACTCTGTTCTACAAAGGCCACATTTGAGTATCCGTTTTCAATACTAGAGATGCACTGATCTGATATTGGTATCGGATATCAGCTTCCAAATAGTTCAGTCGATGTCCTGGTTGGAAATATAAATCAATGTAACAAGACTATTTCCTGGCTGTGGTCGGTCCAGAAAGTCTCAGAATGTTTCAACTTTGACTTACACAAACCTGTTCTGTGGTTACTTGAGAGACAGAACAGATACAGCAGATACAACACATTTTATTTTTGTTTAAAGGAAATAAATGCTGTTTTTCTTTCTCTTCACTGATGTCTGTTAGTGCTGGAGATGGACAGATGCTTAAAGACACAGTATCGAAATCTGCACTGGAACTGAAAAAGCTCGATCAGTGCATCTCTGTTCGATACTTGTTTTAGTATCGATTTGTATGTGACTTTCGATACTTTTGACAGATACTTTTGACAGATACTTTTGACAGATACTTTTGACAGCCCCCAGTCAGTGACACAGCAGCAGGGCCCGACTCTCTCACCAGAACGTGCAGAACAAACGTATGTAAGCTCAGGGGTGTCGACAGGGGGGACATCGGGGGTCTGCCGTCCCAGGCCCCAGGGTCTTGGGGGGCCCGAATTGTGAGGTTTCTTGACCCGGGTCCCCCCCCCCCCCCCCCCCCCCCCCCAATTTCTGTCGATGGCCCTGCTTATCCACAATGTTCTCCACTAGATCCTAGTCGTTTCACTGAGAAAATACAATTATATAAAAGTGGTTTAAACATAAAGTTATTCATAATAATTAAAATTATTCATATCCATAAGTTTTAAAAACTGTCAGCACCTTTAGTTATTATTTTGGTGGCACAAAATTTCAATAATTCTGGTCCAGACATGTGAAAGACCCGGGTCGAATGCTGCTGCATCCGTCACGAAACAAAACTCACTCCCGTTTTAGGTTTTGTGTCTCGTGTTTTTCATGTTGTTACTTTGTGTTTTTTCTCCATGTTTCATTTCATCGTCGCTTAAACAAAAAAAATGACCCCGTCCCTGAGCTGCTGAATCAGACCCACAGAACTTTAAAACAAACTGATGCTCCCACAGGTCAGAGGTCACTGTGCTACCACCCCTCCACACTCTGCTCCATTCATCTCACACCACAGGAGAGGAGGAGGAGGAGCGGAAAAGAGGGGAGAGTGATGGAGGAGAGGATGGAGAGGAGAAAGAGATAAGAGAGAGTGCAGAGGGTGAGATTGGGAGAGGATGGAAAGGAGGAGGAAAGAGAGAGAGGACAGAAAGAGGGAACAGAGAGGTGAGATGTAAGAGAAGAGGTAGAGGAGGAGCAGGAGAGAGAGAAAGAGGCGAGATGGAAGAGAGGCTGAAGATGAAGAAAGAGGAGAAGAGAGAGAGGATGGAGGTGAGGATGGAGAGAAGCAGGAAAAACAGAGGGAGAGAGAGAGAGAGAGAGAGAGAGAGGAGGAGAGAGAGAGAGAGAGAGAGAGGAGAAGAGAAAGAAAAGAGGTAAGATGGAAGAAATTATGGAGAGGAGGAGGAGGAAACAGCCCATGGGAAGAATACTTGTATGTATTTAGTTACAGAATACTGAATATCTGCAGTAAAATGGATTTTGCAAAGTAAAGAGAAAGAAAGAGGAGAGGAGAGGAGAGATGGAGGAGAGGATGGAGAGAGAGGATGGAGAGACTAAGGAGGAAAGAGGGAGAAAGAGGATGGAGGAGGAAAGAGAAAAAGAAGAGGTGAGATGGAGGAGAAGATGGAGAGGAGGAAAAAGAAAGAAAAAGGAGAGGTGAGCGTAAAGACGGAACATAGGATTAAAAACAGCTTCATGTTTGTTTCACCGTATGATACTAGTAACTGTACCAGAGTACAGTTACTTAGTTACAGTTACAGTATAGAGTATTCTCAGTACATGGACTCAATGACTTCAAAACACTGAAAACAGCAACTACCCATGAACAACAGGCCTTTACACATCAAGTACCACCAGATCAGGTCTAATCCAGGACTAAACCAGGTCTATAACAGGACTATTCCAGGTCTGATCTAGGACTAAACCAGGTCTATAACAGGATTAAACCAGGTCTAATCTAGGACTAAACCAGGTCTATAACAGGACTATTCCAGGTCTGATCTAGGACTAAACCAGGTCTATAACAGGACTAAACCAGGTCTAATCTAGGACTAAACCAGGTCTATAACAGGACTATTCCAGGTCTAATCCAGGACTAAACCAGGTCTATAACAGGACTATTCCAGGTCTAATCCAGGACTAAACCAGGTCTATAACAGGACTATTCCAGGTCTATAACAAGACTATTCCAGGTCTATAACAAGACTATTCCAGGTCTATAACAAGACTATTCCAGGTCTAATCCAGGACTAAACCAGGTCTATAACAGGACTATTCCAGGTCTAATCCAGGACTAAACCGGTCTATAACAAGACTATTCCAGGTCTATAACAAGGACTATTCCAGGTCTATAACAAGACTATTCCAGGTCTATAACAAGACTATTCCAGGTCAATCCAGGACCTAAACCAGGTCTATAACAGGACTATTCCAGGTCTAATCCAGGACTAAACCAGGTCTATAACAGGACTATTCCAGGTCTAATCCAGGACTAAACCAGGTCTATAACAGGACTATTCCAGGTCTATAACAAGACTATTCCAGGTCTATAACAAGACTATTCCAGGTCTATAACAAGACTATTCCAGGTCTATAACAAGACTATTCCAGGTCTAATCCAGGACTAAACCAGGTCTATAACAGGACTATTCCAGGTCTAATCCAGGACTAAACCAGGTCTATAACAAGACTATTCCAGGTCTATAACAAGACTATTCCAGGTCTATAACAAGACTATTCCAGGTCTAATCCAGGACTAAACCAGGTCTATAACAGGACTATTCCAGGTCTAATCCAGGACTAAACCAGGTCTATAACAGGACTATTCCAGGTCTAATCCAGGACTAAACCAGGTCTATAACAGGACTATTCCAGGTCTAATCTGGGAATAAACCAGGTCTATAACAGGACTATTCCAGGTCTAATCTGGGACTGAACCAGGTCTATAACAGGACTATTCCAGGTCTAATCTGGGACTAAACCAGGTCTGTAACAGGACTATTCCGGGTCTAATCTGGGACTGAACCAGGTCTATAACAGGACTATTCCAGGTCTAATCTGGGACTAAACCAGGTCTATAACAGGACTAAACCAGGTCTATAACAGGACTATTCCAGGTCTATAACAGGACTATTCCAGGTCTATAACAGGACTATTCCAGGTCTATAACAGGACTATTCCAGGTCTATAACAGGACTATTCCAGGTCTATAACAGGAGTATTCCAGGTCTATAACAGGAGTATTCCAGGTCTATAACAGGAGTATTCCAGGTCTATAACAGGAGTATTCCAGGTCTATAACAGGAGTATTCCAGGTCTATAACAGGAGTATTCCAGGTCTATAACAGAGTATTCCAGGTCTATAACAGGACTATTTCCAGGTCTATAACAGGACTATTCCAGGTCTATAACAGGAGTATTCCAGGTCTATAACAGGAGTATTCCAGGTCTATAACAGGACTATTCCAGGTCTATAACAGGACTATTCCAGGTCTATAACAGGACTATTCCAGGTCTATAACAGGACTATTCCAGGTCTATAACAGGACTATTCCAGGTCTAATCTAGGACTAAACCAGGTCTTAAAGTGGACTACATGATCATATGTTCTAAACAAGAAATAATCCAGAGAAGCACAAACTGGAGGAGCTGAACCACAGTTTGAGAAGCACTGGCCTGTTTAAAAAAGTCAATAAAAATGAAGGACTTTTTCCCACATTCCTCAGTCTCGTCCTTCCCTCTGTCTGTGACCAAGTTCTCACCCAAAACTACACAACAACATAACATCAGGGGAAGAGGATACTCAGTTACATTTACTCATTACTCATTTACTCGAGTAATATACAGTGTAACAGTACTCTTACTCCAGTAATATACAGTACAGTGTACAGTACTCTTACTCGAGTAATATACAGTACGGGTGTAACAGTACTCTTACTCGAGTAATATACAGTGTAACAGTACTCTTACTCGAGTAATAGTACGGTGTAACAGTACTCTTACTCGAGTAATAGTACGGTGTAACAGTACTCTTACTCGAGTAATATACCATACAGTGTAACAGTACTCTTACTCCAGTAATATACAGTACAGTGTAAGAGCACTCTTACTCGAGTAATATACAGTACAGTGTAAGAGTACTCTTACTCCAGTAATATACAGTACAGTGTAACAGTACTCTTACTCGAGTAATAGTACGGTGTAACAGTACTCTTACTCGAGTAATATACAGTACAGTGTAAGAGTACTCTTACTCCAGTAATATACAGTACAGTGTAACAGTACTCTTACTCGAGTAATAGTACGGTGTAACAGTACTCTTACTCGAGTAATATACAGTACAGTGTAACAGTACTCTTACTCCAGTAATATACAGTACGATGTAACAGTACTCTTACTCGAGTAATATACAGTACAGTGTAACAGTACTCTTACTCCAGTAATATACAGCACAGTGTAACAGTACTCTTACTCGAGTAAAACTTGAAGTTCCTGATGTTCCTCTTACCTGAGAAGTACTTTCCCCAAATACTTTTTTACTCTTACTCGAGTCATTTCTTGAACCACTGATTTGCATTTCTCCTTGAATAATATTATTTGGAAGTAAAACATTTCTCCTTCTTGAGTAACTGTTTTGGCTCCTTTTCCACCTCCTCTATCACCTCCTCTACCACCATCATTATAACACTGGGGCTCCTCTTCCATCTCCTTTATCACCTCCTCTTCCATCTCCTCTATCACCTCCTCTTCCATCTCCTCTTCCACCTCCTCTTCCATCTCCTCTTCCACCTCCTCTATCACCTCCTCTTCCATCTCTTTTATCACCTCCTCTTCCATCTCCTCTACCACCTCCTCTTCCACCTCCTCTATCACCTCCTCTTCCATCTCCTCTACCACCTCCTCTACCATCTCACGCCTCTGCTCTGGAGACGCTATCTAGCCCCAGCCACCTCCTCCAGGACCCTCTTCTCTTCTACTGTCATCACAACACTAGAGCTCCTCTTCCAACTTCTCTACTACCTCCTCTACCACCTCCTCTTCCCACCTCCATCACCTCCTCTTCCAGTTCGTAACACTGGCTCTCCTCTTCCAAAGCCTCCTTTTCACGCCTCTGCTCTGGAGACGCTCATTAGCCCCAGCCTCCTCCACCATGACCCTCTTCTCTTCTACGTCCTGTTCTGTGGAAGCCAAACAAACCCAGTCCACAAACACCTCCGCGGTCTGCTCCTGCCGCAAACTCCCACTTCAGGACTGCGTCAAACCCGCACCCCCGTCCCGAGGTGGCATCCCAGAGGAAGTTTGGTGCTTTTCCAGAACTCTCGACCCACAATGGCGGAGTGTGTGCAGCCGAGCGACACAATAGTTGCAAAAACTGAGAACTGTGCAAAGCAAGCAACGAATACCAGCTCAAAGTGGCGCTAAACAGTGTTGGAAACGTGCATTACGCGCAAAAGTGGCACGTTTGGTAATTACTTAGCAACTTTGCGCCGTGGCTAATGAGCAGGCTACACCGCGCACACAAGCTGCTTTAAAGTGGCAAAAAGCAAAGGAAAGCGCGGGTTATGTGGATACAATGGCACAAAAAGGGAACGGGGAACGAGCGTTGTGCGTAAAAGTGGCATGTTTTGCGCTTATTTGAGACTTTTGCGCCATGTTGAGCCCCTGACAAAGAGGAGAAACAAAGTAGCTCCTGGCTGCTCCTGCTGCTCTGCCCGTGGTGGAGGAGTCTTACCTTGGCGATGGCTTTCTTGTAGCGTACGGTGGCCTGTTGGATCAGAGAGTGCACTTTGATATTCCCGTCCCCGCACGGAACCACGACGCGGGTCCGGCCGAAGCACACCGTCACTTTCATGGCTCCCAAACCCGACGGCAGGACGAGGACACGCGGGGACGAAGCACAGGAGCACCGCCGCTGCTGCTTCTGCCGCTGGAGCCGAAAACAGGCGCACACATCGGGATAGAGACGCGGTGAGTCCCCGGGGTGAGCTCCGGGGGGTGAGCTCCAGGGGCCGGGGGTCAGAGGCGGCCCCGCGTCTCGCCTCTTGGCCGCATTTGGACGCTGTTTCTCGGACACTGAGTGGACTCCGGTGACCACCTGTTTGTGGAGCTGCTCTGTGCGTGCGCGCGCGAGCCCAATCCTCACGCACTCAGGCACGCGCTCCCGGCTGAGCTCACGCGCGGTCATGTGATGCGTTCAGGGGCAGCTCGGGATTCAAGGATTTAATGTGCAAAATTAAGAGTTTGTTGTTGTTGTTGTTGTTTTTTAATTAATTAACTTTGTGTTTAAACAGGTTCTTATGTATACGCCACTTTTGTGTTTCAATTTCTTTTTTTTTTGTCATTTTACTCATTTAAACAACAAAGAGGCAATATATTCGCCAAAATGCCAGAGTTAATTGCTAGTATAGCAGTATAGACAAGATCTCGTTCAAAATTTTTCTCGCGCCACAAGATCTCGTGAGACAAAATTGTACACACATTTGGAAAATGATCTCGTGAGATTTTTTTTTCCTTCGCGTTAAAGTTGGATTAAAAAATGAAATGATAATAATAATAATAAATAAATAATAATAATAATAATAATATAATAATAATAATAATAATAATAATAATAATATAAAAACTCCTGAATTACTTCGTGAAAAGTTTGAAAAGCAGTGCTACGACAGCAAAAATCAAAAAATGGTGAGGCCAAAACTGTGAAATGAACTGCACAATTTATGTGTTATAAATGATGTCATAATTTATACTACATAAATTGTGTAGGACTGCATATGAGTATAGTACTGTGCATGAAGAGGAATAAAACAGTACTGTTAAGACCATAAATCGTGCCTTGTCGTGCCGTGTAATCATTTGATCCAGAATTACTTCGCTTGTTAAGATTTGTTCCGTTTGTTTGTAAACGCAGCACGTCCCGTCTCCCTCTAGTGGACAAACTGAGACATGAAAACAGACTTCACAAGAAAGTTTCACAATGTTTATTGCTGTGTTTCAGATGACATCACAATATTTTATAGTCCAATAATATTTATTACAGATGTGGACAGATAAAGTGAATCTTGTTCAAATGCAGGTTTGTGGTGTAACACAGTGAACTCTTGGGACTAATCCTTGACAGAAATGATCAGGTTCAGCATTTGTGAATTTATCTTTTGGGTATTTCATGACAAAACTGAATGTAATCAATACAGAAATGTGGCTCTTGCCCCAATCTGAGAGTATGACATCATCGCAAAGAATTTGAAAACTACCAATATCACAATAACAACTCAGTGAGGCTTAGTTTGGAATTGTTTTGGGGTCACGTAGAACAAACATAGGCCACATTTATTTATTTGTGTGTATGTATTTATTTATATTATTTTTACTATTATTATTTATTTAGTTAGTTAGTTAGTTACTTATTCATTTATTTATTTTTTAATATGAGTTGGTCCATTTGTAAAATATAAATTACATAAAACTGGGAACTTTGATTTTTTTTTTTTTTTTTCTTATACCAAAATTAACCCATGCGCTGCACAATATTTGGACACAAAAATACATATTAACATCTAGTTTTCTCAAACACAATTCAAAATCAAGTCATGTAAAAATATGTCTTTCAAATGTGTGAATAAACCAAACTAAAGGATTTAATCGTGTGTGTATGTGTGTATGTGTGTATGTGTGTGTGTGTGTGTGTGTGTGCGTGTGCGTGCGCGTGCGCGTGCGTGTGCGTGTGTGTGTGTGTGTGTGTGTGTGTGTGTGTGTGTGTGTGCGTGTGAGTGCGTGTGTGCCTGTCCAGATGTGTCTGAGCTGCAGCTGCTCTGGTCCAGATGTGGAGGCTGAAATAAAACAGAAGTCTGCCATAGAAACACTGGACAATGATCTAATATTAAGTCTATTCAAGATAAAGAGAATAAATTAAACCTTTTATCATCCAATAAAAGCCGTGTAATCAGTCGATCAGTCCTCTTCGTTATCTGTTTTATGCGGCTGAGCTCTTGTGGCTGCAGACAGTAATTACAGCACATGACAGAAAACAGGACAAACTCAAAACATTTACAGGTTTAGACAAAAGAATGCAACGTCCCTCTGGCCGTGTGGAGGGAGGAATCTACAAAAGTCAAAGCAAAAATGCAGTTTCACCTCATTTCTATCAGCGACAACGCCCATATTCACTGTATTTATCTGACCAGCAGACAAAAAGAACAGAGACAAAAACTGTTCCCAAGTAAGAGGAACATTACTTCAAAATAGTACTACTCAAGCAGAAGTACAAAGTAGTAATAAAGTAAAAAAAAAAAAACATTTGGGGAAACTACTTCTCAGGTAAGAGTAACTTAAAGAGTATCTGTCTGGACATCATCAGATTTATAATTTTGGGGAATGTGAAGAACAAAACATGAAATAAAACACAAAAATTAGCCAAACTAAATCACATCTGAAGGAGCTGCAGATGTTCGAAATGTACAAAACAATACTCGTACAAAATATTATTGGAGTAAAAGTAGGCTGCTAGAAAGGTACAATGAAAAGTGTAATTTCTTTTAAAAATGACTCAAGTAAATGTACTTGAGTACTACTCACCTCGGCCGACCACATCGCAACATCTGCAGATTAACTCGAGACGTCTGACCTGCATCTCAGGGAGACACATATACGAGGTCAGACCTGGTTTAGACCTGGTTTAGTCCTTGATCTAGTACTAGTTTAGTCCTGGTCTGGTCCCGATTTGGTCCCAGTTTGGTCCTGGTGTAGTCCTGGTTTAGTCCTGCTTTGGTCCTGGTTTGGTCCTGGTTTGGTCCTGCTTTAGTCCTAGTTTGGTCCCTGGTTTAGACCTGCTTTAGTCCTGTTTGGTCCTGGTTTAGTCCTGGTTTAGTCCTGCTTTAGTCCTGGTTTAGTCCTGCTTTAGTCCTGGTTTGGTCCTGGTTTAGTCCTGGTTTAGTCCTGCTTTAGTCCTGGTTTAGTCCTGGTTTAGTCCTGGTTTAGTCCTGCTTTAGTCCTGGTTTAGTCCTGGTTTGGTCCTGGTTTAGACCCTGGTTTAGTCCTGGTTTGGTCCTGGTTTAGACCTGGTTTAGTCCTGGTTTAGGTCCTGGTTTGGTCCTGGTTTGGTCCTGGTTTAGTCCTGAGTCCTGATTTGCTCCTGCTTTAGTCCTGGTTTGGTCCTAATTTGGTCCTGGTTTAGTCCTGGTTTGGTCCTGGTTTAGACCTGCTTTAGTCCTGGTTCAGTCCTGGTTTAGTCCTGGTTTAGTCCTGCTTTAGTCCTGGTTTAGTCCTGGTTAGTCCTGGTTCAGTCCTGGTTTAGTCCTGGTTTAGTCCTGGTTTGTTCCTGGTTTAGTCCTGGTTTAGTCCTGGTTTGGTCCTGGTTTAGTCCTGGTTTATCCCTGGTTTAGTCTTGGTTTAGTCCTGATTTGGTCCTGGTTTGGTCCTGGTTTAGTCCTGGTTTAGTCCTGGTTTAGTCCTGGTTTAGTCCTGCTTTAGTCCTGGTTTAGTCCTGCTTTTAGTCCTGGTTTGGTTCCTGGTTTAGTCCTGGTTTAGTCCTGCTTTAGTCCTGGTTTAGTCCTGGTTTAGTCCTGGTTTAGTCCTGCTTTAGTCCTGGTTTAGTCCTGGTTTGGTCCTGGTTTAGACCTGGTTTAGTCCTGGTTTGGTCCTGGTTTAGACCTGGTTTAGTCCTGGTTTGGTCCTGGTTTGGTCCTGGTTTGGTCCTGCTTTAGTCCTAGTTTGGTCCTGGTTTAGACCTGCTTTAGTCCTGGTTTGGTCCTGGTTTAGTCCTGGTTTAGTCCTGCTTTAGTCCTGGTTTAGTCCTGCTTTAGTCCTGGTTTGGTCCTGGTTTAGTCCTGGTTTAGTCCTGCTTTAGTCCTGGTTTAGTCCTGGTTTGGTCCTGGTTTAGACCTGGTTTAGTCCTGGTTTGGTCCTGGTTTAGTCCTGGTTTAGTCCTGCTTTAGTCCTGGTTTAGTCCTGGTTTAGTCTGGTTTAGTCCTGCTTTAGTCCTGGTTTAGTCCTGGTTTGGTCCTGGTTTAGACCTGGTTTAGTCCTGGTTTGGTCCTGGTTTAGACCTGGTTTAGTCCTGGTTTGGTCCTGGTTTGGTCCTGGTTTGGTCCTGCTTTAGTCCTAGTTTGGTCCTGGTTTAGACCTGCTTTAGTCCTGGTTTGGTCCTGGTTTTAGTCCTGGTTTAGTCCTGCTTTAGTCCTGGTTTAGTCCTGCTTTAGTCCTGGTTTGGTCCTGGTTAGTCCTGGTTTAGTCCTGCTTTAGTCCTGGTTTAGTCCTGGTTTAGTCCTGGTTTAGTCCTGCTTTAGTCCTGGTTTAGTCCTGGTTTGGTCCTGGTTTAGACCTGGTTTAGTCCTGGTTTGGTCCTGGTTTAGACCTGGTTTAGTCCTGGTTTGGTCCTGGTTTGGTCCTGGTTTAGTCCTGGTGTAGTCCTGATTTGCTCCTGCTTTAGTCCTGGTTTGGTCCTAATTTGGTCCTGGTTTAGTCCTGGTTTGGTCCTGGTTTAGACCTGCTTTAGTCCTGGTTCAGTCCTGGTTTAGTCCTGGTTTAGTCCTGCTTTAGTCCTGGTTTAGTCCTGGTTTAGTCCTGGTTCAGTCCTGGTTTAGTCCTGGTTTAGTCCTGGTTTGTTCCTGGTTTAGTCCTGGTTTAGTCCTGGTTTGGTCCTGGTTTAGTCCTGGTTTATCCCTGGTTTAGTCTTGGTTTAGTCCTGATTTGGTCCTGGTTTGGTCCTGGTTTAGTCCTGGTTTAGTCCTGGTTTAGTCCTGGTTTAGTCCTGCTTTAGTCCTGGTTTAGTCCTGCTTTAGTCCTGGTTTGGTCCTGGTTTAGTCCTGGTTTAGTCCTGCTTTAGTCCTGGTTTAGTCCTGGTTTAGTCCTGGTTTAGTCCTGCTTTAGTCCTGGTTTAGTCCTGGTTTGGTCCTGGTTTAGACCTGGTTTAGTCCTGGTTTGGTCCTGGTTTAGACCTGGTTTAGTCCTGGTTTGGTCCTGGTTTGGTCCTGGTTTAGTCCTGGTGTAGTCCTGATTTGCTCCTGCTTTAGTCCTGGTTTGGTCCTAATTTGGTCCTGGTTTAGTCCTGGTTTGGTCCTGGTTTAGACCTGCTTTAGTCCTGGTTCAGTCCTGGTTTAGTCCTGGTTTAGTCCTGCTTTAGTCCTGGTTTAGTCCTGATTTAGTCCTGGTTCAGTCCTGGTTTAGTCCTGGTTTAGTCCTGGTTTGTTCCTGGTTTAGTCCTGGTTTAGTCCTGGTTTGGTCCTGGTTTAGTCCTGGTTTATCCCTGGTTTACTCTTGGTTTAGTCCTGATTTGGTCCTGGTTTGGTCCTGGTTTAGTCCTGGTTTAGTCCTGGTTTGGTCCTGGTTTGGTCCTGGTTTGGCCCTGGTTTTGTCCTGGTTTGGTCCTGGTTTAGTCCTGGTTTAGACCTGGTTTAGTCCTGGTTTGGTCCTGGTTTAGTCCTGGTTTAGTCCTGGTTTGGTCCTGGTTTAGTCCTGGCTTGGTCCTGGTTTGGTCCTGGCTTGGTCCTGGTTTGGTCCTGGTTTGGTCCTGGCTTGGTCCTGGTTTGGTCCTGGTTTGGTCCTGGTTTAGCCCTGGCTTGGTCCTGGTTTAGTCCTGGTTTGGTCCTGGTTTAGTCCTGGTTTGGTCTTGGTTTGGTCCTGGTTTAGTCCTGGTTTGGTCCTGGTTTGGTCCTGGTTTGGTCCTGGTTTAGTCCTGGTTTGGTCCTGGTTTGGCCCTGCTTTAGTCCTGGTTTGGTCCTGGTTTAGTCCTGGTTTAGTTCTGGTTTGGTCCTGGTTTGGCCCTGGTTTGGCCCTGCTTTAGTCCTGGTTTGGTCCTGCTTTAGTCCTGGTTTAGTCCTGGTTTGGTCCTGGTTCAGTCCGGGTTTGGTCTTGGTTCGGTCCTGGTTTAGTCCTGGTTTAGTCCTGGCTTGGTCCTGGTTTAGTCCTGGTTTGGTCCTGGTTTAGTCCTGGTTTGGTCCTGGTTTAGTCCTGGTTTGGTCCTGGTTTGTTCTTGCTTTAGACACAGTGGTACATAGGAGGATGGGAGGGCATCTGACACAGCTGCAACACAAATTCATGATACTTTGTCACATAATAGCGCTGATATTTTTCCAGAGCAGTGTCACGTGGTTGGACGTAGCTTTTGTGTCTTATAACGCTGCGTAAAGCGTCGTTTTCAAATCTCTTTAAATCCCACATGATTTGCGCTGTCCCTGTGTCACCAGCAGATGGCGCCGTTCGGCCGCGTAAACTGGGTCGGAGGTTTGTTTACGTTCGATAAAATAATACAAATAAAAATAAAAAATAATAATAATAAATACAAAAATAATGAATTTAAAAAAAAAAGGTTTGTCTACGCTCTTTCTTACGTCATCTGCACGTATTTCAAAACTTCCCGCACATGTGATTTCAAGTACAGCTTTCAACATCATTTCACAATAGGTCATTTTTAGGCCCTGAGATCATGAGATTAATCACATAAAGAATAAAAGTCTGACATGTGAAAGTTCAGATCACGTAAAATCTAAAAATAAAAGCGTCAAATGCACAAATGTTTATAGTTAGTTCATTTTGGGACAGCGTTGGTGAGGCAGAGTTTACGTCATCCGCGCTGACGCAGAGTCACGCACACCTTACGCACCGCGCGGACTGATGGGTAAAGGTGAGTTTGAACTTTTTTTCTTTTTTTTACAAGACCAGTCAGGGATTATTTTCAGTGTAATTCTCCCTGAAAAATGGAGAAGTGCCAAACATTGCATAAAAAGAACACATTTTAACACTTGTCTTTTCTTGTTGGAAACAGTTTTCTGTCACTTTAAATATTCAACAAAATAAGTGAAAAAGGCAGCACAGTCTGGTCTCTCCACTTACACAAATGTATACAATATTATACCATTATACAAGTACAGTTATTGTCCGTGAAATAAATGGACATGTCGAAAAGCACATTCATAGTTTTCCAGCAGATAGTTGTGCAATTATAAAACGTGTTCAATAGTTTCCCTTCTCTGTAGAACAAAAAGGCTCTGAAATGAAACTGTCTATGTACAAAATGTCCCACAGGATAAAAACTCAAATAATCTAACATCTGTTTCTGTCACTTTGGTGCAAGGAGATATGACAGATACAAAGTCAAAGGTTTCTTTCTGAAGGAGTGTTCCAGGTCATGTGTTGTGTTGGTGCTAAAGTCACTGAGTCTGTTCTGGTTAAAGGCCTGAGTGACCCGCTGGAGCCTGGGTGACCCGCTGGAGCCTGAGTGACCCGCTGGAGCCTGGGTGACCCGCTGGAGCCTGTGTGACCCGCTGGAGCCTGTGTGACCCGCTGGAGCCTGGGTGACCCGCTGGAGCCTGAGTGACCCGCTGGAGCCTGGGTGACTCGCTGGAGCCTTGGTGACTTGGTGGTGATATTGTATTGCCGTTTAGAGCTGTCTCGAGTTGGATTAGTGGCCGCTCATGGGTACTACAATGAAAAAAATCCCTCCTGTCCAGAGAGGATTTTTCCCACAGAGCACAAGGTGATCACAAACTGCTGTGTTTGGCTGACAGGGACTATACAGCTTTCAAAAAGGTCGGATTTTGACATTTCAGATCATGAACCTATAGTAACCCATAGTCCAGAATGTTCAGCCCCCACAGATGTGAGTGTAGAAATCTGATCAAGGACAGAGTCAACTTTTTAATGTTCCCTTTGACAACTGGACTTTTTGTATTTATACTTTATCTACTGCTCATGTTCTACCAAACTAATGTTCTACCAAACTCAGCTTCTACCAAACTCATGTTCTACCAAACTCACCTTCTACCAAACTCACCTTCTACCAAACTCATGTTCTACCAAACTCATCTTCTACCAAACTCATGTTCTACCAAACTCACGTTCTACCAAACTCACCTTCTACCAAACTCACCTTCTACCAAACTCACCTTCTACCAAACTCACGTTCTACCAAACTCACGTTCTACCAAACTCATGTTCTACCAAACTCATCTTCTACCAAACTCACCTTCTACCAAACTCACCTTCTACCAAACTCACGTTCTACCAAACTCACGTTCTACCAAACTCATGTTCTACCAAACTCACGTTCTACCAAACTCACCTTCTACCAAACTCACGTTCTACCAAACTCATCTTCTACCAAAACTCATGTTCTACCAAACTCACGTTCTACCAAACTCACCTTCTACCAAACTCACGTTCTACCAAACTCACGTTCTACCAAACTCATTTTCTACCAAACTCATGTTCTACCAACTCATCTTCTACCAAACTCACTTCTACCAAACTCACGTTCTACCAAACTCACCTCTACCAAACTCACCTTCTACCAAACTCACGTTCTACCAAACTCACGTTCTACCAAACTCACGTTCTACCAAACTCATGTTCTACCAAACTCATCTTCTACCAAACTCATCTTCTACCAAACTCACGTTCTACCAAACTCACCTTCTACCAAACTCACCTTCTACCAAACTCACCTTCTACCAAACTCATCTTCTACCAAAACTCATGTTCTACCACCAAACTCACGTTCTACCAAACTCACCTTCTACCAAACTCACATTCTACCAAACTCATCTTTCTACCAAACTCATGTTCTACCAAACTAATGTTACCAAACTCACCTTCTACCAAACTCATGTTCTACCAAACTCACCTTCTACCAAACTCACCTTCTACCAAACTCATGTTCTACCAAAACTCATGTTCTACCAAACTCATGTTCTACCAAAACTCATCTTCTACCAAAACTGACGTTCTACCAAACTCACCTTCTACCAAACTCATGTTCTCTACCAAACTCATCTTCTACAAACTCATGTTCTACCAAACTCACGTTCTACCAAACTCACCTTCTACCAAACTCACATTCTACCAAACTCATCTTC
Organism: Periophthalmus modestus; assembly: GCA_019594935.1. Taxonomy (NCBI): domain Eukaryota; kingdom Metazoa; phylum Chordata; class Actinopteri; order Gobiiformes; family Gobiidae; genus Periophthalmus; species Periophthalmus modestus. The sequence goes on along the minus strand of JAIEZT010000026.1, from coordinate 24,067,430 downwards.
TACCAAACTAATGTTCTACCAAACTCACCTTCTACCAAACTCATGTTCTACCAAACTCATCTTCTACCAAACTGATCTTCTACCAAACTCATGTTCTACCAAACTCACGTTCTACCAAACTCATCTTCTACCAAACTCACCTTCTACCAAACTCACGTTCTACCAAACTCACGTTCTACCAAACTCATGTTCTACCAAACTCACGTTCTACCAAACTCACCTTCTACCAAACTCACATTCTACCAAACTCATCTTCTTCTACCAAACTAATGTTCTACCAAACTCTCACCTTCTACCAAACTCATGTTCTACCACCAAACTCACCTTCTACCAAACTCACCTTCTACCAAACTCATGTTCTACCAAAACTCATGTTCTACCAAAACTCATGTTCTACCAAACTCATCTTCTACCAAAACTGACGTTCTACCAAACTCACCTTCTACCAAACTCATGTTCTACCAAACTCATCTTCTACCAAAAACTCATCTTCTACCACCAAACATGTTCTACCAAACTCACGTCTACCAAACTCACCTTCTACCAAACTCACATTCTACCAAAACTCATCTTCTACCAAACTAATGTTCTACCAAACTCACCTTCTACCAAACTCATGTTCTACCAAACTCATCTTCTACCAAACTGATCTTCTACCAAACTCATGTTCTACCAAACTCACGTTCTACCAAACTCATCTTCTACAAACTCACCTTCTACCAAACTCACGTTTCTACCAAACTCATCTTCTACCAAACTCATGTTCTACCAAACTCATCTCTTCTACCAAACTCATGTTCTACCAAACTCATCTTCTACCAAACTCACGTTCTACCAAACTCACCTTCTACCAAACTCATGTTCTACCAAACTCACGTTCTACCAAACTCACGTTCTACCAAACTCACCTTCTACCAAACTCACCTTCTACCAAACTCATGTTCTACCAAACTCATGTTCTTTACCAAACTCATGTTCTACCAAACTCACCTTCTACCAAACTCATCAAACTTCTTCTACCAAACTCACCTCTACCAAACTCACCTTCTACCAAACTCATGTTCTACCAAACATCATTCTACCAAACTCACGTTCTACCAAACTCACGTTCTACCAAACACGTTTCTACCAAACTCACGTTCTACCAAACCAAACTCACCACCTTCTACCAAACTCATGTTCTACCAAACTCACCTTCTACCAAACTCACCTTCTACCAAACTCACCAAACTCTACCCAAACTCACCACCAAACTCATCTTCTACCAAACTCACCTTCTACCAAACTCACGTTCTACCAAACTCATCTTCTACCAAACTCATGTTCTACCAAACTCATCTTCTTCTACCAAACTCATGTTCTACCAAACTCATCTTCTACCAAACTCACGTTCTACCAAATCACCTTCTACCAAACTCATGTTCTACCAAACTCACTTCTACCAAACTCACGTTCTACCAAACTCACCTTCTACCAAACTCACCTTCTACCAAACTCACCTTCTACCAAACTCATGTTCTACCAAACTCATGTTCTACCAAACTCATGTTCTACCAAACTCACCTTCTACCAAACTCATGTTCTACCAAACTAATGTTCTACCAAACTCACCTTCTACCAAACTCATGTTCTACCAAACTCATGTTCTACCAAACTCATGTTCTACCAAACTCACGTTCTACAAACTCACGTTCTACCAAAACTCACCTTCTACCAAACTCACGTCTACCAAACTCACGTTCTACCAAACTCACCTTCTACCAAACTCACCTTCTACCAAACTCATGTTCTACCAAACTCACCTTCTACCAAACTCATGTTCTACCAAAAACTCATCTTCTACCAAACTCACGTTCTACCAAACTCATGTTCTACCAAACTCATGTTCTACCAAACTCACGTTCTACCAAACTCACGTTCTACCAAACTCACGTTCTACCAAACTCACCTTCTACCAAACTCACCTTCTACCAAACTCATGTTCTACCAAACTAATGTTCTACCAAACTCACCTTCTACCAAACTCATGTTCTACCAAACTCATGTTCTACCAAACTCCTCATGTTCTACCAAACTCATCTTCTACCAAACTCACGTTCTACCAAACTCACCTTCTACCAAACTCATGTTCTACCAAACTCATGTTCTACCAAACTCACGTTCTACCAAACTCACGTTCTACCAAACTCACCTTCTACCAAACTCACCTTCTACCAAACTCATGTTCTACCAAACTAATGTTCTACCAAACTCACCTTCTACCAAACTCATGTTCTTCCAAACTCATGTTCTACCAAACTCACTGCAGTGTTTTAGGTGAATGTTCATGTTCATCGTTCAGAGCCTGATGCCCTGACAGAGACACGTAGAGTCCTGCATTATCAGGACACACAGACACCAGTGTAAATCCATTTAAACACTTTCATCAATGCATTTTCTGACTCGATACTCGATACTGATTCCGATACCATGCTGCTAATTAAAAACCCTCTTTTTCTTTAGACAATAGAGAGTGATTTTCAACCTTAAGTGGCACTACTTTCGAGTTACTATCAGATTTTTGCTGCTTTTGAGAAGTCTCGGTCTTATTCACACAGACCTTGAGCAGAATAATAACAGTATTATCCAGGTCTTTTTGTGCTCTTATAAAAGACTCAAGGCCGAGACGTCACAGGCCCAGACGCTGCAGCTTCATTCAAAAATCATGATTTGTCTTTTCAAAAACATCTGCGTCGTTTTCAGATACGTGACTCAGCCGCAGATACGTGTAGAACTGTTCTCTTCAGTGAACAGATGTGGACAGAGCAGAACAGTACTGCACTTTTTAGGATAAAGTCAAAGATCAATTCATCATCAGTGACTTAAAGTGCTATTTGGGGTATTTTCTGTTTCCAGGGCAACAAAAGACACGGCTGCTCTTACTATTCTTACGGCCTCCTCCTCCTACTAGAGAGACACAGTGGGACATGTCTTCTGCATTTGACCCGTCCTCCAGTGTCTCCGGGTCAAATCTGTCCCGTGGGAGCAGTGGGATCACCTCCAGATCTTGAGCAAGTCTAGTTCCTGCTTTATTAAAGTCATAAAAATTACCATGGCAACTCTTTCACAGACCCTTGTACTTTTGTCCAAGTCCGATTGTGTCAAAATATAGCTCACAACCCACTTCTTCTCTCTCCCCCTCTCCTCCCTCCCACCCCTCTCTCGTTCCGTCTCTCTCTATCCCTTTCCCCCTCTCTCTTCCTCCCCTCTCTGTCCCTCTGCCACCTTCTCTCTCTCTTTCTTTCCCCGTTTCTCTCCCCCTCCCTCTCTCCCTCTCCCACTCTCTCTCTCCTCTCTCTCTCCTTTTTCTCCCCTCTCTCCCGCCTCCCCGTCCCCCACTGAGCCACTCACAGACAGGGGGCTCAAATCTCTCTCCCTCTCTCCCCCTTCTCTCTCTCTGTGAGTGGCTCAGTTCTCTCCTCCTCTCTCCTCTCCCTCTCTCCCCCCTCTCTCTGTGAGTGGCTTTGTTCTTTGTCTCTCTCTCTCCCTGTCTTCTCTCTCTGTGAGTGACTCAGTTCTATCTCTTCTCTCTCTGTGAATGGCTCAGTTCTCTCTCTGTGAATGGCTCAGTTCTCTCTCTTCTCTCTCTCTGTGAGTGGCTCAGCTCTCTCTCTCTCTCTCTCTGTGAGTGTCTCTCTCTCTCTCTCTCTCTCTCTCTGTGAGTGGCTCAGTTCTCTCTCTTCTCTCTCTCTGTGAGTGGCTCAGCTCTCTCTCTCTCTCTCTCTCTGTGAGTGTCTCTCTCTCTCTCTCTCTCTCTCTCTGTGAGTGGCTCAGTTCTCTCTCTTCTCTCTCTCTCTGTGAGTGGCTCAGTTCTCTCTCTTCTCTCTGTGAGTGGCTCAGTTCTCTCTCTTCTCTCTCTTCTCTCTCTCTGTAGTGGCTCAGTTCTCTCTCTTCTCTCTCTCTATGAGTGGCTCAGTTCTCTCTCTTCTCTCTCTCTGTAGTGGCTCAGTTCTCTCTCTTCTCTCTCTCTCTATGAGTGGCTCAGTTCTCTCTCGTCTCTCTCTCTCTCTCTCTCTGTGAGTGGCTCAGTTCTCTCTCTTCTCTCTCTGTGAGTGGCTCAGTTCTCTCTCTTCTCTCTCTGTGAGTGGCTCAGTTCTCTCTCTCTCTCTCTCTGGTGAGTGGCTCAGTTCTCTCTCTTCTCTCTCTGTGAGTGGCTCAGTTCTCTCTCTCTTCTCTCTCTGTGAGTGGCTCAGTTCTCTCTCTCTTCTCTCTCTGTGAGTGGCTCAGTTCTCTCTCTTCTCTCTCTGTGAGTGGCTCAGTTCTCTCTCTTCTCTCTCTCTGTGAGTGGCTCAGTTCTCTCTCTTCTCTCTCTGTGAGTGGCTCAGTTCTCTCTCTTCTCTCTCTGTGAGTGGCTCAATTCTCTCTCTTCTCTCTGTGAGTGGCTCAGTTCTCTCTCTTCTCTCTCTCTGTGAGTGGCTCAGTTCTCTCTCTTCTCTCTCTTCTCTCTCTCTGTGAGTGGCTCAGTTCTCTCTCTTCTCTCTCTCTCTCTGAGTGGCTCAGTTCTCTCTCTTCTCTCTCTCTGTGAGTGGCTCAGTTCTCTCTCTTCTCTCTCTGTGAGTGGCTCAGTTCTCTCTTCTGTCTCTGTGAGTGGCTCAGTTCTCTCTCTTCTCTCTCTGTGAGTGGCTCAGTTCTCTCTCTCTCTCTCTCTCTCTCTCTCTGTGAGTGGCTCAGTTCTCTCTCTGTGAGTGGCTCAGTTCTCTCTCTTCTCTCTCTCTCTGTGAGTGGCTCAGTTCTCTCTCTTCTCTCTCTCTGTGAGTGGCTCAGTTCTCTCTGGGACACAGATCCTCTTGTTTGTTTCAGTTGCGTCACTGCGGCTAAAAATACTCCTCCCTCCCCCTCGTGCCCTCCTCCCTCTCTCCTGTTGCACTGCGCTCGCATCTAGACCTGACAAATGACTAAACTTGGGATAAACTAGGTCCAAACCAGGATTAAACCCGGACTAAACCAGGTCCAAACTAGAAATAACCCAGACTGCCTAGAGGAGTTCATTCAGGGTAAGTCCTGTGCGTAAACTGTGTTAGAGCTGTTTAACAAATCAACCAAAGACATATGGATATTCTAGATTTGAAGATTTTAAATTAGCTGTTGAAACATATTTATTCCACTTTAAATCCATCGGGTGTTTAATTTGAGGCCACATGTCTGAAACTGTAGTGTCCTGTGTGTTTTTTGTTCTCGCTCTGGCGTCACGATGACATCAGTGGGTGCGTAACGAGCGCGCAGAGGAGGTGACGCGCGCAGAGGACGCACACGGTCAGAGCGGAGAGAGGCGCGGTTAGGAGGCGCACACGGGCGTCACAGCAGCAGCGGCAGAAGAGCACCAGAAGAGCGGCAGAAGAGCGGCAGCGCGTATCCCGGAGTGCACGAGCCGAGGCTGGATTATTGGAGCCAGACACCGGACATGGCGGTGACCGGAGACGAGACCGAATCAGGTGAGTGCCAGAGGATTTTCTCATTTTTACGGTGAAATTGCAGACGCTAAACTTATCGAGACAAGTCCCTGCAGCATCTCTCCCGCTCTGGTCCCGCTGTAACAGGGAGAGTTTGTCACAGACTGAAGCAGTGCGCAAATACAGCGCGTTAAGATGAACTTGTTTTACGCGCAGTGGGCTCAAGTTTGACCCCAGACTTCGTTATCGACAAAAACAAGTGTCGGTCCAGATAGAGTCCATAGGCAGAGAGCCAAAAGGCAGAGAGTAATCATAACAGTACGAGCTTAGGATATAACAATCATCTGTTTTGTGAATTAAAAGTTGAACAGAATCATATTTGAAAGATCTTTATCATCAGTGAACATGAACATGTCTGTGCTGCAGCATCAGGTGGTTGGAGTGAGAGTCAAAAGCAGAACCAGGACTAAACCAGGTGCCAGTCTGGTCTAAAGCGGGTCTAAACCAGGACTAAACCAGGACTAAACCAGGTCTAAACCAGGTCTAAACCAGGACTAAACCAGGACTAAACCAGGTCTAAAACAGGTGCCAGTCAGGTCTAAACCAGGTCTAAACCAGGACTAGACCAGACCAAAGCTAAACCAGGACTAAACCAGGACTAAAGCAGGCCTAAACCAGAAGGAACCTGGACTAGACCAGAACTAAACCAGGACTAAAGCAGGTCTTAAACAGAACTAAACCAGGACTAAACCAGGACTAAAGCAGGTCTAAACCAGGACCAAACCAGGACCAAACCAGGACTAAACCAGGACCAAACCAGGACTAAACCAGGACCAAACCAAGACTAAACCAGGACCAAACCAGAACTAAACCAGCACTAAACCAGGACTAAACCAGGTCTAAACCAGGCCTAAACCAGGACCAAACCAAGACTAAACCAGGACCAAACCAGAACTAAACCAGGACCAAACCAGGACCAAACCAGGACTAAACCAGGAACAAACCAGAACTAAACCAGGACCAAACCAGGACTAAACCAGGACTAAACCAGAACTAAACCAGGTCTAAACCAGGACTAAACCAGAACTAAGCCAAGACTAGACCAGGACTAGACCAGGACTAAACCAGGACTAAACCAGGACTAGGCACTTGTGGCGTTAGTGCAGCAGTGTGTTCCAGTCTTTGTTGTATTTTTATGATGCATAAACTTTTCACATATAAATATTTTAAACATATGAAACTTTATAAAAAGAGACTTTCTTTTCAGCATCATTAAAAAGAACCAATGAAACAGATTATATTTAGCTACAGGCTTCATGTTGTGGTATTGGACAGAACGCAGTGCACTGTAAACTGTTGCCTGCAGATCAGCTGAAGGAGAGAGGAGGGAGGAGACAAGGAGAGAGGAGGGAGGAGACATGTGAGGAGCTAGGAGGGAGGAGCTAGGAGGGAGGAGCTAGGAGGCAGGCTTTGACGTCAGCGAGTTTCCTGGAACAGCCGTGAGGAGGGAGGAGAGGAGACAAGGACGCAGTCACGGACGTCAGCACTGCTCTGTGTTATCTGACCAATGAGAGAGGGAGGGGTGAAAGAAGAAGAGAAGGAGAGAGAGAGAAAGGGAGGTGGAGAGAGAGAAAGAGAGGGGAGTGAGAGAAGGAAAGAGAGAGAGAGAGGAAGGGGGAGTGTAGAGAGAGAGAAAGAGAGAGAGAGAGGACGGGGAGGTGAGAGAGAGCGAGAGAAAGGGGGGGTAGAGAGAGAGAAAGGGGGGTGAGAGAGAGAGAGAAAGGGAAGTGGAGAGAGAAAGAGAAAGCGAGGGTGAAAGAGAGGGGGGAGAAAGAAGAGGAGGGGGAGAGAGGGGGTAGGGGGGAGAAAGAAAGAAAGGGAGAGAGGGGAAGAGAGAGGAGCAAGAGAGGGAAGGGAGGCAGAAAATACTTTTTGTAGAGGAGAGAAAAGAGAAGGTGAGGGGAGGATAACCTTTTGTGTCAGATGCCCTCCCATCTTCCTGTATCCGTCCTATTTGTGGTTTCACCTTCCTGTTATATGCAACATTTTGAGGACTATTTTAAAGCCACAGAATGTAACTTTTTAACCACATAAGAGACTAACTTAAAATGACTGAAAAACGTGAATCCTTACAGCTTGCATCTCCACAAACCTGACCTCTTTCTTGTTTCCATGGAAATGTAGTACCTTTATCTATAATATTCAACATGTCATATCTATCTCCATGGAGAATGTTCTGAACTATGGTTTTAACTTTCTGTTTCCATGGAATCATGCAGGTGCCACCCCCAGAAAGTTACATACTGTACCTTTAAAATGATACTCTAGATTTGGTTTAAAATTGTTGATCGTTTTGGCATCAGTGCTGATCTGTCGTCACTCCCCTGGAAACAGACGTGAGCCTAACAGCAGACACGCCGCGGCGCTGAAAGGGTTAAAGTCAGGGACCAAACAGGAAGCAGCAGATCTGTGACTCCACATGACGTCAGCCCCAACAATAACAAAAAGAGTGTGAAAACAAGGCTCTTTAAAGCTACCTCCTGGAACTTTTACTGGCAAACAACTGCAGACACAACTGAGCTAAATCAGAACTAAAACAGGTGTAAATCAGGACCAAAGCAGGACTAAAACAAGACTAAACCAGGACTAAAACAGGACTAAAACAGGACTGAACCAGGACTAAAACAGGACTGAACCAGGACTAAAACAGGACTAAAACAGGATTAAACCAGGACTTAACCAGGACTTAACCAGGACTATGCCAGGACTGAACCAGGACTAAAACAGGACTAAAACAGGATTAAACCAGGACTAAACCAGGACTTAACCAGGACTAAACCAGGACTAAACAAGGGCTAAAACAGGACTAAAACAGGACTAAAACAGGACTAAAGGACAGGACTTAACCAGGACTAAAACAGGACTACAACAGGACTTAACCAGGACTTGACCAGGACTAAACCAGGACTTAACCAGGACTAAAACAGGACTAAAACAGGACTTAACCAGGACTAAAACAGGACTAAAACAGGACTTAACCAGGATTAAAACAGGACTAAAACAGCACTAAACCAGGACTGTACCGGGACTAAACCAGGATTAAACCAGGGCTAAACCTAAACCAGGGCTATATCTGGACTAAACAAGGACCAGTACTAAACCAGGATTGAACTAGACCTAAACCAGAACTTAAACAGGTTTAAACCAGGTCTAAAACAGGACTAAACAAGGTCTAAACCAGGACTAAACCAGGACTAAACCAGGACTAAACCAGGACTAAACCAGGTCTAAACCAGGACTAAACCAGGACTAAACCAGGACTAAACCAGACTCCACGTTGAGCACACAGACCTGCTCGTGTTCAGTCTCATGGTGTGATGGCTGTGTCTCAGGCTTCAGTAAACAGCACTTTTCTAAATGACAGTTTGGGGCATTACTCACATAATTGTAGGTCTTAATATGACAATAATTACACATGTGATGAGCTCAGATGCCCTACCTGGTCTGTGGTCGGGGCAGGTAACATGAGGTGTCTTGCCCGACAGTATAAAAGCAGGAATTAGAGCTAAGCATTTGGCAAAGTATATAGATGTTATTTTCACTGTGCAAATTTAAAACCACATTCACATCTGAGGGAGACTGTAATCTGAAGTTTAAACTAATCCAAGAGTCACATGCATTTCAGAACATGTTTGTAGAGGTGTAAGCTGCGGGGTTAACAGCTTTTACACACAATAAGACACCGAGGAGACACAGGGGAGGGCATCTGACACACAGGGACACTTAGATCTTAAAGATGACCCTTCGTATTATCATTTTTATTGAACAGTCATTATTCTTTTAGCCTTAAAAGCTCAAACTGCTCGACGTGAACCTTTAATAACTCGGCCTCTTTTCTCCTCTCACGATGATGTCACCCTGTGTAGGTAACTCGATGATGTCATGCCTCCCTCACCGCGCTGATTCATTTCTCTGGAAGATGAGACGGGTTGTCGTCATCTACCCCACTTTTACTGTGAGCGTTTGTCCTGTGAAAGCTCCAAAACTCGCTTCAGAAACAGGGCCAGGGACAGGGGCACGATGTGTTACCACAGCCCTGTTCTGAGCAATGTTTTTCAGACCTAGTTACGCAATTTGAGCAGTACCAAAGTATTTACAAGTCACAAAGTCTGCAGGTAATGTAAGGTCCTGAATGAGACCTAACCGCCCTCTCTGTGCGTCAGATGCCCTCCCTGCGTCTCCTTTGTGTCTTATTCTATGTAAAAGCTGCTAGGATTAGTCTCAGTGACATGTTTTAAAGCTGCATTATGTAACTTTTCTGGTGGAAAGTCACTAAAGCATTAAACATATCTATTTAGAGGTGTTTTTTTCATTGCTTAGAAATATCTTAAAAAACACGCATTGTTACTATTGTAAGAGAAGTCGCCGCTCCACAGATCTGACCTGTAACTTGGCCTGGTGCTCGTCTCCATGGTGATATATCTGCGTATTGATATGATCTGAATCGTTCCTGGATTTAAACACAATAACTAACCGTCTCTCGTCTCTCGTGTCGTCGTCAGCGGCCACTGGAGATATCCCGGCCTACCAGCTGAGGGCGCCAAACCACAGTCTGGCGCAGAGCCTGGTGATGGCGGCATCCCCGAGCTCCCAGAATCCTTCAGGGCACTCGGAGGAGGTGACCAGGAAGAGGGAGGTGCGCCTAATGAAGAACAGGTGAGGCGTTTCTATAGTAACCACACGCAGAGAAAACCTGATAAATATTCTTAAACTCACGACAAACGCACCAATCACAGAGCAGTATTATGGTGTGGGCGGGGCCAAAGGTGAACCAAAACAGACATGGCGGCGCGGACAGGCACTCCTACTATATTTCCTAAATGTTTATCACAGATCTAAGCACAATCACAATGAGATTTAAGCACTAAAGGGAGAAATAGGGCAGTAGTTTTAGTGCGAGCGTCACTATAACCTGTCTTTCCTGTTTTTCCCCAGAGAAGCGGCTCGGGAATGTCGCCGGAAAAAGAAGGAGTACGTCAAGTGTTTGGAAAACCGAGTGGCCGTGTTGGAAAACCAGAACAAGACTCTGATCGAGGAGCTGAAGGCTCTCAAAGACATTTACTGCCACAAGCCCGAGTGAACCAATCAGAAACCTGCCCTGCTTTGACCTCACGCCGCAGCAGCCAATCACAGCGCGGCACCCAGAGGAAGAGGAAGTGCGGCGCTTCCTGTGCACAGCTGACAAATCCGGAAGGGTTTTTTTTTTTTAGACCGCATTCCTCCGTGTCACCGTCCAAATGTTTCCTTCAAATTTAGTTTCACTGAAGCGTCAAAAGGGACAAACTTGAAAAATGGTTCAATATAATGTGTTTTTTAAGAGTGTTGGGTAAATGTCTTATTTATTTGTTACAAGAATTTAAACACGATGCAACTGGATGGCACACCAAAATGAATGTAAAAAAATCGCTTGTGTACCTTAAAGACGCACTGTGTAACTTTTCTGTCGGAGGTCCAGCGGCTGCTCGAGATGCTTATACTTACGACATTTTTGCGTTTTAGCTCCATCCAGAAGACCTTTTACAACTGATGGAACTGTCTTAAAACTTTTAACTTAACTTGAGTTTTCCTGAGTCCAACCCCAAAGGGAGAAGTTTTAAAGTGAAACTACCCGACCCTTGTTTACAGCTAACGTCGTCATGGGTCATAGCGAAACAAAAATTAATTTCTCTCAGCTGCCTCTCGTCTGTCTGAACTACACTGAAGCTAACGCACGTGATTGTTTGCAGTTTCAGTTTGTTAGCATAGTTCAATAGACTTATTTAGCGTAGTCACTCAAGCCCCTAATGAGTGATTTCACACCTATTAGCATACAGGCTAACCCTACTGTTTTCCTTGTTTAGATTTAGGTCTGAGGATGGAGTAATAAATGGGAGATAGATGATGTCTAAGGATTGTCTTTCCTAACAAAAAACGCCTCTATTTTGAGTCTCTCCTCTCAAATTACTTTCTTTTCTTCACTCTTAAACTTTAGTCCAGTCGATAGAGTTGATTTTTCGTCGTGTATTGGCTCTTAAGTCCCTGATTAGCTTTAGATCGTCTCGTTGTGGTCTTCATCCATGGGTTCAAAATGCTTCTGTAAACAGCCGGTGCTAATGCTAACGCTAATCAGGTACTTAACAACGCTACATGTGAGACGGTCAATGCTCTCCAATAGCACTCCCGCACGAACGAGGCACTGCACTGTCTTATCTTACACACATTTAACTCCAAGGGTTTGTCGTGAAGACCTTAAAAACACATTGTCTGACTGTGAACGGGGGTCGCATCTCCACAGATCTGACCTGTAACGCGGTCCGGTGGTGCCAGCTTTTTGCCTCCATGGATATAACTTAAAAGTCAGCAGAAAAGTTACATAGTGCACTTTTAAATTCCCATAACTTTCAAAACTGAACCTTTTTACCACAGTCTAATGTGGATTACACGGTTGAGTCATTTTGCATGCTAAGAATAGGTTAGCATTCAACATGATGCTCGCAGCTACTGTTTTTAGCCTCATTTAGTCTGGCTCGCACTCCTTTTTGTCGCCAGCAGAGGGCGCAGGGACTATTTGAGCTGTTTTATATGCATCAGAATCAGATGGAAATACCTTCACTTCACCCCCACACTTGTTAAACGCAGATGATTATGTACAAAAGCAGATTAATTATGCACAAAGTGAGAGATTTTTCATATAAATATTCGAATGGGATCTCGGTCACCATAGTAACCATTAAAACGTGCTCTATTTTACTACTACAGACTATTCTCTTATTGTCAAAGTGCATCTATTTTCAGCTTAGGCTAACACAAAATGCATGGATCACTCTATTTTGTCTAAAATACAAAGTCTGGTGGGATTGACGGTAAACTGCTGTAAATATGGCTCTGTTTCAGGGGCGTCGTGATGAAAACCTTTTGAAAATATAAGTGTTTGTGAGTTTGGTTTGGGTTCGTTTAAATGTAACGTTCGCATAGGTTTGGGGTCGTTTCTGTAACTGTAGACGCTCTTTGCCCACTGCATATTTTTTTGCTTTTAGTGTTTTGTAAAAGTCTCTTCTTCTCTTTTATTGTGAACAAAAATAAAATCATGTGAACAAAACCAGATTGTGCTGCTCACGTCGTCTCTAAAACACGTGTAACAAAAGTATTTTTATTCAAGCTGCAGCTGTTACCGAAACTTGGTACTACTGATGGTACAGCTGATACTACAGTGGTAAACGGGAGCGTTTTAACAGCACTTTTCTACTTTCAGCAAAAACTTTACATCAAGGAAGCACTCACGTTCACATATTAGTGTCTTGCCCAAGGACACAACAACAGCATTAATCTGCGAGCTGGAATCGCACCCCCAACCTTAGGATCAGAGGACGAGATACTACCACTACTACTACTACTAATAATAATATACATTGTTTTTTTCCAGTGTCACGACAGCCACATTGCGTCACGGTGCACTACTCTCCACACTCGGTGCTACTATTGTGGCCACAGCTGCCCTGGGCCAGACTGACAGAAGTGAGGCTGCCATTCTGCGCCATCAGCCCCTCCCATCACCGACACGTGACACAAGTGACAGTGTGCAGCAGATTAGAGCGGCTGTTCTCAAGTAGTGCCATGATACAAAAATTCATTTTCGATACTAAGGAATAGAGTGAATACCGGTTCCAATATGGCAATGATAATAAAAACACGCTTTGTTTAGACAGTAGAATATGATTTTTACATTAAATGGTAGTACTTTCTTTACTTTCCCTTATACTGTGTAGTCCCTCAGCTAACGTCGTCATGGGTCATAGCGAAACAAAAAATAAATTCTCTCAGCTTCCTCACATCTGTCCGAACTACACTGAAGCTAACGCACGTGACTGTTTACAGTTTCAGTTTGTTAGCATAGTTCAAGAGTCCTAGATAAGTGTGAACTGTGTCTGAGTCATATTTAGCGTAGTCATTCAAGCCCCTAATGAGTGATTTCACACCTGTTAGCATACAGGCTATCCCAATATGCTAATACAGCTCAAGATCATTCAGGAAAGGTTCATTTCTGTCCTGTGAATGGGACTTTTTAGTACTGATACCTGCTCAAGTAAGTAGTTTCGATACTTCTTCTTTGTTTTAGTGATTTTCAGTATTTTTGACAACCCTATTCTCAAGCTTTTCACTCCAGGTAGGCCTAAGAAACACCTAAGAAAACATTTGTCCAGCAGATCTAAACCAGGAGTAAAACTGGACGATCTGAGACTGTATGAGGAATAAACTGAGCCTATAACAGACCTAAAATATATAGGCCTACAGTAGGTCTGAGGACAAATGCAACAGAGCACAGACGTGTGGATAAATGCACTAATCTACTAATAATTGTGAATATTAAGAATGATAAAGGAGCCTGAGGATAGAACTGAGACTCGTGCGTAAGTGTGGCGCGCCCTCTGCTGGATGACACCGTGTACTACATACAGCTTATTCACACCCGCACTTGTCTATATGGAAGCCTGTTGATACTTTGCAGTGGGTCATCACGCTGGGGGTGTTCTACATGTATGTGCACGGCGGAATGTTTAGCAGTTATCAACACCAAACACAGCCCCCCCCCAAAAAAGTCTCATGCAAAAAATGGGCAACAAAATGGATTTAAACAGCACATTTCCACAACCGCGTGATCAAGACGTGTTTAGGTGTTTGATTTTCAACAAAAAGGTGAGACTAAACTGAAAAAAACTGTTGGCTAATGCTGGGGAGCTCGAGACTGTGATGTTATGTGAGAGGGACTTGTTTAACAGGACAAATCAGCTCACCTGTTGCAGTTCCAGCTTAGCCAGTTCTTTATGGTCAGATTGAGTTACATCACAGTCTAATTTGAGTAACAGAGCTCCAGACAGAGTAGTGCCTGCAATTAGCATCACACCCCCAGGGAATGGTGATGATGTCACCTGCAAAGTATCAATATGTGTAAAAATAACAAACAAACATTGAATATAATTTAAGATAACAACAACCTGTCACCACTTCTGTCACTGCAGTAGCCAAATGTGCCAGTAGGGGTCGCCAGTTTATGTTTAAATAGTTAGATACAGACATGCGCAGAAGTCCTACAGCAACCTGGCGTTTGAATCCGATGATATTTTACTCATACTCATGCAAAATTGACTCTTGTGAGCTTTAAGTCATGTTATAATGTTGTTACCTCCTCAAAAACAGACCTGGAGTTGTGTTTTGCTCTATTCGCACAACTCCAGGTCTGTTTTTGATCAGGAAATAACATTCTAACATCGATGACAGACTCGTCCCTGCTGAGTCCTGTGCGCCTCCACAGAGCAGGGCGCGCGCAGACCCATGAATAATGCACTGAACCCACGTGACCCTCTGTCTGTGCGCGTGCTGGTGAACCGGAAACGCTCGTGAGGATGCGCCCGTGTCATCCATCCCTCCATCCCTCCACCACTCCATCCTCCCTGTCGCTTTCCTCGCCGCGTAACGATGCTCTCCCCGCTGTGATCCCCGCGGTGCTCCCGGGACCGTGATCCGGCCTGAAGGCGCTCATGGGCGGCGTAGAGCTCTGGTGACGGCGGCCTGAGCGCGGAGCAGCGAGCACCAGGGCCGCGGAGGATGCTTGAATTATCCAGACGCGGCAGAAGCACGCGCGTTACGGTGGAGCCCATGACGTAGCCCGCGGTTGGTTCGGAGCAGGAGACGGTACTTTGTGCTTTGTCCCGGACCCCGCGCGGAGGATGGGGGGCTCGGTGTCGTCCTGCTGCGTCTCTTCCAGCCCGAAACTCCGGAGGAAGGCCCACTCCCGCCTCGACTCCTGCCCGCCAGAGTCCGACCTGAGCCGCGAGGACACCGTCTGCAGCCACCTACAGCACATCAGCGACCGGGAGAACCTGGACGGTACGGGACCTGCACCGGGGAGGGCATCTGACACACGGGGAGGGCACCTGACACACATGGAGGGCACCTGACACACGGGGAGGGCATCTGACACACACAGGGAGGGCATCTGACACACACAGGGAGGGTATCTGACACACACAGGGAGGGCATCTGACACACACATGGAGGGCACCTGACACACACCTGACACAGGGCACCTGACACACACAGGGAGGGCATCTGACACACAGGGAGGGCATCTGACACACAGGGAGGGCATGACACACAGGACACACACACACAGGAGGGCATCTGACACACAGGGAGGCACCTGACACATACAGGGAGGGCATCTGACACACACAGGAGGGCACCTGACACACGGGGAGGGCATCTGACACACAGGGAGGGCATCCGACACACAAGGAGGGCACCTGACACACACAGGAGGGCATCTGACACACACAGGGAGGGGCATCTGACACACAGGGAGGAGGGCACCTGACACACACACATGGAGGGCATCAGACACACAGGGAGGGCACCTGACACACACGGAGGGCATCTGACACACAGGGAGGGCATCTGACTCACACAGGGAGGGCACCTGACACACGAGGAGGGCATCTGACACACAGAGAGGGCATCTGACACACAGGGAGGGCATCTGACACACATGGAGGGCATCTGACACACGGGGAGGGCATCTGACACACACAGAGAGGGCATCTGACACACACAGGGAGGGCATCTGACACACATGGAGGGCATCTGACACACGGGGAGGGCATCTGACACACACAGGGAGGGCATCTGACACACATGGAGGGCACCTGACACACATGGAGGGCACCTGACACACAGGAAGGGCATCTGACACACACAGGAAGGGAGGGCATCTGACACACACAGAGGGTATCTGACACACACAGGGAGGGCATCTGACACACGGGGAGGGCATCTGACACACACAGGGAGGGCATCTGACACACAGGGAGGGCACCTGACACACACAGGGAGGGCATCTGACACACAGGGAGGGCATCTGACACACAGGGAGGGCATCTGACACGATGTTTGAGTTTGTTGTTGTTTCCTGCATGTGTGGTGGTTTTGCCTGAGGTTTGTTTTGACTGTGTCTCCTCCCTCTCTCTCTCTCTCCCCCTCTCTCCTCCTCCTCTTCTTCCTCCTCCTCTTCCTCTTCTTCTCCATAACAATCACACCATTCTCTGGACTCTGTGGCCAAGTATCAGCTGACGTTACCGTTGTTCAATGAGAACTGACAAAAAACATGAGGTTAATTAGATAAAATGTAAATGTAAATGCCCCAGCTGTGACCCTGCCCGCTCTGGCTCAGGGGACCAGGGCTGATTTGTCCTTTGGCAAGACACTTCTCCATCTGGCCTCTGTTTGAAAGTGGTGCATGTGTTAAGTCATTTACAGAGGTATGTGGGAAAAGAGTCAGGTGAGAGGAACACGCCAAGATCATTAAGACTGCACCTCAGAGCACAGATGTCTGTAGTCCCGGTTTAGTCCCGGTTTAGTACCGGTTTAGTCTTAATTCAGTCCTGGTTTTGTCCTGGTTTAGTCCTGGTTTAGTCCTAGTTTAGACCTGGTTTAGTCCTGGTTTCGTCCTGGTTTAGTCCTAGTTTAGACCTGGTTTAGTCCTGGTTTAGTCCTGGTTTGGTCCTGGTTTAGTCCTGGTTTAGTCCTGGTTGAGTCCTGGTTTAGTCCTAGTTTAGACTAGTTTAGGTTTAGTCGTGGTTGGTTTAGTCCTGGTTTAGTCCTGGTTTATTCCTGGTTTAGACCTGGTTTAGACCTGGTTTAGTAGACCTGGGTTCGTTCGTCCTGTTTTTTAGACCTGGTTTAGTCCTGGTTTAGACCTGGTTTAGACCTGGTTTAGACCTGGTTTAGTCCTGTCCTGGTTTAGTCCTAGTTTAGTGGTTTAGTCCTGGTTTCCTTTTAGTCCCTGTTTAGACCTGGTTTAGACCTGGTTTAGTCCTGGTTTAGTCCTTGTTTAGTCCTGGTTTAGTTCTTGTTTAGTCCTGGTTTAGACCTAGTTTAGACCTGGTTTAGACCTGGTTTAGTCCTGGTTCAGTCCTGGTTTAGTCCTGGTTTAGTCCTGGTTCAGTCCTGGTTTAGTCCTGGTTTAGTCCTGGTTTAGTCCTGGTTTAGTCCTGGTTTAGTCCTGGTTTAGTCCTTGTTTAGACCTGGTTTAGACCTGGTTCAGTCCTGGTTTAGACCTTGTTTAGTCCTGGTTTAGTCCTGGTTCAGTCTTAGATTCAGGACTGAGCAGGTTGTGTAAAAACCGTCCAGTGCAGATGTTCTTTTGACTGGACTTATTCTTGGACTTGTTCTCGCAGTGGGAACAGACTGGATTTGGTTAAGTTCCATAGATGAAGTTTGTGTTTTGTTTGTGCTGTTAGCTGAGCGCAGACGCTGGTGTTAGCATTAGCATTAGCGGACAGTGTTGTTAGCATTAGCGGACAGTGTTGTTAGCATTAGCAGACAGTGTTGTTAGCATTAGTGGAGCGTTCTTGTGCATGACTGACCCAGAGACATGTGACTGAAAATACAGCACAAATAACATGGATCTGCTCCAGTGGGGGGTCGGTACAACTGCATTCTCTCCTCTCTCCTCTCCAACCCCTCTCTCTCCTCTCCCTTTTCCCCTCTCTTTTTCATCCCCTCTCCCTCTCCCCGTCCTCTCTTCTCTCTCCTTTCTCTCCCGTCCTCTCACTTCTCCACCTCTCTTCTCTCTATTCTCTCTCTTCCCCCCCGTCTCTCTCATCATCTCTCTTCTCCTCCCCTCTCTCTCTCTCCCCTTCTCTCTCTCTGTTCTTCCCCCTCTCTCTTCTCTCCCTTTTGTTTGTTTGTTTGTTTATTATTTAATGAAGGGACAGTGCATATTAAGAACAGAGGCCTGGGGAACGAATCCCATAACTGTAAATGTGCAGGATTATAGCCAGTGCTAATTTTCATCCTTTGTTCCTCGCTGGAAAAAAAAAAAACAAAGCCACACCACAGCTACAAAATACAAAGTAGAAAATACAAACCCTCTGTCATGTCTTAAAACTCATCCATAGACCTATAATCACAGCCTACACCTACATTTGCAATTCTATATACAACATGTACAATAAAAAACACAACATTACACTAAATCCATTCAGGTTAGTGATTATGTGACAAGTTTGATTGTCTAACAGCCCTGACTTGAGTTGTTCTGACAGTGGGCACCTCACATATTGTTACTGGGATAGTGTTTAAGTTTGAGAAGCTCGAAAAGAGAAAACATTCTGTCCAAAAGTGCTTTTTCTAGATGGAATCACACAGTCTCCTCTGGAACCTGCTCTCGTGGATCTAATTTGATGTTTTTTGACAAACTCTTGCAGAGCTGTAGGAGCCAACCTGTGTAGAATCTTATACACAAGTACACTCTCTCCTCCCCCTCTCACTCCTCCCCCTCTCTCTCTCTCTCTCTCTCTCTCTCTCTCTCTCTCTCCTCTTCCTCTTCCTCTCTCCTCTCTCCTCCTCTCCTCTCTCCTCTCCTCTTCCTCTCCTCTCTCTCCTCTCCCTCTCTCTCTCTCTCCTCTTTCCTCTTCCTCTCCTCTCCTCCCTCTCTCTCCTCTCCCTCTCCTCTCCCCTGTCGCTCTCTCCTCCTCTCTCTCTCTCTCTCTCCTCTTCCCTCTTTCCTCTCCTCTCTCTCCTCCCTCTCCTCTCTCTCTCTCTCCCCTCCCCCCCCCTCCCCCCTCTCTCCTCCCCTTTCCTCCCTCTCTCTCCTCTCTCTCTCCTCTCCCTCTCTCTTCCTCCTCTCCCTCTCCTCCTCCTCTCCTCTCCTCCTCCCCTTTCTCTCTCTCCTCCCCCTCTCTCTCTCTCTCCTCCTCTCTTCTCTCTCTCCTCTCCTCTCCTCTCCTCTCCCCTGTCGCTCTCTCTACTCCTCCTCCTCTCTTCTCTCTCTCCTCTCCTCTCCCCTGTCACTCTCTCTCCTCTTCTCTCTTTCTCTCCTCTCCTCTCCTCTCTTCTCTCTTTCTCTCCTCTCCACTTCCCTCTCCTCTCTGTCCTCTCCTCCCCTCTCTCCCTCTCTCTCCTCTCCCCTGTCGCTCTCTCTCTCTCTCTCTCTCTCTCTCTCCTCCCTCTCTCTCTCTCTCCCCTCCTCCTCTCCTCTCGTCTCTCCCTCTTTCTTGGTACTTGCTCTGTATGTTTTATGTAAGAGCCCTCAGAGCTCCTCTTTCACCGCCCTGAGTCTGAGCGAATCGAGTTTCACTGGTCACTCACATGGAGAGGCCAGATCTGGGTCAGAGTGCGTCAGATGCCCTCCCGTCCTCCTGTCTCTCCCTGTGAGTCAGATGCCCTCCCGTCCTCCTGTCTCCCTGTGAGTCAGATGCCCTCCCGTCCTCCTGTAGTGTTAGACTGAGATGGGTTGTCATAGATAGAAGTGATAAGAAAAAAAAAAAAGAAAAACATTTGTGGCTTTGACTTTTGCAGATTTGTTTTAAAGTGACCTTATAAAATTTTGTGTTTCAGAGCTGAACTTGGCGTCGAACCCTTCGGACCATCCTCGGGACAGCACCCTGTTCCTCAGCAAGTCTCACAATAATGACGGTGCGTGAAGTACTCCATTTTGTTACTTAAGTAAAAGTACACATGCAGAAGTAAAAAGTTACTCATGGAAAAATCAACTTAAGTAAAAGTATTAAAGTACCCGTTTAAAAATGTACTTAAAGAGTAAAAAGTATTTGAGTGTTGTTCATTTGTTAAAGTGTAAATGTAGTGATATAGATCTAAAAATGAGACATGTTTTTCGTCACAGTAACAAGACGAATCAATTTTTCTTATGAATTGTGTGTATTTTTTTTTGTTTGCTCAAATCCGAAGCTTGAACTCGAAAACTTTAGTCAGGATGTTACTACGAATATAGTAAAAATCACCCCTCAAATCAAATGAAAAATACTTTTTACTTTTCAGTCCTGTTCAGAAAAGTATTGGAGTAGAAAGTACAGATACATTCTCTCAAATGTAGTGAAGTATAAGTAAAAAGTATCCACTGTTAAATGTACTTAAACAAATTACAGATACAGATAAAAAATGTACTCTGCAGCCACACACAGTTAAAGCTGCACTATGTAATGTTTTTTGGGAGGAAGAGGGTCCTAAAATGTGAGTTATAAATGTGAAATGGTCCTAAATATTTATTTGGGTTACTTCTTTTTATAGCAAAATGTCCTTTTTTGCTTTCTGCCATGTTTTAATATTTTTCCCTCATCAAAAATATGCCTGATGTGGTTTTAGATGCATGTTTGAGTCATCTAGTGATCTCTCCCAGGCACTATTTGAGCCCTTTAGCGTTTAGCTGCAGGAGCCTGTACAAGTCTACGTCACCCATGCTCCCGTACCACCATAAATATACAAAACATGAGATAAAACATCACGACTCCTGAAGTGCTCTGAAGGGGGAGTGACTTAGCTTTGTAAAAAACAAAAGTGAAACCTATAAAAAATATTAAAACGTATTCGACAAATATAGCATTTTCAAAGCAATAAAAGGTAACATGGTGATCTAAATGTGTTGTGTTAGTCAAATACTCTTTATAGTCTACATGAGAAATACTGCAGTTATTTGTATATTTAGTGTGTACTATGAGTCTGTGTGAAACTGAGACAAACATTGAGGTGTTTTTGTTGTTGATTTCAGTTGTGCCGAGTCGGACCAGTAAGTGTGTGTGTGTGTGTGTGTGTGTGTGTGTGTGTGTGTGTGTGTGTGTGTGTGTGTGTGTGTGTGTGTGTGTGTGTGTGTGTGTGTGTGTGTGTGTGTGTGTGTGTGTGTGTGTGTGTGACCTGTGTTAGTCCTGGTTTAGTCCTGGTTTAGTTTCTGGTTCAGTCCTGGTTTAGTCCTGGGTTTAGTCCTGGTTCAGTCCTGGTTCAGTCCTGGTTTAGACCTGGTTCAGTCCTGGTTTAGTCCTGGTTTAGTCCTGGTTTGTTCTGTGTGGTGTCCTGGTTTGTCCTGGTTTAGTCCTGGTTTGTCCTGGTTCAGTCCTGCTTTAGTCCTGGTTTGTGACCTGGTTCAGTCATGGTTTAGTCCTGGTTTGTGTCCTGGTTTAGTGTTCTGGTTCAGTCCTGGTTTAGTCCTGGTTTAGTGCTGGTTCAGTCCTGGTTTAGTCCTGTGTTAGACCTGTTCAGTCCTGGTTTAGTCCTGGTTCAGTCCGTGTTTAGTCCTGTGTTAGTCCTGGTGTTAGACCTGGTTTAGACTTTGTTCAGTCCTGGTTCAGTCCTGGTTCAGTCCTGGTTTAGTCCTGGTTTAGTCCTGGTTTAGTCCTGGTTTAGACCTGGTTTAGTCCTGGTTTAGTCCTGGTTTAGTCCTGGTTTAGACCTGGTTTAGACCTGGTTTAGACCTGGTTTAGTCCTGGTTTAGTCCTGGTTTAGGCCTGGTTTAGACTTCGTTCAGTCCTGGTTCAGTCCTGGTTTAGTCCTGGTTCAGTCCTGGTTTAGACCTGGTTTAGTCCTGGTTTAGACCTGGTTTAGACCTGGTTTAGACCTGGTTTAGTCCGGTTTAGTCCTTGTTTAGTCCTGGTTTAGACCACTGGTTTAAGACTGGTTTAGTCCTGGTTTAGTCCTGGTTTAGTCCTGGTTTAGACCTGGTTCAGTCCTGGGTTAGTCCTGGTTTAGTCCTGTTTAGGCCTGGTTTAGACTTCGTTCAGTCCTGGTTCAGTCCTGGTTTAGACCTGGTTTAGTCCTGGTTTAGACCTGGTTTAGACCTGGTTTAGTCCTGGTTTAGTCCTTGTTTAGTCCTGGTTTAGACCTGGTTTAGTCCTGGTTTAGACCTGGTTTAGTCCTGGTTTAGTCCTGGTTTAGTCCTGGTTCAGTCCTGGTTTAGTCCTGGTTTAGACCTGGTTTAGACCTGTGCATGTTTAGTCACACACATTTTTGCAGTAGTTTGGTTTGGTCTGGTCTGGTGAACTGGGTCTGGTGGTTTGGTTTGGTCTGGTCATGGTTTTGGTCTGGTCTGGTCTGGTCTGGTCTGGTTTTGGTCTGGTTGGTTTGGTCTGGTTTGGTCTGGTTTGGTTTGGTTTTGTTTGATCTGCTCCTCTGCAGTGACACAAACTTTGGGGAACTTAGATTTTTAAATTACAACACTGATTAATCACAATACTGTTTTTTTCTGCAGGTCGGGACAAAAGGAAGAGCCTGTATATCAACAATGTATGTATTAACATACCACTAATACTACTATTACTACTACTATTACTACTACTACTACATAAATGCATCGTTTATTTCCAGAATGGGACGAGCAGAAGGAAGTACAGCTCGTGTTCCACCATTTTCCTGGACGACAACACAGTGAGCCGCCCGCACCTCAAGTACACGGTCAAATGGTGAGGCCAGGGGACATGTTTAGAGCGTTGCCATAGTAACGGTTTACAGCGGGATATTATAGCGGCTGTATAAATGTAAATGAACTGAACCTCTGTGTGTGACTCCTCCCACAGTCTCTCTCTGGCCATTTACTACCACATCAAGAACAGGTGAGTCGCAGGTTCGACGCCGGACACGTTCACTTCTCACTTCACGTCGTTTTGTGTTAAGTCTGTTTCTCTCGTTTCGTTCTCTCGTCAGGGATCCAGATGGAGGGATGCTGCTGGATATTTTCGATGAGAAGCTTCACCCTCTCACGGTGAGTCGGGCTGCGTTTAACCCATTCAGATCAAATTAGGTTTATTTCTATTGACCTTATTTAGCCCCGCCCACTTTTGGCTTTTGGCAATAGGCGAAATTAGTATCAGCTTTATTTTTTACAATTATTATATGTTTCTTGGCTGTAAAACCCCTCACCACACACTTTATGCACTTTTCTCACACAGGCATGAACATTTCCTCACATTTCTCTCTTGTTTAAACTCTCTCAAAGTTCAAACCTTCGTATATTCTCTCCCTCTTCCTCGATGATCTTTAAATGTGTTGTTCTCGTGCCTCTGCTCCAGCGGTATCCACAGAGGCGCCTCTCCCTGCACAGAAACACTTTTAAGTCCAAAGCGTTTCTGAAATCTTTCGGTGCAGAACGTTTCATCGACATTGTGGGTTTTGTCGGGGAGAAAACTTGCAAACATACAGCACTTTAGAGTCACACTGATCCAACATTTATGTAAATTTGTCTGACACATTCTGTACTGTACAGGAGACACGGAGGAGACTGATGGACAATGGTCTACAGTCCTTTAGCCAATCAGGACGTAGAACACAATGGTCTACAGTCCCTCAGCCAATCAGGACACAAAACACAAGGGTCTACAGTCCTTTAGCCAATCAGGACGCAGAACACAATGGTCTACAGTCCTTTAGCCAATCAGGACGCAGAACAATTCACTCTCATACACTGTAAAAAAGCATGTAAAATTGCACAAAAAAAAAAAAAAAAACAGTGAGGCCGTGATATAATGGGGGACAACTGTGAAGAGTACCTTAATTTAAATGCTCAGAAACGCCATGGAAACACTGGACCAGCCTCGATACGCACCCCCCGTAGAGTTTACACGTAAACCTCACGCCCCTGAACATCACATTACAATCTTCTGTATGTTAATGGCTGTCTCCGTAGGTTATGGAGTTTTATTATATTAACGTTTTTTCCGCCTGAGTCGTGTTTCCTGAGGTTTAACGCCGTGTCTGTCATAAACTCGTCAGACTGATGATCCTGATCTGAATCTCTGTGTCCGTCAGAAACACGAGGTCCCACACGACTACGACAAACACGACCCGGAGCAGAAGCAGATCTACAGATTTGTGAGGAACGCTCTTCAGCGCCGCTCAGCTCACGGCCGAGTGCGCCATCGTCACTCTGGTGAGGACCTAATGTAATACTACAGATAGGTACTCCTCATGGCTGCTCCTCACATCATCCAGGTACTCTCACCACACACACAGACACATGCACATAATCTCTTCAGCACCACTCAGCTCACGGCCGAGTGCGCCATCGTCACTCTGGTGAGGACCTAATGTAATACTACAGCTAGGCGCTCCTATGGTACTCCTCACATC
The DNA here is from genome assembly GCA_019594935.1 of Periophthalmus modestus. NCBI lineage: Eukaryota > Metazoa > Chordata > Actinopteri > Gobiiformes > Gobiidae > Periophthalmus > Periophthalmus modestus. The sequence continues at coordinate 24,043,056 of JAIEZT010000026.1, read as the reverse complement.
ATCCAGGTACTCTCACCACACGCACGCACACAGACACACGCACGTAACCTCTTCAGCGCTGTTCAGCTCACGGCCGAAGTGCGCCATCGTCACTCTGGTGAGGACCTAATGTAATACTACAGATAGGTACTCCTCAGGCTGCTCCTCACATCATCCAGGTACTCTCACCACACACAAACACACACACACAAACAATGTTCAGCTCATGGCCAAGTGCACCATCGTCACTCTGATCAGAACCTAAAGTAATACTGCAGCTAGTCACTCCTATGGTACTCCTCACATCATCCAGGTACTCTCACCACAGACACTGTCCAGCGCTGTTCAGCTCACAGCCGAGTGCGCCATCATCTGGTGAGGACGCAGTGTAACCCCCAGACCACAGACAGTATAAAGAAGTGGACTAAGTGAGTGTGACATCAAACATGTTGCTAACGCTAGCGGCAGCAACATCGGGGAAAGAAGGCGCCTGATTTGTGTGTTATTAATGTTCATATCTTGATTTACTGACAAAATAGCAAAAGTAAAATACCAGGATCATGTAAAGTGGGTTAATACAAACATTTTAAGACCAAAATGACGAGTATCACAGCAGCAATCACAGAGAGAGGGGCCACAGTTTTTCAGTGTAAAGTGAATTGGAGTGACATGACACTTCCTATTCGGAATGTGGCAGCTAGCGCATAAGCTATGTCCATTTATATATACAGTCTATGCCACAGATACTGCAGGTAATCCTCACATCATCCAGGCACTTTCACCACACACACAAACATGAGCAATGGACATGACCAATATAATTCTCCAGATAGGTACTCCTGACACAGTCCAGGTATTCTCACCATAATACACTGTTCAGCTCACGCCTGAGTGCGCTGTCGTCACTCTGGTGGGGGACAACATCACATTTTTGAAAGACTCGTGGTTCAGTCTTGGGTTAGACGACTGTTTGGTGTCATCGACTTCTACTACTACTGCAACAAGTACTACTCCTATTACCGCCATTAATCTCCCTCAAACCTGTACTTACTGTGTGTACTGTGTATTCTGCAGGTGTACCTGGAGAGGCTCCTGACCTACGCCGAGATGGACATCTACCCCGGGAACTGGAAGAGGATCGTGTTAGGAGCCATTCTTCTGGCCTCCAAAGTGTGGGATGATCAGGCTGTGTGGAACGTGGACTACTGCCAGATCCTGAAGGACATCACTGTGGAGGACATGTGAGACAGTACAACATCAAGTCCACACAGGGATATGAGGGAGGGCATCTGACATATTGTGTTTTATTTTGAAGGAACGAGTTGGAGCGTCACTTCCTGGAGCTGCTTCAGTTCAACATAAACGTCCCGTCGAGTGTTTACGCCAAATACTACTTTGACCTGCGCTCCCTGTCCGAGACCAACAACCTGAGCTACCCCCTGGAGCCTCTGAGCCGGGACAAGGCCCAGAAACTAGAGGTAAACCAGGACTAAACCGGGTCTGAACCAGGTCTGAACCAGGTCTAAACCGGGTCTGACCCAGGTCTAAACCAGGTCTAAACTGGGTGTGAACCAGGTCTAAACCAGGACTAGGAAACAGGGTTTGAACCAGGACTAAACCAGGTCTATAAAACTGAAGTATCTTCATGTTCATTTCAGGCGATTTCTCGACTCTGTGACGACAAATACAGAGAAGCCCGGAGAGCAGCGAGGAAGCGCTCAGCCAGTGTGGACAACCTGTGTGGAGTCAAGTGGGTCCCAGCGATACTCTCATAACTACGACTATACCTACTACTACTACTACTACTGCTGCTACTACTCTTACTGTTACTGCGACTACTATTTTACCACTACTACTACAAATACGTCTAATACTTCTACTACAACTACAACCTGTGCAAGGTCAGGTTGGTCCTAAAGATAAGTACTACCACAAATACTGCTACTACTGCTACTACTTCTATTACTTCGACTACTACCACTGCAACTACTACAAATACTTATACTACTACTACTATAAATACTTCTACTGCTACTACTGCTACAACCTGTGTGGGGTCCAGTGATACTCTCCTTGATGCTCTCCTAACTACTACTGCAAATATTATTACTGCTACTGCTGCTACTGCTGCTACTACTACTACTACTTTTACTGCGACTACTACTACTAAAACTGTTACTACTACCACAAATACTTCTACTACTTTTACTACGATCGATACTTACTTCTACTACTACTTCTACTACAACCTGTGTGGGCCCCTCTCATGACTACTCCTACAAATACTGCAACAAATACTACTGCTACTGCAACTACTACTAAAGCCAGTGTGAATGACCTGTCCTAGCTATCCTTTGTTAACTACTAGTACTGCTACTACTACCCATGTGACTGCTGCTGCTACTACTTTGACGATGACTACCACTACTACTACTACTACTACTACTACTACTACTACTACTACTACTACTACTACTACTACTACTACTACTACTACTACTACTACTACTACTACTACTACTACTACTACTACTACTACTGTCTCTTCAAGCAAGCTCGAAGCCAATGTGGATCACAGATGGGACCCTGAAATTTTGTCCTTTTTCAACTCAACTACAACAACTACCACTACTGCAAGTACTACATCAACAACCACTACTGCTACTACAACTACAACTACTACCGCTACTGCCATATCTGAACGCTAGCACCAGACTTGAACCAGGAAGCTACCGGCACAGAATATTTGAGATGCTACATACAAACTTTGGATGAAAAAATTTTATGGGAAATAATACAGACTTAAAAATATGGATTACAAAATAAAAAAAAACTATTCACTTGTTTTTTTTGGAGGAAGAAGACTTTTTTTCAGTGCCTAAACCTGAGCAGAGCGTCTGGAACAACACGAGACTGTCCTGAGTACTTTCCTATGACGGCATTATTAATATGGTCACTATACTGTATGTGATTTCTGTGTGTTCAGGTCTCCCTCGTGTACTGCACAACGACAAATATTTATTATTTTTAAGGTATTTTTAGTCAGGTTTTTGCCTGTGTACACAAAGTTCACTCTCACCATGCGTTTTTACTCTGATCCGACTGCAAAAACAAAACACTTAATACTTCAAAGTACTTCAAATGACTTCAATTCAGAATATTAGTCCTGTTTTACTTTGCTTCTCAACTGAGGGGTCTGCCACGCGTCTGCCTCAATACAGATGTTGTTGCTGGGCCTGGAATGTTCCGCAGTAGGGTATTAAATGTTTATATCATCAGGAGAAAGCAGCCAGGGCAAATTACAGGTCAGGTACGTGGAGAGGCGAGCCTGATAAAAGTACGAATGTAGTTCAAGTTCTGGAAATGATAGTTCAAAATGCGTTCTCCTCTGGCAGATGTGGTAATTCCCTAATTTAAGTGAGATTATTTTAAAACAACAAAAAAACTTAAAGGAGGTGTTTGTATACTGCCTCTTACTGGTTTAAAAAAGTTACTACAATCATGTTTGTCACGTTTATGGAATTTAAGACCAAGAGTTCATCAGGACCTTTAATTCAAAGTGAAAACCACGTCAATGTTCTGATTTGGAGTCATTTGATCTGTTTTTGCAGCGCACATCCACGGCCCCTAGACCCTCATCCCCTAGACCCTCAGCCCCTAGACCCTCAGCCCCATGGACCCTCAGCCACTAGACCCTCAGCCCATAGACCCTCAGCCCCTAGACCCTCAGTCCCATGGACCCTCAGCTCCATGGACCCTCAGCCCCATGGAACCTCAGCCCCTAGACCTTCATCTCCTAGACCCTAAGCCCCTAGACCCTCAGCCCCATGGACCCTCAGCTCCATAGACCCTCAGCCCCCTAGACCCTCAGCCCCTAGACCCTCAGCTCCATAGACCCTCAGCCCCATGGACCCTCTGCCCCTAGACCCTCAGCCCCATGGACCCTCAGCCCCATAGCCCCTCAGCTCCATAGACCCTCAGCCACTAGACCCTCAGCCCCATGGACCCTCAGCTCCATAGACCTCAGCCACTAGACCCTCGGCTCCATGGACCCTCAGCTCCATAGACCCTCAGCCCCATAGACCTCAGCTCCTAGACCCTCAGCTCCCTAGACTCTCAGCCCCATGGACCGTCAGCCCCTAGACCCTCAGCCCTAGACCCTCAGCCCATAGACTCTCAGCCCCTAGACCCTCAGCCCTAGACCCTCAGCTCCCTAGACTCTCAGCCCCATGGACCGTCAGCCCCTAGACCCTCAGCCCTAGACCCCTCAGCCCATAGACTCTCAGCCCCTAGACCCTCAGCCCCTAGACCCTCAGCCCCTAGACCCTCAGCACCTAGACTCTCTGCTCCATGGACCCTCAGCCCCATGGACCCTCAGCTCCATAGACCCTCAGCTCCATAGACCCTCAGCCCCATGGACCCTTGGCTCCATAGACCCTCAGCCCCATGGACCCTCAGCTCCATAGACCCTCAGCCCTATGGACCATCAGGCCTATGGGCCCTCAGCCCCATAGACCCTAAGCCCCATAGACCCTAAGCCCCAAGACCCTCACCCCAATAGACCCTAATAGACCCCTCAGCCCCATAGACCCTCATAGACCCTCAGCCCCATAGACCCTCTGCCCCATAGACCCTCAGCTCCAGCTCCATAGACCCTGAGCCCCTAGACCCTCAGCCCTATGGACCATCAGGTCTATGGGCCCTCATAGACCCTGAGCCCCTAGACCCTCAGCCCCATAGACCCTCATAGACCCTCAGGTAGTCTGTTTAAAAATTGTAACATTTGATATACTTAGACCTTTGTGTTTGTGTAAAAGTCCACTTTTGTCACAAACTGAAATCTTGTGATAGTAATAAACAATCCAAGCACACAGCTCTGGCAGAGTGGTTATCTTTCTGACTCACTAACATCATGGACCAATGCTGCTGCAGGTGGGCCTGGTCTGAATATATAAGTAGCTGTTTTATCTGGGGAAGGTACAATCTGGATTTTGAGAAAATACTGATATCCAATATTTGCAGTGGTGGAACATAACAAAGTACAGGTATTAGAGTACTGTACTTAAGTAGGAAGTAGGTATCTGTACTTTATGTAAGTACATTTTACAGTGGATACTTTTTACTTTTACTTCAGTTTGAGAGCAATATGTGTACTTTCTACTCCACTACATGTTTGAACAGGACTATAAAGTAAAAAGTACTTTTTATATGATTTGAGGTGTTATTTTTACCGTGTTCGTGGAAACATTTTGACTAAAGTTTTCGAGTTTGAGCTTCGGCTTTGAGCAAACAAAAATAAATACACACAGTTCATAAGAAAAATAAATTATTGCTACTGTTGACCAAACAAGTATAATTTTTAATCAGTTTTACTACATTTACACTTTAACAAATGAACAACACTTAAGTGAAATTCCTTTACTTTTTATTCTTAAAGTACATTTTTAAACGAGTACTTAAAAACATTTACATAAGAAGATCCATGTGATACTTTTACTTGAGTAACGCTTTACCTCTGTATATGTACTTTTACTTGAGTAACAAAATGGAGTACTACTTCCACTGCTGGATATTTCCCCTGCTGTTGTGGCCAATAACCAATGTTGTACGATACTGATATAAGATCTTAAAATCAAAAGCTCACAAATGTATGTAACATTTCGGTAAAGCTCATGATTGTATGTATTCATAACAAAATATGCTTATGTCAGAGAAAATATTGGCTACAACGGATATGATACTGACACCTGGGAAATCATTTTGGAACTGATATGCTGCTCATCGAGTTTATATTTTCAAAAGCAAACATGTATCTATCTAAACCAGACATGTTCGAGAAACTTCACTGTGTTTCTCGAACATGTCTAGGGGTTGGTGTAAGGAACAGGTGCCACTCACGCTATTGTCCCATGTAGTAAAAGCAGTGCTGCCCCCGTGTGGCCAGCTGCTGTAATCGCACACTGTTTCACTCCTCGCCTGTAGGCCAGTGTATACTTCTATGCCAGAGCCAGAGCGGCCTCGTGGCAGACTGACAGAAAAGTGACTGCCAGTGAACACCTGTCCCACTTATTTTTCGTTAACTGTACAAAAAGTTCACTGCTCAGAAACGTAACAACTAAATGATCTGGAACAGGCTATGGACCAATAAGCTTTTGGTTATAAGATTTAGTTAAACAGGGGGTACTGTGCAAAAAAATCGACTTTTTGAGCCTCCCGCCATATTATAACGTCATTCTCTCATCAAAAACATGTCTGAAGAGGATTTAGATGTTTAAGCAATTTAGCGATCTCTCCCGGGCTCTATTTCACTTTACAATTTTAGGTTTTACTGGACAAATACTGCAGTTAAAACACATTATGAGGTACAAATGATACTTTTTGATTTTGAAGCTAGAAAAAAGTATTTAAATAGTAGCTCACATTTCTACCTTATATGTTCAAAACTGAAAAAAAAAGAGTTTTGAACGTTAGGATGACGTCACACATGAAATTGTGGCTGTTCCTTTAACACAGAAGTGGAAGAAGTACTCAGTTTTGTTACCTAAGTAAAAGTACATACCAGGGCAAAAAAAAGTACCACATGAAAAAAACTGTAACTTGTAAAAGTATTAAAATACCTTCAAATGTAGTGATTTTGATACAGATTTGTATTGGATTTTGTTTTGGGGGTTTTTTCCTCTTTTTTTTTTTTTTTTTTGTCTTATTTGTATTTTTTTTATTTTTTTTATTTTTTTTTATTTTTATTTTTTGCTCTAACTGCAAACATGTTCAAAATAAACCCTCAGCCTTTTCAGCAGCTCTCAAACAATCATAAAAAAAATATTTTTACCTTTCAGTCCAGTTCAAACATGTAGTGGTATCTACTTTAACGTCGACTTAAGTAAAGTACACATACCTACAATGTACACTTTAGTACTTTTACTTCTGCACGTTCCACCACTGTCTATAACACAGTGCCGCTCCCTAACGCTTCTATAGATAGACAACATTTCAAGAGCCTCGTATTGTATGTTTAACACCAAGACGTTTACAATGCAACACACGGCGCCCGCTAGTGGCTGAAGACGTTACAGCAAGTCACACGGCTCCACTGCAGATGTATTGTAAAGTTTTGTGAAACCTGAGATGGAAAAGATCGTACTTCAAAAAAATGTCAGACTTTGTGATTTGCTGATCGTGTCCATTCTCGATTTATGTATTTATTTTAAAGATCTGAGCTCGAATTTTGCCTGAAAAGTCCAGCCCGGGCCCGTCCCTCGTAAGAAAGGCTGCAGGACCTTGCTATGCCTGCTATGCTTTGATAGTCCTTGATAAGAATAGACCAGTGTGGAACAAGAAACCCTTTAGTAACAGAGGGGCGTGAGGCTTAAAGGGACCTGGGACCAGCCTGAGGGACCAGTCTGGAGCTAGACCGGGACTGGACCAGGACCGAGACCGGAGGGAACCAGGACTAGACCAGAACTGAAGCCTCCAGACAGAGAAGTTCCCCGAGAGAACTCCGAGATCCAAGAACGACAGGAACACTCGGTAGAATCCAGATCAAGGACTTGTTAGGAACGTTTTTAGGGTCTAAACTGGGACTTAAACCAGTTTTTGGAGAGAACTGAACCGGAGACTGAATCTGAACCAGGTCTGGACCAGGACTTGGACCAGGATTTGGGACCAGAGCAGAGAATGAAGATGGTTGGAGCCAAGGACTTAGTTTTGATCACCGTGAGCCAGAACGTCTCCTTCACGGGTAAGGCTCCCGACGCACTCACCTGTTTCTTATTATCAGCCTAGAATTTTCAAATTTGATGCATTTTGTGTTTTTATCTGCTTTTGTTTTTAACTATTCTTCCTGGAGTCGACATAAAACACAGTCATATTTATTTAAAAGCATAAAAACACTGACTTTGTTTAACTGATGCCAATTTTGAGACATCCAGGAATGAATATATATATATAAAAAAAGCTGGACGTTTGGTTTATCTGTTTAAAATTCAAACTTACACAATCACATAAAACTGTTCTGACCTCTGTTGACCCCGTGAGTTCAGACTTAAAGGGCCCGTGTTACATTTTCACCCATGTTTAACACACACAAACAGACTGCAGACATTTAGCAGCTTTAGGCTTTGTTCTTTCAAACAGAAAATACTCTGTTCCACCTTGTGATGTCATCATGTGGTAATACAGGAAGTGCTCCACTGTGTTTTTAAACTCCACACACCTTCACTAGAATCATTTGGATAATTTCAGTCCTGGAATTGCCGATCTCTACTGAACTAAAAGTAAAAGTAAAAGGTATTATTTAACTTGAAAACTACCGCTTCACAACAAGGTGGAACAGAGCATTTTGGGCTTTGGTGATATAGACAGACTAATAATAAAGAGTTACTCGAACATGTGTGAGTGAAACAAAACACAACTTGAGGTGTGTTTTTGAGGAGGTGACAGCTTTATAACATGACTTAATGCTCACAAGAGTCACTTTTGCTTTTTTTAATTTTGATTTTTAAACTACCAACTAATATTAATCTTAAAGGTGCTCTGTGGTAACTGGTCACAAAGCACTTTACATCAAGGAACCGCTCACACTTTCACACCTCAGTGCACACAGACACTGAGGGCGAGGTGGGTTAAGTGTTTTGCCCAAGGACACAACAACAGCTATGGCAGCTGGAATAACACCGTCCACCTCAGTGGATCTGATGACTCAACCAATTAAGTTTTTTATTTATTCATTTTTGTATTATTATATAAATATATTTTTATGACGAGAGCGGGATTCGAACCACCAACCTTTTGATCAGTGGACACCGCTCTGCTGAGCTACTGTCAGCTCACTTTCTGTCACTGTCACTTTTTGATCGACCCATCACGTGATTGTCTCCATGGAGAAGTTATCGATGAAACTGATCTGTATTTTGGAGAGAAGATAGATCAAATCTGATCTGTGGAGAGGCGAGCCCATTTACATTAAGGATGCATGTTTTTCTGAGCAATAAAAAGATAGTCAGATAGATAGATACACAGATACACAGATACACAGATACATAGATACATAGATACATAGATAGATACATTGATAGATACATAGATAGATAGACAGATAGAGATAGATAGATAGATAGATAGATAGATAGATACACAGATACACAGATAGATAGATAGATAGATAGATAGATAGATAGATAGATAGATAGATAGATACAGTGACACAGTGACCCACAGGTTGGCGGTGCGATTCCAGCTCCCACAGATGAATGTTGCTGTTGTGTCCTTGGGCAAGACACTTACCCCACGTCCCCCCCAGTGTCTGTGTACACTGTTGTATGAATGTGTGTGAATGAGTGAGAGATTCCCCGAGATGGAAAAGCAGTATATAAAAACATGACCATTTACCATAGTGGAAGATTCTTGGCAAAGCAGTGACATCTCCATGGAGACAAGCAGGTGGCAGACCTTCAATCGGAAAAGTTACACAGTGCACTTTTAATCTCAGTAGGTTGGATTAGAGTCATTTGATGGGCTTAGATTTTCAACCAGTGTTTCCTATTAATAGAGGAGACTACGGTGGCCCCCCAGAGTCAAACCTTTGCCCCCATAGTCTAAAAACAAGCAGAGTCATAAACATAGATATGGCTGTATTTCATCTGTCATCAGTTTTTTGTTTTTTATCAGAAGAGGCGACATCAGTGACTTACTCTCAATCGTGTTAAATAAAAAAAGATGGATCGCTTGTGCTGAAATCTCCAACCCCTCTCAACATGACCCTCAGTCTGATTTTAATACAACTACTTTAAAACAACAGTGGGTTTTGTTTTTATTTTATTTTTAGCACAGACACAGAGGAGAAGGAGCCAGAGTCTGGGGTGAAGGAGACCGTCAGAATGTCCAGAGATCAGGTTCACACAAGAAAAGAAATATGGAAGTGTGTTTGTGTGTGTGTCCCTGTCGCAACAACATCCACAGGGAAAAGGGAATGATGGGGGGGGGGGAAAAAAACTGGTTCCGGTTTCAGAACACAAATCATGTTTTTTTGAGGTAAAATATGAGGTAATGTGACAAAATGAGCAGGTTTATGGTTAATATCTGTGTAATTACTGGGCCTGTCCACATGAAACAAAAAGTGGATGATGGAACATTAAAGGTGCTGTCTTAAAAACGTGAAAAACTAACATGAACTTGCTCATCTTAAACCGTTGGGAGGGGTCCAAAGTTATTCCTCACTTACCTTCTGCATTCTGAGCATCCTAATTATTCACCACAATGAGTTTATAAGCTTTATAATTAGATGCAGAGCACAGAGCTTATCATATGTAGTTTTGACATTCTCCCACAGAGTTACAAAGGTCCTCCTCCTGAAGATTATGACATCATGAACACAGCCTAAACCTCTTTCTCCCTCTCTCTTCCTCCCTCTCTCTCTCTCACTGTCCCCCCTCCCTCCCCCTCCTCTCTCTCACTCTCCCCCCCCCTCCTCTCTTCCCCGTCTCTCTCTCTCTATCTACTCCCTCCCCCTCCCTCTCTCTCATTGTCCCCCCTTTTTCTCCTCTCTGCCGATCCTCCTCTCTCCATCCTCGCTTCCTCTCTCACGATCTCTCTTCCCTCTCTCTCCCCTCTCTCTTCCCTATTCTCTCTCTCTCTCCTCTCCCCATCTCTTTCCCTCGCTCTCTCCAACTCCCCCCCTCTCCCCTCTCCCCTCTCTCTCCCTTCCTCTGTCACTCCCCTCTTCCTCCCTCTCTCCTTCCTCTCCCTATCTCTCTTTCTCTCTCTCTCCCCCTCTCTCTCTCTCTCCCCCTGTTTCCCCCTTCCCCTCTCTCCCTCTCTCCCTCTCACCTTCTCCCCCTCTCTCCTTCTCTTCTCTCTCCCCCCCCCCCCCCTCCCCCCCCCCCTCACTCTCTCCCTTTCTCCTTCTCTCCCCCCTCTCCCCTTCTCCCCTCTCCTCCCTCTCTCCTTCTCCCCCTCTCTCTCACCCTCTCCCCCCCTCTCTCTCACTCTCTCCCTTTCTCCCCCCTCCCCTTCTCCCCTCTCTCACTCTGTCCCTCTCCCCCTTTCCCCCTCTCTCTCTCCCTCTCCCCCCTCTCTTCCTCTCTCCCTCTTTCCCCTCTCCCCCTCTCCCCTTCTCCTCTCCCCTTCCCCTCTTCTCCCCCTCTCCCCTCTCCCCCCTCTCTCCTTCTCCCCTCTCTCCCTCTCCCCCTCTCCCCCCCTCTCCCCTTCTCCCCTCTCCCCCCCCTCTCCCTCTCCCCCCCCCCCCCCCTCTCCCCTTCTCCCCCTCCTCCCCTCTCCTCCCCCTCTCCCCCTTTCCCCCCCCTCCTCTCCCTCTCTCTCCCCTCCTCTCCCTCTCCCCCTTTCCCCCCTCTCTCCCTCTCTCCCCCCTCTCTCCCTCTCCCCCTCTCCCCCTTTCCCCCCTCTCTCTCTCCTCTCTCTCCCTCTCTCCTCCTCTCCCCCTCCCTCTCTCTCTCCCTCTCTCTCCCCTCTCCCCCCCCCCTCCCCCCTCTCCCCCTCTCTCCCTCTCCCCCTCTCTCCCTCTCTCCCCCTCCCTCTCTCTCTCTCTCCTCTCTCCCTCTCTCCCTCTCCCCTCTCTCTCCCTCCCCCTCTCCCCTCTCTCCCCTCTCTCCCTCTCTCCCCCTCTCCCCCTCTCTCCCTCTCCTCCTCTCTCCTCAGGTAAGTCGTGGCTGCTGCTGATGCTTGGTTTTCGTTCTCTGCTCGTGTTTTTGGCCGGATTCTCCCTCTTCAGTGATGAACAGGAGCGCTTCGTCTGTAACACCATCCAACCGGGCTGTTCCAACCTCTGCTTCAACGTCTTCGCCCCCATCTCCATCCTCCGTCTGTGGCTCTTCCATCTGATCCTGCTCCTGGTTCCTCACCTCATCTTCTGCACTTACCTCACCCACAAAGTCCTGTCCAAACCTGCTCTCGTCCCTCCTCTCCACAGCGAAAGAAACTCACCGCTAACCCTCGAAACATCTCCGTCTTTCCACAAATCTGCACTTCGGGAATGGACCCCGCCCAGATTCTACTGCGCCTATGTGTCCGTCGTGATCTTCAGGATGGTTTTGGAAGCTGCTTTTGGAGTTGGGCAGTTTTTTCTTTTTGGTTTGGCGTTTCCAAAAAGTTTCCTCTGCTACGAAGCTCCGTGCACATCCGGGATCGAGTGCTACATCTCTAGACCCACTGAAAAATCACTAATGCTAAATTTCATGCTAGCTGTAGCGGCTTTCTCGATATTTCTCAGTTTTTTGGACCTGGTGAGTTCTTTAAAGGCGATGGTGGGATGGAAAAAAAGACAGGAGAATCTACTGGAGGAGCTGAGCAAAGGAGAGCAGAGCAGTGTCTTTACAACCAGCGAAGACATGGACAATCTGTTGACGAAAAGAGGTAGCCCAAATGCTAAACATGCTAACGGCGAACCTCATTTCCCCGTAGAGAACCATGCCTCCAAACCGGAGGTCTCGTGCCCAGCGACGGCCTCTCCTTTTGGGTCTCAGAGCCAGCTGAAGCCCCCCTTACACCCACGGCCGGACCGGGGAGCACCCACGTCACCCCGGGCACCCGCTCCCAGTGTTAGCAGGAGGGTAGCGACCGCTGGGGCTGGCTCTGGGCAGCAGTCTGACAGCAGTGACTCGCAGGACCACAAGAGGGCCTGGGTGTGATCACATCTCTCTCTCCTCCTGAACTGGACTTTTTGACTCATGTAAAAGTCTTTAAACTGTACGTATCCTGAGTTTTAAAAACTGAACTGCAATCATAACTGAGCCTGTGTGTCCAGAGCCTGAACCTGCAGATACAGACACATACGTGTGTCTCATTCTCAATATGTGGACAGGCCTCATGTGAAAGACCCTCCAGATTCACTCACTGAGCTGCACTGGCTGCACTAGCACTGACTCATGATAGTCTGCAGGTGCATTAGGGTTTAGGTAGTGACCGTTCAGATCAGCGAGAGGCCTTTTAGGTTTAAATCAACTGGATTTCAGCTGAAACTGGCAACGCAAATGAGAGAGTCATGTGAGGCTCATTCTGCTTAGTAACTGGATAATGATCTTGAACCAAAACACCAAATTATAACATAACTAACGTGGCCATCATGTCCAGTGTTTCTTTTAAACCTGTATTTGATTTGACCTTGTGTCTGGGGACACAAACACACACAGGTCAAGTTTATGACATTTAAAATCAAAATCACAGAAAGCAGAGAAATGTGATGTATTATTTGAAGGGCATTATGACTACATCGTGTTTTGTTCCTTTTTGCATGTTTTTAATGTTTTTGTTAGAAACTACAGTTCAAATGTCTTGACAGTAAAACCTCGTCCAGATGATGAGTTTTTACACATAACACTGTGATGTTTGAAATGTACTCTTTGGTTTTGTATCTACTGAAGAGAATAGAGTAATATATGGTGTTTTATTTCTTTTCCAATGGTTATTTCTTTTGTATATTTGGGTTAAATAATTTTTGAACATGTAGTGTTTGGTAAAAATAAGTCTCGTCTTTCGCATCCATGGCTCCAGCTCGGACTTTGGAGGAACTACTTTGGACATGGAGTTTGTGGTCAGATCGTGATCACAGACAGAACAGGATTTCTTTATTTATTAATACATCGCAGTGACATCACACTAGGGGTGTACTTCCTGTATTTCTATGGAGGAATGTTCAGCAGTTACCATGGTGACACACATTAGTGATAACTACCAAAAACGTTCTTAGACTGTCTGAAAACTCAGGAAAAAATACCATTCATGATCCTGTTTAGGAGTTTGATTTTCAACAGAAAGGTGCTAGTGACTAACTGAAAAACTGTCGGCTAATGCTAGCTTGTAGCTGTAATGTTTTTTTCAGATCACCTGTTATAGTTCCAGTTAAGTCAGTTATTTCTGGTCAGATTGTGTTAGAACAAAGCTCATATTTAAGTCTAATTTAAGTAACGCACGGCTTCAGACAAAGCAGTGCCAGCAGCTAGCATCACACCCTCAGAGAATGTGAATGACATCAGCTGCAAAGTATCAATTGACGTTGTACATGTCATTTCTGTATGGTCAAACTGTTCTTTTTCTGTGACGTCAAAACTTAAGACCATATGTCCAGGGAAGTGTAGAGTTCATTTAAAGCTGAGGTGTCGTCATGGCGCCTTGGTTTTGTATTAAACTGTGAATAAACTCCTCTGAGCTACAGCGTCTCATGTGGTTTTCTCCTGGGGTTTCAGCACATTATAGTGTCTTTAGGTTGTACTATATTTAGGTTATAGTGTCTTTAGGTTGTAGTGTCATTAGGTTGTAGAGTTATTAGGTTGTAGTGTCTTTAGGTTGTAATGTCATTAGGTTGTAGTGTCATTAGGTTGTAGTGTCATTAGGTTGTAGTGTCATTAGGTTGTAGTGTCATTAGGTTGTTGTGTCATTAGGTTGTAGTGTCATTAGGTTGTAGTGTCTTTAAGCTGTAGTGTCTTTAGGTTGTAGTGTCTTTAGGTTGTAGTGTCTTTAGGTTGTAGTGTCATTAGGTTGTAGTGTCTTTAGGTTGTAGTGTCATTAGGTTGTACTGTCTTTAGGTTGTAGTGTCATTAGGTTGTAGTGTCATTAGGTTGTAGTGTCTTTAAGCTGTAGTGTCTTTAGGTTGTAGTGTCATTAGGTTGTACTGTCTTTAGGTTGTAGTGTCATTAGGTTGTACTGTCTTTAGGTTGTAGTGTCATTAGGTCGTAGTGTCATTAGGTCGTAGTGTCTTAGGTTGTAGTGTCTTAGGGTTGTAGTGTCTTTAGGTTGTAGTGTCATTAGGTTGTAGTGTCATTAGGTTGTAGTGTCAGGTTGTAGTGTCATTAGGTTGTAGTGTCTAGGTTGTAGTGTCATTAGGTTGTAGTGTCTTTAGGTTGTAGTGTCATTAGGTTGTTGTGTCATTAGGTTGTAGTGTCTAGGTTGTAGTGTCTTTAGGTTGTAGTGTCATTAGGTTGTAGTGTCTTTAGGTTGTAGTGTCTTTAGGTTGTAGTGTCATTAGGTTGTAGTGTCATTAGGTTGTAGTGTCTTTAGGTTGTAGTGTCATTAGGTTGTAGTGTCATTAGGTTGTAGTGTCTTTAGGTTGTAGTGTCATTAGGTTGTTGTGTCATTAGGTTGTAGTGTCTAGGTTGTAGTGTCATTAGGTTGTAGTGTCTTTAGGTTGTAGTGTCATAGTGTTAGGTCATTAGTGTCATTAGTTGTAGTGTCGTTAGGTTGTAGTGTCATTAGGTTGTAGTTTCATTAGGTTGTAGTGTCTTTAGGTTGTAGTGTCTTTAGGTTTGTAGTGTCTTTAGGTTGTAGTGTCATTAGGTTGTAGTGTCTTTATGTTGTAGTGTCATTAGGTTGTAGTGTCATCTGGTTGTAGTGTCATTAGGTTGTAGTGTCTTTAGGTTGTAGTGTCATTAGGTTGTAGTGTCTTTAGGTTGTAGTGTCATTAGGTTGTAGTGTCTTTAGGTTGTAGTGTCATTAGGTTGTACTGTCCTAGGTTGTAGTGTCATTAGGTTGTAGTGTCATTAGGTCGTAGTGTCTTAGGTTGTAGTGTCTTTAGGTTGTAGTGTCTTTAGGTTGTAGTGTCATTAGGTTGTAGTGTCATTAGGTTGTAGTGTCTTTAGGTTGTAGTGTCATTAGGTTGTAGTGTCATTAGGTTGTAGTGTCTTTAGGTTGTAGTGTCATTAGGTTGTCTTCTTAGGGTTGTAGTAGTTGTAGTGTCTTTAGTTAGTGTCATTAGTTTGTAGTGTCTTTAGGTTGTAGTGTCATTAGGTTGTAGTGTCTTTAGGTTGTAGTGTCATTAGGTTGTAGTGTCATTAGGTTGTAGTGTCATTAGGTTGTAGTGTCATTAGGTTGTAGTGTCATTAGGTTGTAGTGTCTTTAGGTTTTAGTCTAGTCATTAGGTTGTAGTGTCATTAGGTTGTAGTGTCATTAGGTTGTAGTGTCATTAGGTTGTAGTGTCTTAGGTTGTAGTGTCTTTAGGTTGTAGTGTCTTTAGGTTGTAGTGTCTTTAGGTTGTAGTGTCATTAGGTTGTAGTGTCATTAGGTTGTAGTGTCATTAGGTTGTAGTGTCATTAGGTTGTAGTGTCTTTAGGTTGTAGTGTCATTAGTTTGTAGTGTCTTCAGGTTGTAGTGTTATTAGGCTGTAGTGTCATTAGGTCGTAGTGTCATTAGGTTGTAGTGTCATTAGGTTGTAGTGTCATTAGGTTGTAGTGTCTTTAGGTTGTAGTGTCTTTAGGTGTAGTCATTAGGTGTAGTGTCTTTAGTTCATTAGTGTAGTGTCATTAGGTTGTAGTGTCATTAGGTTGTCTTTAGGTTGTAGTGTCATTAGGTTGTAGTGTCATTAGGTTGTAGTCATTAGGTTGTAGTGTCATTAGGTTGTAGTGTCCTTTAGGTTGTAGTGTCTTTAGGTTGTAGTGTCATTAGGTTAGGTAGTTGTAGTGTCATTAGGTTGTAGTGTCATTAGGTTGTAGTGTCTTTAGGTTGTAGTGTTTAGGTGTAGTGTCATTAGGTGTAGTGTCTTTAGTTGTAGTGTCATTAGGTTGTAGTGTCATTAGGTTGTGTAGTGTCATTAGGTTTAGTGTGTCATTAGGTTGTAGTGTCTAGGTTGTAGTGTCATTAGGTTGTAGTGTCTTTAGGTTGTAGTGTCATTTGTTTCTTTAGGTTGTAGTGTCTTTAGTTGTAGTGTCATTAGGTTGTAGTGTCATTGGGTTGTAGTGTCTTAGGTTGTAGGTGTAGTGTCATTAGGTTGTAGTGTCTTTAGGTTGTAGTGTCATTAGGTTGTAGTGTCATTAGGTTGTAGTGTCATTAGGTTGTAGTGTCTTTAGGTTGTAGTGTCATTAGGTTGTAGTGTCATTAGGTTGTAGTGTCTTTAGGTTTTAGGTGTAGTGTCATTAGTGTAGTGTCATTAGGTTGTAGTGTCTTTAGGTTGTAGTGTCTTTTAGGTTGTAGTGTCTTTAGGTTGTAGTGTCATTAGGTTGTAGTGTCATTAGGTTCTTTAGGTTGTAGTGTCATTAGGTTGTAGTGTCATTAGGTTGTAGTGTCTGTTAGGTTGTAGTGTCATTAGGTTGTAGTGTCATTAGGTTGTAGTGTCTTTAGGTTGTTGTCTTTAGTTGTAGTGTCATTAGGTTGTAGTGTCTTTAGGTTGTAGTGTCTTTACGTTGTAGTGTCATTAGGTTGTAGTGTCATTAGGTTTGTAGTGTCGTTAGGTTGGTTGTGTAGTGTCATCATTAGGTTGTAGTAGTCGTCATTAGGTTGTAGTGTCATTAGGTTGTAGTGTGTCATTAGGTTGTAGTGTCTTTAGGTTGTAGTGTCATTTAGGTTGTAGTGTCATTAGGTTGTAGTGTCTTTAGTTGTAGTGTCTTAGTGTGTCATTAGGTTGTAGTGTCATTAGGTTGTAGTGTCAGTGTCATTAGGTTGTTGTAGTGTCTTTAGGTTGTAGTGTCATTAGGTTGTAGTGTCTTTCGGTTGTAGTGTCTTTAGGTTGTAGTGTCATTAGGTTGTAGTGTCCTTAGGTTGTAGTGTTATTAGGTTGTAGTGTCTTTAGGTTGTAGTGTTTTTAGGTTGTAGTTTCTTTAGGTTGTAGTGTCTTTAGGTTGTAGTGTCTTTACGTTGTAGTGTCTTTACGTTGTAGTGTCTTTAGGTTGTAGTGTCATTAGGTTGTAGTGTCATTAGGTTGTAGTGTCATTAGGTTGTAGTGTTCTTAGGTTGTAGTGTCCTTTAAGTTGTAGTGTCAGTTGTAGTGTCATTAGTTGTAGTGTCTTTAGGTTGTAGTGTCATTAGGTTGTAGTGTCATTAGGTTGTAGTGTCATTAGGTTGTAGTGTCTTTAGGTTGTAGTGTCATTAGGTTGTAGTGTCATTAGGTTGTAGTGTCTTTAGGTTGTAGTGTCTTTAGGTTGTAGTGTCATTAGGTTGTAGTGTCTTTAGGTTGTAGTGTCTTTACGTTGTAGTGTCATTAGGTTGTAGTGTCGTTAGGTTGTAGTGTCATTAGGTTGTAGTGTCGTTAGGTTGTAGTCTCATTAGGTTGTAGTGTCATTAGGTTGTAGTGTCTTTAGGTTGTAGTGTCTTTAGGTTGTAGTGTCATTAGGTTGTAGTGTCTTTAGGTTGTAGTGTCTTTAGGTTGTAGTGTCATTAGGTTGTAGTGTCCTTAGGTTGTAGTGTCTTTAGGTTGTAGTGTTTTTAGGTTGTAGTTTCTTTAGGTTGTAGTGTCTTTAGGTTGTAGTGTCTTTACGTTGTAGTGTCTTTACGTTGTAGTGTCTTTAGGTTGTAGTGTCATTAGGTTGTAGTGTCATTAGGTTGTAGTGTCATTAGGTTGTAGTGTCCTTAGGTTGTAGTGTCTTTAAGTTGTAGTGTCATTAGGTTGTAGTGTCTTTAGGTTGTAGTGTCATTAGGTTGTAGTGTCATTAGGTTGTAGTGTCATTAGGTTGTAGTGTTATTAGGTTGTAGTGTCATTAGGTTGTAGTGTCATTAGGTTGTAGTGTCTTTCTCTGGGTTTTGGTACAGGTACAGATTCCTGGACACTGTGACCTTGTAGCTGTGACGGCTCAGCTGCTGTCTAACCTTTGACCTCTGACACACTATTGATGACCTGTCCCTGACCTGTCTGTTTTAAACTGTTCAATGGTTCAAACAATGGCTAACGCTAACTCTCTGATCACTCAACTCTATAACAGTGAAGGACACTGACATCAAAATATTTTTCCATTATTAGCACTGTCCTCTGTGTGTGTCCTGTGTGTATCCTGTGTATATCCTCTGTGTGTCCTGTGTGCGTCCTGTGTGCGTCCTGTGTGTGTCCTCTCTGTGTCCTCTGTCATTCTTGATCCTGTTCCTGATCCTGATCTGAGTCTCCTTTGACACTGTGGATCATGGATCCTCTTACAGAGACTAGAGGACTGGGTTGGCATCTCTGGTACGACACTAACTGGTTCAAGTCCTGTCTAGAAAACAGGGAGCACTTTGTTGAAAAATGCGTCTCAGATAAAATGTCCCTGATCTGTGGGGTGCCCCAGGGGTCAATCCTGGGACCCCTTGTTGTACAACCAATACATGCTGCCATTAGGCCAGTTAATACACAGCAACAACGTGTCCTACCACAACTCTGCAGATGACACTCAGATCTATGTCTCACTGCAGCAGGTGAATATGGACCAGTGGATTCACTCTGACACTGCATCCAACAGATCAGTGTGTGGATGAAAACAACTGTCTCCAGCTAAACTCAGACAAGACTGAAGTCATAGTCTTTGGCCACAGAAACATAGAGAAAGTGTCAGCAGTCACCTCCAGTCTCTCTCTCTAAAACCTTCAAATCAAACTAGAAATCTAAGGGACTAAAAATCTAGGTGTAATAATGGACTCAGACTTGAACTTCAACAGCCACATCAAATCAATAACATCTGCAGCTTTTTAATCTTTAAAAAACATTGCAAAAATCAGAGGTTTACTGTCAAAACCAGACTTAGAGAGACTTATCCATGCATTTGTCTCCAGTAGGTTAGACTACTGTAACAGCCTCTCAAAACATGAGTTAAAACAGCTGCAGTACATCCAGAATGCTGCTGCTCGGGTCCTGACCAGAACCAGGAAGTACTTCACACATAAGTCCTGTGCTCAGGTCTCTGGCTCCTGTGGCTCAGAGAATAGACTTTAAAGTAGCTCTGTGTGAACAAGTCTCTCCATGGACTGGCATCAAAGAACATCTCCCACATGTTAGAGCCACATGAACCATCTCACACTTTGAGGACTTCAGGGACCCAACTCCTGCTGGTCCTAGAGTCAGGACTAAACATGGAGAATCAGCGTTTCAGTTGTATGTTTCATGATGTGAGACAGGCCTCTACTTTGACAATGTTGAAATCCAGGCTCAAAACGATTCTGTTTATCTGTGCATATGACTGAAAGGTTCTTATTCTGCACTCTTCTGTTAATTTTATGATTATTATTTGTGATTATTTATCTCTTGATTTGTGTGATTTTAATGTCTTTCTTATTGTGTAAAGCACTTTACTTTACTTACGAATTGCAGACAGATATAAGGCAGTGCCCAGCAGTGATCTGACCAGAACTGAAGAAGCAGCTTTCACTCTAAAAACTTTTGTCCAGTGACAGAATTTTTCTTTTATTACGGATCAGAACTGAACGACTGAGGGATTACACCAACACAAATCCTGAAATTCAAGACTCGAACAGTGACGCTCTTTTCAGTCAAACTACGTAGAATGTGAATACAAACATAACTCATCAAAAGATCATGATGTTGATTTTGCCAGTTTTCAAATTTTACAATATTTGATTGCTGATGCAAATGGTACATGAAGGCTAAGACGTTTGGAAAATACCTGGATTTCGGAGATGACATGTCCTGGTATTTGCAGCGGTGACCCTGGTGACCCCTGGTGACCCCTGGTGAGGCCTGCACAGAGGCTCAGGTGACTCTTTGTCAGCAGCTCGTTCAGAAGCTGGGTCATCGCAAACTCCACCCACTCAACTG
>JAIEZT010000026.1:23964331-24022525 GCA_019594935.1 Periophthalmus modestus | reverse complement strand
GTATCACTCAGCTAGTCTGGGGGATGGGTCCAACGGCTCCCGACCGGTTTAACCAGGACATGAGGGATGGGAAATGCCAGAGCCCACATTACCAACAGCGATCAGTCACATATATCATACTGTTATGTATCTGTAACTCCAAACAGGATGAATGTCTGAATGAACAAACCAGAGGCATAAAGGACACAAACCAAACAAAAAAAAAGCCTCTAAAACCAAGAGCAAAACCAAGAGGTAACAAGAATAATCCAGGATTGAAACCCAGAGTGATAAATGACCAGGACAGCTGCATTAACCAGCATTACACAAGGAATCACCACCACTGTGTTCTAATGTAGAACCAAAGAGACATCCTAAACCAGGAACTAAAAGAAACTAAACCAGCTGAACGACAAAAATAAGAGAACCTGTTTGAATAAGGACACAAATGAGTCCAGATAAGAATGGACTCGATACGCGATACCAATTTTGATGCTGAATCACGATGAAACCGGTACAAAACCATATTGATACATGAGTTTGAGATCATTGTTAAACCATGAATCCGGAACATCCAGTGCCATCAAAGTCATGCCAAACAAGGCACAACACCAGACTAATCCGGACTAACCAGGGACTAACCAGGACTAAACCAGAACTAAACCAGTGACAAAACCACCGGACTAACACCAGGTCAAATCTTGGCCTAAAAAAAAAAAAAAAACTACACAGAATAAAAAGAACCTAAACTGTTGACTGGCACTAACCACGAACAAGGTATGGATCTAAACTGGGAGCGAGACCAAGATCTGAGATTCTGTATGAAACAGTCTTACTAGACAAACGGTCTAAACCAGGACTTAGACCCTGTCTAAACCAGGACTAGACCAGGACTGGACCAGGACGGGACCAGGACTGGACGGAATGGACCAGGACTGGACCAGGACTGGACCAGGACTGGACCAGGACGTGACCAGGACTGGACCAAGTCTAAATCAGGACTAAACCAAGTCTAAAGCAGGACCCTAAACCAAGTCTGAACCAGGACTAAACCAGAACTAAAAAACCGGACATAGACCAGGTCTAAACCAGGACAACAAACGAGGACTAAACCAAGTCAAACCACGACTAAACCATGTCTAAAACCAGGTCTAGACTAGGTCTAAACCAGGTCTAGACCGAGGTCTAAACCAGGTCTAGACTAGGTCTAAACCAGGTCTGATCCTATGGTCTAAACCAGAACTAAACCAGTCTCTAACCAGGACTCAACCAGGTTTAAACCAGGACTCAACCAGGATCTAAACCAGGACTCAACCAGGTCTAAAACCAGGACTCCACCAGGTCTAAACCAGGACTCAACCAGGTCTAAACAGGACTCAACCAGGTCTAAAACAAATACCAGTTTCAGGTTCGTTGTTATTTCCACTTAAAAAAATAAATAAATCAATAAATGCCTTCTAAAAAATCTAAAACCTTCACAAAAAGTTACCCCTACAGAAGTCAAATGCTGAGTCCAGAAGCTCGGGGCTCAGATCCATGGTCCCTGTTGAAATGCAAAGTCCACGCGAAAACACGACAGCAACAGGACTAAACTAGGACTAAACCAGGGACCAAAGTAGGTCTATAGCAGGACTAACCCAGGACTAAACCGGGACTACACCAGGTCAAAAGCAGTACTTAAACAAGTGCCAGTACGAGGGACATTTGTTCGTGTTGTTGACTCTGCGCAGCGTCATGTCCACCGTGCGCCCTGACCTTTTTGGACTCACTACATGTTATCCCACACACGCCGTACCTGCTCTGCTTTAGGTTTACAGCCGCTCCTCCGGATTAAAGCTCCGTCTGGGACATTTCTGCAAGTCACAAGAGAAAACACGACACAACACGACGTAGAGAGCCGAGAGGAGGGAGCCAAAAGGAGGGAGCCGAGAGGAGGGAGCCGAGTCAGGGCAGCGACAGCCCGGACACACGATCGCACGACAGCCCGGGGACAGGAGCACACGGAGCGGGCAGGAGAGCAAGCTCTGGTCTCCCGGTATGAGGAGCCGGGCACACAGGCGGAGGAGAGCCGGGGAGGAACGGAGGAGAGCCCGGGAGGAGGAGGAGGAGGCGCAGGTCAGGAGGAGCACCGTGTCTGAGTGGTTTTGGGGTTAACAACTTTACTGTGGAAAGACGCTGCCATTGGACGCGCGCCCTCAGCCAATCAGAGAGCGAGCTGGAGGATAAGGGGCGGGCGTACAGGGAAGGAAGCGACGTGATTGGTCAGAAAATTTTGGGTTGTAGCGATAGAAAAATAAACTAAAAAAATCGTTTAATAGAATGTAATTAATAAGAAAATAAAAGAGGAAAGTAGTTATTTAGTAATAATACTAACTTATAAAAAAATATAGTTTGATTTTTTTTTTTTTTTTTACTTTTTGAATTTGTCAGAACTCATCAGACTTGTAAGAACATTTATCAGGCACTGTTACTTTTACATCTCATTTTGAATCACATTTGTAACAAGTGAAAAGATAAAATGAACAGAGCACACGTTTTAATAGACACTAGGGTGAGTTTTTATTCAATAAATAAATCCCAACAGTTGTAAAATGTGTTCTGGTGCGGTAAAGGCACTTTAAAACAGTGGTAAAAATTTGCAGATTTTACTATTCTTAACGAAAGGATCCTATGACATTTGAAATTAAACGGACAGTCCAATGTATCAGAGTTATCATCATCCAAACACAATAAAAACAGGAAATTAACATACATTAAGGCAGGATTGTGAATATTTGGGCATTATAACTTTATCCTCTTTGTCACTCAACTCTGAATGCACCACAACGATTTATCAACATTAAAATGACAAGAATTTTAGAATATTAATACGCACTTTTTAAAAATAATTTTTGATTAATTGGGGTTTCTAGATTATTTGACTAGTTTTCCACTTTGCATAGATACCATTATTTCAATCTTAACTGCAGCTGGAGTAAAAAAAGGCAAGTCTAGAGAATCTAAATGTACTTTTGCTGTGAAAAAATTAAAATCAAACCAGTCACAAATACCCAACAGTGAAGTCAAAACAAACATAAAATACTTAGAAAGCTAATCAATAGATTCATTATTAAGATTAAATGAATATTCCTAATTCTGGTCATTTTAACCATATTTGACATTATATCATTAGTGAGTCCCATTTGCTGCTAAAACTTTAAGATTACATGATTCATTTTCTGTACATACCATACAAAATAAGCAAAAAATTGTCAGCAAATTAAATGCATAAAACCTGAGTTTATATAGAAACACACATTATTTAAAAGATGCATTGTAATTGGCTGTTTCATTTTTGTTAAAACTTGGCTTTGCGCATGTCCACGAAAAACCAGACTTTAATTGGTGCAATAATGGAATAAAGCTAAAAAAAAAACAATAGAAAAAACTGCACTGGCTGTATTTGGTCGGCCACAAGTATAACCCTGTTTGAAATAAGCTTGACTAATCGCTGTGCCTTGAAACGAGACGGAATAGGGGGCTGACTACTATGAAGTTGTATTTGGTTACAATTTCTGTTTAAAGAGTATTTGTTCAAAGTTCAATTTTAAACACGTCCAGAAGAACTGATAAAAAGACTAAAATCTGAACTGACAAACTAATACAAGAATCACATTTCAGAACATGTTTGTACAGGGTTAGCAGCTTTTATGCAGAATAAGATCGGAGATTTTGTTTTGTGGAAGAAATGATGGTACACTGTCTTTGCTAATTGCAACGAATCTTGTAGCCCTAAAAGAAAATATGTTATTCTTTACCGACTTGACCCTAAACTGGTTTTATTAAATCTGAGAGTCCAAGATACTAGAATGAGCTCCACTACTTTAAAACGCATGAATGACTGTGGCCCTGATACACCAGCACAAAACACCCCAACGTACACAACAAAACAATTATTTGGCATACATTTTCATCACATCACTAAAAACACTGATGGCTTTAAATGTAGAAAAAAAAGGCACAGCTGCACTGTAAGAAACGGCCATCCAAAATGAGTTCAATGACTTCAGTGTAAAATATGAACTTTGTTTTAGTTATTTGGATGAGTTTAGACACACAGAGCATTGATTACTTGAATTAATGTACGTTTTGTCATATTCCCTGGTGCACTTGCACTTCATTTTATGCATTACAACCACCATCTTCACACCAGTCTATGGGGTATTAACTGCTAACACATTGACCATATTTTGATCATCATGTTGCCTTTTATTGTTTTGAAAATGCTATATTTACCCAAAATTAACAAGTTTCACTTTAATTTTGATGCTCTCCCGCACCAAGTCATTCCCTTCAGCGCGCTAGCACAACGTCAGCGTGCACCCCGCTAATGAAACTACTGCACATCACATCAGGTTTGTCAAGTTGTTGTGTACAGTTTTATATCATGCTTTTGTATATTTATGGAGAATTGTTGTGTTGTGTTGCTCCCGCATGGGTGACGTAGACTTGTGGGCGGAGCCTTGTACAGGATCTTACAGCGAAACCAGAGGGTTCAAATAGGGCCCGGGAGAGATCACTAGATTACTCAGACATGCATGGATGACATCTAAAAACCTCTCCAGGCATGTTTATGATGGGGAATAATGTTATAACATGGTAGAAAGCTACAAAAAGTCAATTTTGCAGAACATCCCCCTCTTTAATTATTTTGAATTGTGTTACCATGTAGTAGTTTTCCTCTTTGTATATTGTGTATTATATGTCGCGTGTGAGCTAACGTGTCCAAGTAATTCCCCTAAATAAAGATTGTCTAAGAAACAGTCAAGTTACACTGATCTGTAGTCATTTGAACCATTTGGACATTTTTGCAGTGCATAATTATATAAAAAAACACAATCCCCTCCCGACCCTAAAAACTGTACAAATTACAAAATGCTTAAAAAAAAAACGTTAAATAGAGACAGTGGCTGGGTGCGCTGGAATCAAGGGCCCATTATAGAATTCACACTGCATAAAATGAGTATCTATAGGAGTTTAAACAATCATGATTTGAAACTCATGTACTGTCAAACGTGAGGAAGAATTGAGTTTGATGTATTATATATGTTTAGTGATTTCTGTTTTAAAGCCATTTTGGATCAGACCTGCGGCTTTTTTGGGGCAGAATGAGCCACATAATTTACAGGAAACAGGATTTAAATCAGGCCTTTTGTGCTTGTATCTGCTCTGTAGTTATAACGTGTGACACCCTTGGATCGTTATGTTATAATTGGACATTTATATTGTGATAATGATCTAAAACGACCTAATAAAAGAAACAAGCCCACTGCTTTCCATGTTATGTTGTTCCATGTGCCCAATGGGAGCTGATGTTGCCATAAATGTCATCACAACAAAAGTGCCGCCTGCTGTCGGCCCCTCCAGTGGACAGCTGCACATCACACTAGAGAGGAGCAGATTATTTTTTTTCATTTGTACCAAAATGACTAGGGCAATGCTGTCGAATCCTACGTACATCACTGATTAGGAAAATAAAACCGGAAAAGGAAATAAGTAGTGGCTGTGTACCGGTGATGGGGAAAACGAGGATTGATCAGCAAAATGGCGTCTTGAAAATAAGCGATTAAAAATTGCTCAAACATGAACAAATGACTCCAAATACAACTTCGGGTGAGTAAATGATGAGGAGAAACAACTATAACATGGTTAAAAAGCTCTGAAAAGTCCATTTTGCACATTGGGTCTGGTTTAATTTCTGTTTTTATACCATTTTTGTAGTTGACTGGAGCAACCGTTCCATGTATTGCACAGCCCCAGGCCAGTGGAAGAGAATTTTGGTTAAAAATATGATTTAGGCCTGATAATGAATCGGTGGTTTTCAGATTGTAGGATTTGATGATGTCATACAGTTTTCCCTGCTGATTATATTGTACTTTGCACAATATGTATCCAAAAGGTAAATTCACAAATGTTGAACCTGATAATTTCTATCAGTGACTAGACCCAAGAACTCGCTGTGTTACACCACAAACCTGCATTTGAACAAGATTCATTTTATCTGTCCACATCTGTATTAAATATTACTGACCTACAGAACGTTGTGATGTCATCTGAAACACAGTGGTAAACTAGCACGCAGCACTACTTTCTCCTCCTTTTTGCTCCTGTAGATGTTCATTTTGTGCAGTGTTTTGTGTTCAGGCTTTTACAGTGTCCACACAGAAGAGCAGCAGAGGTCTATCATTTGCCCTCATATTTGGGGTTGACCACAGTCGTCACTGCGCGCTCTTGTAGATCGGATTCTCTCCCTGAAAAGACGGAGACAGGAGTGAGACGCCATTTTGAACCTTGGGTAAACAAGCAAACTATAGAGGTTTAAGAACATGGAGCCCAGCAGTGGACAGGTGTAAAGCAACCATCCACGTTAACCATAAATATTAAGATGTTTTTACTTTATAGCCACAGGTTACTAATATTAGGTGCATCTTTAAAAGGTGCATTACGTAACTTTTTCTGCCACTTCTTTCTTTGTCTTCAGAAAGACTGTGCCATGCTTGAAATCTTCCACAGTATGACATTAAACTTCTGTATCTCCATAGAGACAAGCAGGTAGTGAACCACACACCAGGATAGTTATAGCAATCTTTAAAATAAAACTATGCCTGAAATCTTTTTTTTTTTTTACTTTATAAATTTCAAGTCAGAAATTAGTTCTAAAAACAAAAGTTGCCATATGTTTGAGAAGTTTGAAAAAAAAAAAAAACAGGATTAAAACTAGGGACTAAAATCAGGGATAAAAACTGGGGAGTAGACCCAGCCTGCCTTGAGGTACTCACAGTGTCCCATTTGGCGTTCATCTTCTCCTTCTCAAACTTGGCAAACTCGCGTCTGTCATGGATGATCATGAGGAGCTTCCAGATGAGGAGCAGGGCCAAACCGATGAGGACAATCCCAGCGACCACTCCCAGGACTATGGGAATGATGTCCGGGCCAGGAGGGCACTCTGGAGGATCCAAAAACAGGAATATGTCAGACCACTAGGGCTACAAGATTAAACACAATCAAATTAAAAAAATACAATTTGAATGGACACAATAAGCAAATTACAAAGGCTGTAGTTTTTGAAGTACCATAATTTCTTCCACAAACAACAAAATCTCCTGTGTTATTATGTATAAAAACTACTAACCCTGTAGTTTAGATCTGTACAAACATGTTCTGAAATGTCCCAGTGTGTCAGATGCCCTTGTCCCTGTGTCTCTATGGGGTCAAACATGTTCTGAAATCTGATTCTTGCATTAGTCTGTTCATATTTTCAGTCTTTATATCAATCTTCTAGACGCATTTCAATGTGGTGGTGGTAGTAGTAATAGTAGTAATAGTAGTACTTCTAGCTGCAGTAGTACTTTTACGCATACCCAGTTTCTCAACCACATACACCTCCTTGGTGTTGTTGTCGACACTGTAGGTGAAATAGAACCAGCAGTCGTTGTGGTCTCGCTCTTTGCAGTGGGTCAGGGGGAAGCTCTGGTCTGTGGGCTGAGGCAGGCGGCTGTGGTCCTTCACTTTAATCAAGGAGAAGTAACTACAGTCACGCTCACACGTCTCTTTCTTCTCCCCCGTCTCAAACGCCCGGCACTGAACACAATCCCTGTGAAAAGAATAGAGGGTTCAAACGCCTGGCACTGAACACAATCCCTCCCCGTGCCTGAGATGCCCGCTCCCTCCTCCTCACTTGTGTTCGTGTGCACACTCCAGGGCAGGTGGGGCACAGTTCACACGTGGGGCCCTGGAACTTGGGGTCGGTGCATTTGCAGATGCCACACTCACAGGTGCCGCGGCCGTTACAGCTCTGACCATTTTTAGCCAAACAAGAAGTCCGGTCAAGAGAGCAGTCACATGCGCTGCCTGTGTAGTTAGCGTCACAGATACACTTCCTGCACTCACACCGCCCGTGTCCTGGACCAGACAGAGAGGGGGAGAAATAGAGGAGAGAAATTATATTAATATTTTGTCTTAATCAAAGCAAAAAAAAAACCACTGACTGAAACTATGGCAAACAGATTATAACCCCTGCTCCCCTGACCATCTCCTTCTGTCTCTTGTACTTACCTCCGCACAGTTTGTTGTTGGAGCGGTCGCAGTTGAAGTTGTCACACTCGCAGTAGGTTCCACTGTAGACCTCCGCTGGGTTCTCTCGTTTCTTGCACTCACACGTTCCACACACACAGTCTCCGTTGTTGCTGCAGATGTCAGTGCCGTTGTCTTTTTCGGCAGTTTGCATCCAGGTCCTCAGTTCGGACTTCATCTTTGCTGCACTCACAGAGACGCCCGATTCGCCCCTCGTTACACCTGAAACATGACAGACACAAGAGGAAGGGGGATGAACTCATCTGACTCACGACAAATCTAGTAGTTTAAAACTACAACTCATATTTCTCGTCAGTAGATGGCACCCTGCCCAAAACCTGGTTGTCACCAGACTGGCCCTGTCAATTAAGTCCTATCAGTTTGGGATGGCTCTCGCTGAAGGATCAGAGCCATTGATTGGAACGTTCAAAGAAATACTTCACACTGATTGGTCGAATCGTGCCAGCAGTGGAACTTTGGCTAGTTTGGCGCGGACTTCCGCCCAAACCACAATTCTGCTCCGGGACAGGTCAGTCTCTGCAGGACTGGTGAACTCACTCACAAAAATTGCAAGACTTGGCCAGGTTAACCCTCCACTGGTGTGTTGAAATCAGTCTTCTGATACATTTATAAGAAAAGGCACTACCTCATAAGCAACACAAGTTCTGAACATTTAAATTAAATGATAAAAAATAACCATGCTCCTGCCTATACTACAAATTTTACATATCCCAAACAATGACAACTATGTAAGGTGGCAGTATTTTTTTTTTCTACAAGTTTAAGAGGAAAACTTTAAAGTCCTATGCTCTGTAAACACATCGTAGTTACTTGTACAGTTCCAAACCACACTCAAACATAATATCCCTCCCTCAGTGTCACATACTCCTCCTCCTCTGTACGTACTTGCAGGCTCCGCACTCAAAGGTCCCATTTCCTTCATGACACTTCTCACTCTGAGGTTCTCCAGCAACAGAACAGGCACATTCACAGATGAAGTTCAACACCACTTCCACCTCCTCGTTGAAGCCCAGAGGTTTGATCTTGATCACCTCCGACTTCCCGTGCTCTGGGCACTTCTGAGCCGCAATGGAGATGTCAAAGGTCACCTGCAGCAAGAGGAGCAGAGGAGGGTCAGAAGAGGGTCAGAGGAGGTGAGGGTCAAAGGATCTAGAGCAGAGGATGCGGAGGAGAGGGTCAGAGGGTTAGAGGACAGGTTCAAATGGAGCAGAAGATGCACAGGAGGAGCAGAGTAGTAGAGGAGCAGGTGAGATGGAGTCGGGGATGCCTTGTCCTCTTCTGTACCTCGTCACCGATGGAGATGTTGGAGCACTTCCGTCCACTCTCTCCAGTTCCCTCGGCTCCGTTCTTACAGTGGGATTTGTAGGAAATGGACATGCCTTCAGGAAGTCTGCTGTTCTCCAGGATCACCTCCGACGACAGCGACTGGACACAGACACAGAGTTTAGGAAATCTGAAAACTCCAGGAGGCATAATGCAGAATTTTGTGTAATACTTCAGTAATTGGGGTTAAAGTAGATTTTACTGTCCTTATGGAGAAATGTGCCTGTGCCAGTGTTTTGTATTTACAAAAATTATGATAATGCATTATTCTTAAATAAGCCGCTTTACAATGTCTAGAGTTATTCACTCCACACTTGGTGGTGGGGAGACCACAGATGCCCTCAGAGAATAGACAAACTAGTTGCAGACTCGAGTTGCGTCGGCCTATCAGAGGACAGACTCGAGTTGCGTCGGCCTATCAGAGGACAGACTCACGTTGTAGGCGTCGATGATCAGTTTGATGACGTTTGAGGAGTTGGAGGACAAAGTTCCCACGGCCGACTTTGGTATGAGGTTTTTCAGCTCCTGCAAGACAATCACAGACTGGGTTATACAACAGTGATTCCCCATTAATTGATCATTTGCACACTGGGGGTGTCCTACAAATACGTGTATGGCGGATTGTTCAGCAGTTACCATGGTAACACAATGCATAATCGAGCAGGTACAGCCTACAAAGTTTTAAGATTGTCTCAATTCAGGTTAGATTTTCCACAAAAAGGTGAGCGTGACTAATTGAAAAACTGTTGGCTAATGCTAGCTAGCTTGGAACTGTAATGTTATTTGAGAGGGACTTGTTTAACAGCACAAATCAGCTCATCTGTTGTAGTTCAGCTAAGTCAGTTATTTATAGTCAGATTGTGTTAAAACAAAGATCAGATTAAAGTCCAACAAAGCCTCAGACAGAGTAGTGTCTATAGTTAGCATCACAACCCCAGGAATGACCCTCATGTTGATGACCTCAGCTGCAAAGTTTCAGTAGAGGAGACTATGGTGGCCTCCCCATAGTACCCTAAACTGAGCAATAAATTGGTATTAAAAATAACACTTCATAATATCTACAGTAACTTTATTTAAACTTGAATCGGTCCCTTATTGATTAATAGAATGTGAAATATTTACTCAAGATTTTTTTTTCCAAAGGATTGTCTGTGGCACCAACAAGTCCTCGTTTGTGTGTAAACTCTGCACACCTGACTGGGCGACAGGTGCGTGGGAGGAAAAGCACATTGTCTGAGGAATAAAGGAAACTCCCGCACACTGTCTCACTCTTAATGCAAATTTTATTCAACACAACATTTCGGTCGCTCTGACCTTCCTCGGGTATGAGGACAGCCCCTTCTGCCCTTTGGACTAAGAGGGCTTAAATGATGAACTATTGTTTAATGTAATGTTGTAATGTGGATATGTAGAGGGCTGTTTTTTGCCCTCCCTCTGAGTTATGAGGGAGATGTAATGGAACTTGTTGGGGGTATCAGTTATGTAATTTATGTAGTTTTTTACAAAAATGTACAAATTATAGTATATAACTGCTACTTTTTTGATTGATAATAATCTTTATATTTTTCTAGTTATTATCCAGGCATTTTAACTCACAAAAACCGTTCAGTACAGTGAATTATGCACAATCTCGCGGGTATATTGGGGTCTGATTGTGAATATATGTGTCTTCAGTATTACTGGTTTATTAAACTGAAGGGGGCGGTCCCTTAACTTAACAGTGTAGATAAATGACAAAGAGGGGACTGACCTTATAGACGGGCTGGAAGTCCTCTGTCACGGCGAAGATGGTCTGGATGTTGTGGTCGCTCAGTTTCTGCACCAGGTGAGCGATGGACGGGTAATCCTGAAGCACAAACACCATCACATTTAAAACGCTGTATGACGTTTTCCAGCTTATTGTCAGGTAGAGAGATTCTCCACAGACATCATTTTATTTGAAAAATGCCACTCGACATTCGACACCGAGTCAGAAGAGCAGACTAAATGTGTTTTTTTGTTTTTTATCGTCTCATCTTCGTCCGTGGAGCTGTTGTTTTTGCCTCACAATAATAATCATTTCCTCACAGACTCAGAAACATGATATTTAAGGAGCGACAGGTTCAGTTCATCCGTGTCTGTGATGAATGCGAGTGTGTCTGCAGTGTCCCTGTGGTTTAACTGTTCACTGGTTTTACAGTAGATGCCAGGTACAAACTAAATATTTAGCACAGTTGTAGACTTGTATGTATTCTTTCACATTTTAGATTTTGTGTTTTGAGCTTTTAGAGACAAAAATGTCAGTATAGAAGTTATGAAGATGACAGCACAACCAGAGTACTAACAGCATACATAACGTGTGTGTGCACTTTGTTTTATGGTTCAGTCCTATTAGCTTATAGATTCCACTCTTCTTTCCAATGTTAAAGAGGATGTATTTCACTTCTATGGAGTATTAACTGCTATCACATAACATATTTACATCACCATGTTACTGTTTTGAAAATTTTATATTTGCCAAAACAACATATTAACATTAATCAAACTACTCCATCAGGATTGTGAAGTTGCAGTGTATTGTTTAGGATATTTGTAGAGAATTGTCATGTGCCAGAATAGGTGGGCGGAGCCTTATACAGGCTCATACTGCCAACTGTGAAGAAGCTTCAAACAGGACCCAAGAAAGAGATT
The DNA here is from genome assembly GCA_019594935.1 of Periophthalmus modestus. Taxonomy (NCBI): domain Eukaryota; kingdom Metazoa; phylum Chordata; class Actinopteri; order Gobiiformes; family Gobiidae; genus Periophthalmus; species Periophthalmus modestus. Next base: position 24,010,420 of record JAIEZT010000026.1, on the reverse strand, counting down.
ACTCAAACATGCAGGGAGCACATCTAAAACCTCTTCAGACATGTTTTTTTCTGAGGGATCAACGTTATAACATGGGGGCATGTTCCAAAAAGTTAATTTTGCTAAATACCCCCTCTTTGATGTTTCTGGTTTATATAATCATAATCCCGTACATAGTAGTGGCTCATGGTGTACATGTTGTTCTCAGGTGACACTTCCCGTCATTGGGAAGCACGATCCCGCCCAGTTTTCCGTCTCCGGCAAAATGGAACCCAGCGTCTGTGGAGAAGACCAGGAGCCGCGTGACGTTCCTCCAACCAATCTGCTCCTGTGAGAGAGAGAGGAAAATGTGTCAGATGCCCTCCCATCAGACTATATCCCCCATGTGTCAGATGGTTTTAGTCCCTCGTCCCGCCGACTGACTCCAGGTCTAGTTCCGATGGTTAAGCACATTTCTAAAAAGGGGGGTGTTTTTTAAAATCAGAACCAAAAGGACTCTGTGGGGTAGATGCATGATTAGGGTCCATGCTCCAAGAAAATGTGTGTCTAATATGACACTTTTTCAAAGAAACATATTGCATCTGCTGTACGCAAATTAGTAACACATGCACAAAAGCTTTACACTGCTCTACACAAGCCCAGGAGCGGGTAGCTTGGAGTGTGAAGCCTAGTCATGAATCTGAGGCAGAGTCCATTCGGTACCAATTTTTAAAAACACTGGTCCCCGTCCCAGGCATATTTCTAAATGGGGGCCGTCCCGATCCCAGTCATGGCCCTAGCCCTTCACCTCATACACTGCCACCTGCATGACACCGTCAAAATTCCGCTCCAGAGAGTCCGGGTTCTAGTCCGGGTTCCTCACCTCACAACACCCCGCTACCTGCATGATGGTGTCGAACCCCCCCTCCAGAGAGTCCCCATTCAGTCCCCGATTTAGTCCCCAATTCAGTCCTTGTCTTAGCCCCGGTCTCTTACCTCACAGACTGCCACCTGCATGATGGCGTCGAACCCGCCCTCCGGAGAGTCCAGGTTGCCGGAGATCTGCTGTTGGCTCACCAGACGGTTGAATTCGTCTCCTCTGTCTGTGAGTTTGAGCACATTCTTGTAGCTGAAGGGACTGGTACAGTTCTGGTTCCCAGTGCACGGGTTTATGAGGCGCGCCGGAGTCGTGCTGATGTAAGGCATCACCGTCTTCTCCACAAAAGAACCAAAACCTTCAGACGACAAAGGGAGGAAGACAGGGGAGAAGTGACTCAGAATAATAATTGTGATTTCGGATTTGAGACAGCAGTAAAAAGGAGAAGTGAATGAGTTAGCTGAAGAATTTCTTTTGGTATTTATATGGAAAAAGGCAGGTCTTTATGCCGAAAAAAATTGTGGAAGCTACAAGTTTTTGCCACTACCCCTTTTTAGTCGCTTTTAAGTCACCCTCCTCTCTCCTCTCCTCCCTCCTTCCTTCCCTCCTCTCCTCTCTCAGTTTACACATAAATCTGCTCCTCACCGATCCTGAAGTCTGTGGTGATGGCCTGCATCTCCTTCATGAGATCAGTTCCCAGGTTCTTGACGTTCTCCAAATCGTCTTTCATGGAGAAGGACAGGTCCATGAGGTAGTACAGGTCTATGGGGTAGTCCTCGGCACGCTTGAACTTCAGAGAGAAGGTCTGAGGCTCTCCTGAAGGAATTAGGAATATAAGATTAGAAATATAATGCGGTCATCACAACAGGGGCCAAACCGGAGGCCAAATTGGAGACCAAACAAAAACTAATGTAGAGTGGAACATAACTAGATAAAGGTGAAAACTGAGACTAAAACTGGGACTAAAACCTTTGATAAAGCCAGTTCTGTCAAACTTGGGTGTGAAAATGGACCCTGGTCTAAAATTCTCAGCAAATTAAGCTCTGTCAGCAAAACATTTTGAAGTGGTTAAACCGGCGTTTGCTGGTGTCAGCCAAAATGCACTTTGTTTGCGTGTCCAAAACTCAGCGACTCAAATCTTAACTGGAGCGTGCAAACACAAGAGCGTCTCACCCATTTTAGCTTCGCTCCATTGGCATCCGGTGTGCTTTAGAGTGGATCTCAAAATTATTTTATTTATCCTTTAAGTGTTTGCATGGCCTAGTGCCCTCCTACCTCACTGACCTGATCCATCCTTACGACCCCTAATGCAGGTTTAGTCCCAATGGTATGAGTAAACCAGGGACTAAACCAGGGACTAAACCAGGGACTAAACCAGGGACTAAACCAGGGACTAAACCAGGGACTAAACCAGGGACTAAACCAGGGACTAAACCAGGGACTAAACCAGGGACTAAACCAGGGACTAAAACCAGGGACTAAACCAGGGACTAAACCAGGGACTAAAACCAGGACTGAAACATAATAACTGGTGTAAAATTCTATCCTCTGTACTGTTATCCACAGAACTATAGTCCAGAGCGTATGGTTATACCAGATCTGAGGGTGAGCGTGAGTTTCTGTGGCTGGATTTGGGTGATCTGTTCGGGCTTGAGCTTCTCGGTGGAGTCCTTGTTGCGGTTGGTCACTGGTTGGTTCTTGTCGATCTTGGTGCTTCCTCGCGGATTCTCTATATTCTCTGCAGGACATTTGCGTTCAGAGAGAGACTGGAGGTCGTCACAGCGAGCTGATTTAGCCTCACCAACGCTCAGGAAATTCTGCAAATAGAACAAAATATTAGAAGAGTCTACAGCTTGACTTGTGCATTAGCCAAAACACAATTTTGGGGGGAAAAAACATTGGATTGTGATTTTATTACCATTAGATTTGAAGACTGAAATCTGAACTTTAACCTAATCCAAGAATCCCATGCCATGCCCTTGTAGACGTCTAAAACTACTACATAATGAGCAGCTTTTACACAGAATAAGACCCCAAGGAGACACAGGGAGGCCATCTGACACACGGGGAGGGCACCTGACACACGGGGAGGCCATCTGACATGTAGGGACATGATTGTATAGGTCTAAACTACACTTATAACAAGATTTGAAACTGGAAACAACCATTGTTTACAGTTTCTGTTTGCAGGCAAGGTCTATTGTTCTACCCCAAGTGTGCACTGTGCCTGAGTCCAACGTGGCAAAGTCATCCAAGCCCCTAATGAGTTGTTTTCACACCTATTAGCATCCTGGCTACCACATTATTTTATGGGGCTATAATTTTACAGTTCTTTTATCTGATTTTGATACTATAAAATTGCATTGTCCTCCTTTCAAAATTGATCTACTGGTATTATTGTGTTTTTACTAAGGTTGTCAAAAAAATCGAAAACACTAATACTCATTTTTCGCAGATATCAATACTAAAACAGTCACTTTCACAGAACAGAAATGAACCTTTCCTGATGAATAGCTTTAGAATGATTTGGAGCTGTATCAGAACAAATATAAGACACGTAGACTAGTATACACCCATGGACCACTATGAACCTACCTGGAAACTGAGGGATTACAAGGCCACATGGGAACAGAAAAGAAAGTACTACCATTTAATAAGGAACATTACATTATATAGTTTGAAGAAAGAATGTTTTTATTATCATTGTGGTATCGGAGTCAGTATTGAGTATCGAGTCTATTCTTTAGTATCAAAATTGTGTTCTTACCTCGTCGGAGCACCAGCCGCACGTCTCTGACACCTGGATGCACTCCCCACATGACTGAGCATTGGCCTTGATACAAATACTGCCCTCTGCAGGAACAAAGAGCAAAGAGCAGTCAGAACAGAGGAACTATCTCTCTAAAGCAGGACTGAAGCAGGGACTAAAGCAGCACTGAACCAGGGACTGAACCGGGGACTGAACCAGGGACTGACCCAGCCCCAAAAACCAGGACTACATTTCTATCAAAACTCTAGTGAATTAAACTAGGACTAAACCTAAAATGGCTGCATAATTAAAAGCAGACAGAATCATAATTGTTGTCCAAAATTGGTTTAGAAAAAGCCTCCCTCCAGATCATGACGTCTGTGAAACGAAACTAAAGTCAAACATATGAGTTTAATCTGAAACATGAGGATGTGTTTAAAAATGAGACCAAATGAGAGAGAAACGAGGTCTGGACTGACCTTTCTGAGCTGCACAGAGTCGAGAGAGAGCAGAGCCACAGACACACACAGCAACCGCAACAACATCTGGAACGATAAAACACAACAGTTACAGAACAGTTACAAAGCACTCAGAGGCGAGGCGGACGTCAAAGGATCAGAGTTTAAGGTCATTGTTACTGTGAGAAAGAAACATCAGAATCAAACAATTATTACAGGGCTGCGATCGAGTGATTATTTCTTTCTATTCATCGAGTAGTTGTTTAGATCGCGAAAGGCTATGAATGTGAGATTTTTTCTAAACTGTGCCCAGATAGAGCTGAAGTGAAGCTCCTTGAGAACATCTTGGTGGAACATACTGAGTGCTTTCATCAAAAACACAATGACATTACACATTTCTCATCTGTCTCATCTCTAGACTCTATAAAGAAGTAGATTAAGTGAGTACGACGTCACCCACAGTGTTCGGCTCCAGTCAAATGAAGTTCATCGAGGCTGGAGCAGTTACAAGGCCAATTTGGAGCCGAGTTTTGACCACGAGTATCATAGCAACCAAAGGTAACGCCCACACCGCTGGTTTAGCAGGGGGCTGGTGCTTAGTGATGCTGTCAATCAAACTGGTCACTAATGCTAGAAGGAGAGACCTCAGGGAAGGACGGAGCCTGACTTGTCTGTGGTTAATGTTCATATCTTGAGTTACGGACAAAATAGTGAAATAAATTACCTGGATCACGTAGAGCAGGTCAATATGAACATTTTAGGGCCAAAATGACGGGGCTGACAGCAGCAGTCACACAGAGAGGAGGCCACAGTTTTGGGTGAACTTAAGCTAGAAGCGCTCTCATGATCACTTCCTATTTGTAACGTGGCAGCAACAACTTGGCTCTGTCCAGTTATAGATACAGTCTATGGTCTGAGCCCTAAAACCTCTTCTCTCAGATCATTACATGTTTTGGAGGTCATGTATAAACAATGTTAACGATTATTGAAATGGTTGTCAGATATTTTCTTCACCAATTTATCGATTAGCTGCGATTAATCGATTAACTTGTAGCAGCCCTCGATTATTATTGAGCCCGCGACAAAACAACAGTGACATAATCCTTCATTCACTTTATATCAAGTACTTTTCACAACTCAGGCCAGAGCGGAGCTTTGTCGTCACAGTAACACATTTAAGTGTGATATTTTGCTGAAGAAAATATAGATGATAAACGAGAATATTGAAGCTAATATTGAAATGCCACTGACCCAATAACTCTAAAGTACAAATATGCCCCAAAAAGGACTTTAAATCTACAACATAGTTTAAAAAAAATGCTATTGTGTTCCCCACTAGAACAAGAAAAAAATCCTACAATAAATATTAACTTCCAAAAATGATTGTTCCACCTCTCATGTACTGAATGATTCAATAGGACTATGTGATGGTCAAGATAAAAACAAGTAGCGTGCAAACGTAACACTCACTTCTCGATTCTCAGACAATAAAAGGCTTTATATTTAGATGCAGCAAAACACAGCAGACTTATTCTGACCTCAAGCTGCTACAATATATCTGTACTGAGGGACATTTTGCTCAAATACATCGGGGAAAAACCAGAAACAGGTCTGTTAAAAATGTGGAGACTTTAGACTTTGATGTTTTTAATGTGAAATTTGAAGTGAACTGCATTGATGTTGTAACCTCATTGTGCTCGGGTGATCACACGTCACTGTTGGATTTCCGTGGTTTAGTTTAAAATGGAAGGAAACAGCTCAGTAATGAGTCTTAATGATGGACACTTCCCTCTGAGCTCCAGACTGCAGATGTTATCACAATCTCCTGTGTGTCAGATGCCCTACCCACGTTATACAGCTCCATTATGGGTTACTACCATCTAGAAATACACAACATGTGTCAGGTGCCCTCTCTGAGTCTCCATGGGGTCTTATCCTGTGTAAAAGTTGTTAACCCTGTAGTTTAGACTTCTACAAACATGTTCTGAAATGCATTAGATTGGTTTAAAGATTCAGATTTCTGTCTTCAATGTCGACACTCCTGGACGGGTAAAATGTCTGGTGAATCTTGAGTCGCTGATGACTCGGTGGAGAGGAGGTGTCACCTGTAAACATGCTCTGTGTGTTTAGACATAAAGGTTTATAAGTTACAGATTTCAGATACTGGAATCAATCTGAGCTGCACAAACTGGAGTCAGGACTCGGACAGAGGAGCAGAGCCAGAGGAGCAGAGCCAGAGGAGCAGAGCCAGAGGAGAAGAGACAGAGGAGCAGAGACAGAGGAGCAGAGACAGAGGAGCAGAGACAGAGGAGCAGAGCTAGAGGAGCAGAGACAGAGGAGCAGAGACAGAGGAGCAGAGACAGAGGAGCAGAGCTAGAGGAACAGAGACAGAGGAGCAGAGACAGAGGAGCAGAGACAGAGGAGCAGAGACAGAGGAGCTCCTCCCTCACATTTCAGTTCTTGTTGAGTAATACTTGGTCCAGATTTAAACCTTATCAGGATCACAATGATCTAATCATCTGACTCACCCCTGTTCTCCTCCCACCTCTCCTCTCCCTCTCCCCACCACCTCCACTCTCTCTCCTCTCCCCTCCCCTTTTCCTCTCCCCTTTTCCTCTCCCATCTCCATCCATAGCCGTTTCTATGTCTCCCCTTTCTCTCTCATTCTCACCCTCTATCTCCCCTTCTTGCTTTCTCTCACGTCCCCTTCCCTCTCTCTTACCCTCTCTTTAGTTCCTCTCTTCCTTGTTCACAGCTCAGAGTTCGGTTACAGGGGAAGTGACACTTAACACTAACAGGGCTGGACAGCAAAAAACACATCCGTGGTCAAGTACAGGCCGACATGCTGTGGACTGGTCGACTAAAAGGAGGCACTGGCACAAAGCAGCGAGATTCATCGGAACAGAATCATAATTTGAATGGACACAAATAGCATCATTTCCTCCACAAACAGCACAATATCCTGTCTTATTCTGTGTAAAAAAGCTGCCTTTAGTTTAGATCTGTACAAACACGTTCTGAAATGTGACTCTTGTATTAGGTTGTCAGTTCAGATTTGTCTTTTTGTCAGTTCTTCCGGATGTGTTTCAAATCTGAACTATGAACAGAATCTTATTTTTAAAACAGAAATTACAAGTATAATCTCAGTCTTTCAGTTCTTCTCTAATGTGTCAGTGCCCTTCTCTTATGTGTCAGGTGCCCTTCTCTAATGTGTCAGGTGCCCTTCTCTATGTGTCAGGTGCCCTTCTCCAGTGTGTCAGGTGCCCTTCTCAGTGTGTCAGGTTCTCAGTGTCAGGTGCCCTTCTCTAATGTGTCAGGTGCCCTTCTCTAATGTGTCAGGTGCCCTTCTCTAATGTGTCAGGTGCCCTTCTCTTATGCGTCTAATGTGTCAGGTGCCCTTCTCTAATGCGTCAGGTGCCCTTCTCTAATGTGTCAGGTGCCCTTCTCTAATGTGTCAGGTGCCCTTCTCTAATGTGTCAGGTGCCCTTTTCTATGTGTCAGGTGCCCTTCTCTAATGTGTCAGGTGCCCTTCTCTAATGTGTCAGGTGCCCTTTTCTATGTGTCAGGTGCCCTTCTCTATGTGTCGGGTGTCAGGTGCCCTTTCTCGTGTCTCCATGGGGTCTTACTCTGTATAAAAGCTGCTAACCCTGTAGTTTAGACCTCTACAAACATGTTCTGAAAAGCGTGTGATTCTTGGATGAGTTTAAAGTTTCGTTTTCAGTCTCTCGGGTGTAAATGCTCTTGGACCCCATCCTCTTGACGCTCTTCGGCTGAAGCGTAGTTATGAGGTGAGGCTCTTCTCGAGAATCTAAACACGCACAGACATGTTTACATCTGCTTCCATGTTCTGCTCTGAGCTCCTGACTCACAACACGGCAAACGCACGCTTAACACACAGCTGCACTAGCGAACATCACTGCCGCCATGTTCATTGTGTAGGTCGAGTTCACGTTCTGCAATGTGATGATGTTATAATCTCAGACAGAGGGCGGGGCCTATATAAAACTCTATGGGAGATTCGCTGTTTTTGAAAAATCTCCAAAATTCTGCTCCAGAAATATTTAACCTTCTCCTTATTAGTTTGGGATTGGCTTCGTAAAGTTGTCCTTTATTAATCTTATGGCTTATATTTCTTTCAACTGACAACAACTCTCTAAGAGGAGCAGAGCCAGAGGAGCAGAGACAGAGGAGCAGAGCCAGAGGAGCAGAGTCAGAGGAGCAGAGTCAGAGGAGCAGAGTCAGAGGAGCAGAGTCAGAGGAGCAGAGTCAGAGGAGCAGAGTCAGAGGAGCAGAGACAGAGGAGCAGAGACAGAGGAGCAGAGTAAAAGGGGCAGGGCCAGAGGAACAGAGCCAGAGGACCTCCTGACTCAATTCTTGTTGAGTAATACTTGGTCCAGACTTGAGCCTTATCAGAATCACAGTCATTTAACCATCTGACTCACCCTTTGTTCCCCTCTCAACTGACAACAATCACGGCTTTGGGGTTGAATGTTGGCACCACTTTCTGAAGCTAATGTGAAAAAAATTAGAGAAGACATTGAACTTTGTGCCACTTTTTGTTTCATGTGGATAGGCCCAGTAATTACAGAAATATTAATCATAAACCAACACAAACAGACAACACAACTACAGTCTGAAAGTTACACAGCAAACTCCATGTGAGGATTCAGACCTGTCTCCAGCTCAGGTTAAACTAGAGGGATTCTACAGCGAGCTGATGCAGCGTTAATTATTTAAAACAAATACTATACAAGGAATAAAATCAGGACTTAATCAGAACTAAACCAGGACTATACAAGGAAACTAGACTGGTCTCATTCATTCACTCTGCTCGTGCTGGAGTCCAGGAGAAGAGCCAAGCCAAAGAGCTGAGGTCAACCACTGTGGTCTGGACTTAAGACCGAGGTTTATATGGACTATACGACTTAAAGACCAGAACAAGACCAGCGTTAGACCAGAACAAGACCAGGGTTAGACCAGAACAAGACCAGGGTTAGACCAGAACAAGGCCCGGGTTAGACCAGAACAAGGCCCGGGTTAGACCAGAACAACGCCAGGGTTAGACCAGAACAACGCCAGGGTTAGACCAGAACAAGGCCCGGGTTAGACCAGAACAACGCCAGGGTTAGACCAGAACAAGACCAGAATAAGACCAGGGTTAGACCAGAACAAAACCAGCGTTAGACCAGAACAAGACCAGGGTTAGACCAGAACAAGACCAGGGTTAGACCAGAACAAGACCAGCGTTAGACCAGAACAAGACCAGGGTTAGACCAGAACAAGACCAGGGTTAGACCAGAACAATATCAGGGTTAGACCAGACCCGAACCAGGACTGGACCAAAACACCAGGGTTAGACCCGAACAAGACCAGGGTTAGACCAGGGCTGGACCAGACCAGGAACCGATCAGGACCGGACCATGACAAGACCGGGGTTAGACCAGGGCCAGGCCAGAACATGACCAGAGTTAGACCAGGACTGTACCAGGACCGGACGAGGGCACCAGGGACTAGACCAGGGACTAGACCAGGGACTAGACCAGGGACTAGACCAGGGACTAGACCAGGGACTAGACCAGGGACTAGACCAGGGACTAGACCAGGATTTGACAGGGCCAAGTCCAGATGTGGTCTAACACCCATAAATGTGAGTGTGGTTAGACACAAGTACAGTGTTGAGGTTTCCTAAAAACTACTTCTCATTTAAGTCCAAGCGAAATGAGAAGTGAACACACGCCTAAAAGATGACCGCTGTGGTTAAGGACACAGTCTAAACAAAGAGATGAGGAAAGAAGGACTGAACAGGGACTAAAGCTAGATTTATGCAGAACTGAACTAGAACTAAACCAGGAGCAAAGTTAGACTGAACCAGGGACTGAACCAGGGACTAAAAAGCTACATCAACTCTAAACCAGGAAACTAACCTCTGCAATGTTTAACACATGAGTAAATAGAATAACCAGGGAAGTGTTGGCCTGTGTGTCCCTGGTCTAAAAACTACATCACTCAAATGAACTTCAAACTATTTCCTGTTACAAAGTTGATGCATTAATATTATGATTAAAAAGGGTAAAACTACACAAAAAGGTTTACTGAAAATAAGGACATTAAATTGGAGGAATCTGGCGCTGGTAAATATTTGTTCGACACGGGACAGAAAAAGTGGGACACCCCCTAAAAAGAAACATATGGCAAATTACCTTAACAAAACCGTGAAAAAGTCCAAATGTAGCCCTCAAACAAGCTTTAAATGTCATAAAAGTCAAACATCAATATATTATAACGTGGTAAAGCGATAAAAACACCAAAATAACTTAGAAAATGGTGTCTAAATGTCTTAAAGTAGAGTAATTGGTCACATTTGGCTGAAGTCACTGGGTCATTTTCGTGGCCTAGTTCCAGACACAGACCTTTCTTTTGTTTAAACGGCGGGTTTTAAGCGTGACAATAACCTACAGACGCTTACAAGTGGATTTTAGAGACATTAAACTGTTAAATAAACCTACTTTCATCACAAATCTGCCTCTTTTCCCCGGTTACTTTCCCCACACCCAAAGTTTAGCCCGAGGACACGCATTCTTCTTGCGCCGCTCACTGTTCTCAGCCGTACTCCTAAATCTGGACCAAAATCGGACTAAATGACATTAAAAACACTCTTACCTTATCAAAATATCTCTGTTTCAAGCTGACATCTGCTTTTTAAAACGTCCAGTTAAAAAACAAACTCCAGTGATTACGAGTTTTGTTGAAGTTTCGGCCACAAACGGCCACAAACACGAAGAAATGTGGTTTTGTCGTTTCTGATCAAGTTTTAAAAGTTTAAACTCGATGAGACCCGTCCATGAGGTGATACAGAGGAGGTTTAAGGGAGAAATAAAGGCCTGGACGTGTCTTTTTCCCCGTGGAGCAGGAGACAGACTCTTCAGTGACTCATTTGAACAGATCTCTTGTTCTGCGGCAGACACCGCCCACACCGGAGGTCCTGGTGCGCACAACGAACGAACATCCGGGGTAAAAGAAAGGTAGAAGTGTGAAGAAGGAGAGGAGGAGGAGGAGGAGGAGAGGAGGAGAAGGAGAGGAGGAGGAGAAGAGGAGGAGAGGAGGAGGAGGAGGAGAAGAGGAGTAGGAGGAGGAGGAGAGGAGAAGGAGGAGGAGAAGAGGAGGAGAGGAGGAGGAGGAGAGGAGGAGGAGAAGAGGAGGAAGAGGAGAGGAGAAGAAGAGGAGGAGGAGAGGAGGAGAGGAGGAGGAGAAGAAGAGGAGGAGAGGAGGAGAGGAGAGAAAGAGGAGGAGAGGGAGAAAGAGGAGGAGGAGAAGAGGGAAAAGAGGAAAGGGAGGAGAAGAAGAAGAGGAGGAGAAGGAGAGGGAGAAGAGGAGGAGGAGGAGGAGAAGGGAGGGGGAGAGGGAGAAGAAGAGGAGGAGAAGAAGAAGAGGAGGAGAAGAAGAGGAGGAGGAGGAGGAGGAGGAGAAGAGGGAGAAGAGGAGAAGAGAAGGAGGAAGGAGGAGAAGAGGAAGAGGAGAAAAAGAAAAGTGAGAAGAGGACAAGAAGAGGAGGAGAAGAAGAAGAGGGAGAAGAGGAGGAGGAAGGAGAAAAAGAGGAGGGTGAGAAGAAGAAGAAGACAAGAAAAGAAGAAGAAGAGAAGAAGAAGAAAAGAAGAACAAGTACAAGAAGAAAAACGGCAAGAAAAACAAGAAGAACAAGAAGTAGAAGAACAAAAAGAACAAGAAGAAGAAGGAGAAGAAGAACAAGATGAAAGAGAAGAAGAACAAGAAGACTTTGAATTTTAACAATACATTTATTTTGTTTCACTTGTCAAAATACAACTTTTACTCACATATTTTATTCGTGGAGATAGAATAAATAGATCTATGGATCTTTTAATGGTCAAAATACCTTAGATCATGCATTCTTACTGTGAGAGGGGCCGCCTCTCCACAGATCTGATCTGTAACTTGGCCTGGTGACATCATCTGCTTGTCTCCATAGAGATAGAGACTTTAATGCTGTACTCCAGGCAAAGCGACAACAGATCCCAGGGGGGTGGTCTCTTCACCATAAAAGTTTCATCGTGCACCTTTAATACATGAAGATTTGTGCATTGGGAGTGAAGAGCATTTATGTCTATGGTGGGATGTTCAGCAGTTACTATGGTGACACAATGCACAAATGAGCAAGCACAGTCGAAAAAGTCTGGAGATAGTCTGAAAGTCTGTGGCTAACTGAAAAAACATTGGCTAATGCTAGCTAGCCTGTAATGTTATTTGAGATGGATTTATTTAACAGTCAGATGGAGTTAAAACAAAGCTCAGATTAAAGTCTAACTTGAGTAACAGCTTTTGACAGAGCAGTGCCTCCAGTTAGCATCAAATCCCCAGGGAATGTTGATGACACCAGCTGCAAAGTATCAAGTGGCAAATGATCTTCTCCTGGTGGGACATCTGACAAAACATGGTCTAAATGCCACTGCGGTGACAACATATATAACCTGGTGCGTCTTTATCACCACAAAATCTGATTTTAGGAAGAAAAACGTAAGAGACAAAAGGCCCCAGACTTTTGAAATGTGCAGAGTTTGGTCGAACATTAAACGTCTGTGAAATCTACAGCCGCAGAGCAGAACGTGACTCTGGTGTGAACTCGACAGGATGTGTGACAAAAACCACCGAAACAGAAACACAGCCAACTACTGCACCACAGGAGGAGCAGAGGAGGTGCAGAGGAGGTGAAGAACACGCAGGAGGAACAGAGGAGGTGCAGAGGAGGAGCAGAGGAAGTGAAGAACACGCAGGAGGAATAGAGGAGGTGCAGAGGAGGTGCAGAGGAGGTGAAGAACACACAGGAGGAACAGAGGAGGTGCAGAGGAGGAACAGAGGAGGAACAGAGGAGGTGTAGAGGAGGTGAAGAACACGCAGGAGGAACAGAGGAGGTGAAGAACACGCAGGAAGAACAGAGGAGGTGAAGAACACTCAGGAGGGACAGAGGAGGAACAGAGGAGGTGAAGAGCATGTAGGAGGGACAGAGTAGGAACAGAGGAGGTGAAGAACACGCAGGAGGAACAGAGGAGGAACAGAGGAGGTGAAGAACATGCAGGAGGAACAGAGGAGGAACAGAGGAGGTGAAGAACATGCAGGAGGAACAGAAGAGGTGCAGAACACGCAGGAGAAACAGAGGAGGTGCAGAACACGCAGGAGGAACAGAGGGGAGAGGGCAAAGCGAACGTGGCAGTGGGTGGGGTTGCGCTCTTATTCATTAAGTGAGTGCCCCCATTGAAGAACTTAGCACCTCCATAGCTCCTCAAACTCCTGCGTGTGAGGAGTCTGTGTGAAGGCTCCTGACACATGTTTAGTCCAGAGCGTGTCACAGAAACAGCTGTTACATAGAACACGGGGGAGAGCGAGTGAGGGGCCCAGAGGAGGGGACGGGTCCCAGAGAGACTCCTCCTGACTCCTGCCAATATGTCGCAGTAAAGTCCAGCCCAATATAAATGAGACAGAATCCAGCTCCAGATGAAAACTCACGTATTTTACATGTTTTTCACTGGAAATCTGATTCAGCATTTTAACAAAACCAAACCTCTCAGGATCCTCGGTGTGAAATGAGGAGTCAGGGCTGGAGAGGAGCTCATTACAAATACTCTTGTCACTGTCATTAAGTACAGTTTTTGATTGAAGTGATGTGATTGAACTTTTTTTGGGTAGATTTTTAAAGCTGTAGTTGCTCTTGTAACCGAGTAAAGCTATGGTCATGTAATTTTACTTCATTTTAAAGTCAAATCAGGTCTGACTGCAGCACAAGTCCCACTCGTCCCATCAGGGCCGGTCCTAGCTTGCAGGGGGGCCCTAAGCTGACTTTGTCCCTGGGGCCCCCGACAGTGGATGCCTCCTGGCCTCCTCAGCTATTGGTAATTCAAATATAATCGTTTGAGATGGATATTTAGGCTGCTGCAAACACACAAGCCCTGTGTCCAATGAAACTTGATTTAATATATTATTTTCAATGTAAATGTATGGGCTCTTGGGGGCCCCCTGGTGGCCTCGGGGCCCTAAAGCAGCTGCTCAGTCTCTTTACAGACTGGGCCTGGTCTGTCTCATGTCTGTATCTGCTCCTCTCTGAACCCACACACCCACAGACACTACTTTGTCTTTATTTTTACTACTTTACATGCTCTACACATACATCAGATATATGAAGTACCATGTATTGAATTATGTAGTATGTAGTATTATGTGTATGTATAGAAAATGTGTATAAAAAATGTTGAATGTAGTAACAGCACTGGCCGCTCTGATTGGCCAAAGCTCAGAAAACACACCAGTTATGATTTAAAATCTCTTCATTCAGTCGAACAAGTTTATTTTAAAATATTAATCTAAAATACAGTGAAAATTGGGATAAAATAGTTGTACTTTGACTACTGTTGTGTTTTTCATGTGTACTTTTTACTTTTACTTAAGTTTTGGAAGCAGTACTTTCACTTGTAATAGAGTAGATTTTCAGCAATGTAACTGTATTTTTACTTGAGTATAATTTGCAGTACTTTTTCCACCTCTGCGCAGGCCCTGAATGCACCACGAGATTACAGACAGAAGTTCTTACAGCAGACATATTGTGCCTGTGTCGCTCTGAAGTTATAATCTCTGACGCCAGTGGATCATTATGTTGTAATTGACACATTTTAAAATATTCATCTAAAACGACTTATTTGAAAAATTAAGAAAGTTCAACTGGAGAAGCAACGACGTCACAGTGGAGGTGAAAACGGGTTGACCTGCAAAATGGCGTCTTGAATACAGGAGAATAAAGATTAAACTCAAACATAAATCACTCTAAATACAACTTCAGAGGGTCAGTGAGAAGAAACAACTGTAACATGGTCAAAAACTGAACAGTCCAGTTTGCTGAACAGGTCTGCTTTAAAAGGTTTACTGCTCATCTTTCCAAAGGCAACACTGACACCGTGTGGACAAGGGTGTAATTACAGGACATTATCACAGGCCAGATTTAAAGTTTAAACATTCAAACTGCTCATGTCTCATTGTGTTAAACAGAGTCGAGCCTGGTCTGTAGAACCAAAATCCCTCTGTACATTTTTGAGTATCTAAAATAGGCTGATGTATCACTTGGTCGATATATTGGGTCGATATTTGGACTTTTTTAGCACAATGGGTGTCGGCATTAAATCTCCAGCACAGGCCGATGTTCTGTTTTGTCTGACCCATTGCCTAAAGAGGGCACACAAAACTTTAATGATAACTGCACAAAACATAACTACAGGTTTGGGGTAAAAAAAAAAAAAAGGGGGGGGGCTGTGGGTGAGTTTGTCGTCAATTTAAATGAAATAATTTAGGGAAAATGTTCAAACTCAGCATTGGCCATGAAAAAACACATCTCGGTCCATTTCTGTCTAACATGACAAAATAATGAAGCAAGACATTTAAACCTGCCCCAAAAATAGTCAATTTTAGCCATTTCTACACATAAAACGCCTTATTTGTATGATGAAAAACTTCAAGTAATAAGTAAACTACAGGAGAAGTGATATTTCAAACTGATATTTCTAAATTTCTGTAAGATTTTTGCAGCGTCTCACTGTGTACAATAAGACCCAACAACATGAACATGAAAATCACCAGCTGCATTCACAATTTCACAGACAAATACAAACTCATCAGCCAACACATGAGCAGAGCAAATATGGGACGAGAGCCAATCCAAAGAACACGAGAAGATTTCCTAATGAACCTTGCTTCATGTGTCACCAAGCTGGACCATGGAGACGGGACTGTCCTCTACACCATAAGCCCTCTGCGTTTGAAAGGTGAGCTGTTTTTTTGCTTTACATAATGTCAGTACAGGGACCTACTTGGATTTATTCTCCAGACTAGGGTTTAAGAGTCATTGCGGTCCCTCCAGTTGTAACGAGCTGGTGAACAGTCAAACGGGTGGAAGTCCCTGCTATTTAGTGAACAGTCAGGTGGAAATGCTGTCTGGCAAAAGGCTGAGCGTAAGGACGGCTGAACTTTTCTCATGAGGGAGAGTAAATTCAAAGGCGCAGTGCACCTCCATCAGGTCTAAGGATGGAGAGATTATGTGAGTGTAAAATACATGAGGAGAAATGTAAATGTACCTCATGTCAACGCAACGATGGCACTGATACTGATCCAATTTACAAGATGTGACTTTGAATGATTTTACTTCTATAAATCACACACAATGTTAAGTGTGAAGAACTGTCGCAAAAAGGGAAAAATAGGAACAAAACAAAACAAAAACAAAAAGAAACAGCTGTACATGTGTGTGTCCTTGGACCTGATCAGTCAAACTGCATGATGCAAGATGTGTTATTGGAAAATGTGTGTTTAACATTTGAACCTTTGTAAAAAGTCAACAGCAGGAGGACACGTGGTCTTTTTTGAGGATGATCTTTTTATTTTATCTGTCCTCAGGTGTAAAAGTTCATTATCTCATAGGTGTGAAACAAAAGATGGTCTGGAGGAGACTAAAGACCAGGGGGAGAGATGCTCTAGACTCAGAGACTTGGGACGTGGGAAGTCTACCCTGTCCTGTCCATATCTGCTGTAACAGAGATAAATCTTTTTTTGTATTTGGCTTCACAAATGGATTACTTTTAATCAAGAATTGTAATTTTTTCCCAGCACAAGAATCATATTTCAGAACGTGTTTGTTCACATTTAAACTACAGGACAGGAAGTGGACTGGAGTGGAGGAAATTTGCGTCCATTCAAAAAGTGATTCTGCTTTGAGTCTGTGCCTCTTTTTACTCAACCAGTCAATGTGAATCAGGAGATACTCTGACTCTGCTCCTCTGACTCTGCTCCTCTGTCTCTTCTCCTCTGTCTCTTCTCCTCTGTCTCTGCTCCTCTGACTCTGCTCCTCTGTCTCTGCTCCTCTGTCTCTTCTCCTCTGACTCTGCTCCTCTGACTCTGCTCCTCTGTCTCTGCTCCTCTGTCTCTGCTCCTCTGTCTCTTCTCCTCTGACTCTGCTCCTCTGACTCTGCTCCTCTGTCTCTGCTCCTCTGTCTCTGCTCCTCTGTCTCTTCTCCTCTGACTCTTCTCCTCTGTCTCTGCTCCTCTGTCTGAGTCCTGCATAGTTGTGGTAGGACACATTATTGCTGCATATTAACTGGCCTAACGGCAGCATGTAAAAGGTAGGGCATCTGACACACGGGAGATTGTGATAACATCTGCAGTCTGGAGCTCAGAGGGAAGTGTCCGTCATTAAGACTCATTACTGAGCTGTTTCCTTCCATTTGAAACTAAACCACGGAAATCCAACAGTGACGTGTGATCACCCGAGCACAATGAGGTTACAACATCAATGCAGTTCACTTCAAATTTCACATTAAAAACATCAAAATCTAAAGTCTACACATCTTTAACAGACCTGTTTGTAGTTTTTCCCCGATGTATTTGAGCAGAATGTGCCTCAGTACAGATATATTGTATAAGCAGCTTGAGGTCAGAATAAGTCTGTGTGTTTTGCTGCATCTAAATGTAAAGCCTTTTATTGTCTGAGAATCAGGAAGTGAGTGTTACGTTTGCACGCTACTTGTTTTTATCTTGACCATCACATAGTCCTATTGAATCATTCAGTACATGAGAGGTGGAACAATCATTTTTGGAAGTTAATATTTATTGTAGGATTTTTTTTCTTGTTCTAGTGGGGAACTCATTTGCATTTTTTAAACTATATTGTAGATTTAAAGTCCTTTTTGGGGCATATTTGTACTTTAGAGTTATTGGGTCAGTGGCATTTCAATATTAGCTTCAATATTCTTAGCAAAATATCACACTTAAATGTGTTACCGTGACGACAAAGCTCCGCTCTGGTCTGAGTTGTGAAAAGTACTTGATATAAAGTGAATGAAGGATTATGTCACTGTTGTTTTGTCGCGGGCTCAATAATAATCGAGGGCTGCTACAAGTTAATCGATTAATCACAGCTAATCGATAAATTGGTGACAAAAATATCTGACAACCATTTCAATAATCGTTAACATTGTTTATACATGACCTCCAAAACATGTAATGATCTGAGAGAAGAGGTTTTAGGGCTCAGACCATAGACTGTATATATAACTGGACAGAGCCAAGTTGCTGCTGCCACGTTACAAATAGGAAGTGATCATGAGAGCGCTTCTATCTTAAGTTCACCCAAAACTGTGTGACTGCTGCTGTCAGCCCCGTCATTTTGGCCCTAAAATGTTCATATTGACCTGCTCTACATGATCCAGGTGTTTTTATTTCACTATTTTGTCCGTAAATCAAGATATGAACATTAACCACAGACAAATCAGGCTCCGTCCTTCCCTGAGGTCTGTCCTTCTAGCATTAGTGACCAGTTTGATTGACAGCATCACTAAGCGCCTGCCCCCTGCTAAACCAGCGGTGTGGGCGTTACCTTTGGCTGCTATGATACTCGTGGTCAAAACTCGGCTCCAAATTGGCCCTTGTAGCTGCTCCAGACTCCAGGAACTTCATTTGACTGGAGCCGAACGCTGTGGGTGACGTCGTACTCACTTAATCCACTTCTTTATAGAGTCTAGAGATGAGACAGATGAGAAATGTGTAATGTCACTGTGTTTTTGATGAAAGCACTCAGTATGTTCCACCAAGATGTTCTCAAGCAGCTTCACTTCAGCTCTATCTGGGCACAGTTTAGAAAAAATCTCACATTCATAGCCTTTCGGGATCTAAACAACTACTCGATGAATAGAAAGAATAATCACTCGATCGCAGCCCTGTAATAATCGTTTGATTCTGATGTTTCTTCTCACAGTAACAATGGCACTAAACTCTGATCCTTTGACGTCCGCCTCGCCTCTGAGTGCTTTGTAACTGCTCTGTAACTGTTGTGTTTTATCGTTCCAGATGTTGTTGCGGTTGCTGTGTGTGTCTGTGGCTCTGCTCCTCGGACTCTGTGCAGCTCAGAAAGGTCAGTCCAGACCTCGTTTCTCTCATTTGGTCTCATTTTTAAACACATCCTCATGTTTCAGATTAAACTCGTATGTTTGACTTTAGTTTCGTTTCACAGACGTCATGATCTGGAGGGAGGCTTTTTCTAAACTAATTTTGAACAACAATTATGATTCTGTCTGCTTTTAATTATGCAGCCATTTTAGGTTTAGTCCTGGTTTAATTCACTAGAGTTTTGATAGAAATGTAGTCCTGGTTTTGGGGCTGGGTCAGTCCTGCTTTAGTCCTGGTTCAGTCCTGCTTTAGTCCCGGGTCAGTCCCGGTTTAGTCCTGGGTCAGTCCAGCTTTAGTCCCGGGTCAGTCCTGCTTTAGTCCCGGGTCAGTCCTGCTTTAGTCCCGGGTCAGTCCTGCTTTAGTCCTGGGTCAGTCCTGCTTTAGTCCTGGGTCAGTCCTGCTTTAGTCTTGGGTCAGCCCTGGTTTAGTCCTGGGTCAGTCCTGCTTTAGTCCTAGGTCAGTCCTGCTTTAGTCTTGGGTCATCCCTCGTTTAGTCCTGGGTCAGTCCTGCTTTAGTCCTGGGTCAGTCCTGCTTTAGTCCTGGGTCAGTCCTGCTTTAGTCCTGGGTCAGTCCTGGTTTAGTCCTGGGTTAGTCCTGGGTTAGTCCTGGTTTAGTCCTGGTTTAGTCCTGGTTTAGTCCCTGGGTCAGTCCTGCTTTAGTCCTGGGTCAGTCCTGCTTTAGTCCTGGGTCAGTCCTGCTTTAGTCCTGGGTCAGTCCTGGTTTAGTCCTGGGTTAGTCCTGGGTTAGTCCTGGGTTAGTCCTGGTTTAGTCCTGGTTTAGTCCTGGTTTAGTCCCTGGGTCAGTCCTGCTTTAGTTCTGTTTTAGAGAGATGCACTGCCTGGCCAAAAAAAAAAAAAAAAAAGTCTCCACCAAAAAAAAAAAAAAAAAGGTCACACACTCTAATATCTGGTTGTTCCGCCTTTACCTTTGATTACAGCAGACATTCACTGTTGCATTTTTTCGATTTCGCTTCTGCAATGCCACACGATTTATTTCCATCCAGTGTTGCATTCATTTTTCACCAAGATCTTGCATTGATGATGGTCACATCCCAGAGATTCTCAATGGGGTTAAGGTCTGGACTCTGCGATGGCCAATCCATGTGTGAAAATGATGCCTCATGCTCCCTGAACCACTCTTTCACTATTTGAGCCTGGCATGGAGCCTGACATTATGCCCGTGCCATCAGGGAAGAAAAAATCCACTGATGGAATAACCTTGCTGAACCTAGACCTGACCAACTGGAGGAGGCTCGTACCTGTTTGCTTAGTTAAATTCATAGGTGGCAACTTTATTTTGTGTAGTTCCTCTGTTCGGACTGTTGTGACTGATGCAGTTGCTCTTTGTTCCTGCAGAGGACAGTATTTGTATCAAGGCCAATGCCAAGTCGTGTGGGGAGTGCATCCAGGTGTCAGAGACGTGCGGCTGGTGCTCCGACGAGGTGAGAACACAATTTTGATACTGAAGAATAGACTCGATACTCAATACTGATTCTGATACAACGATGATAATAAAAACAGTCTTTCTTCAGACTATATAATGTAATTTTCCACATTAAATGGTAGTACTTTCTTTCTATTCCCACGTGGCCTTATATCTGTGTAATCCCTCAGTGTCCAGGAGGTTCACAGTGGTCCATAGGTGTATACTAGTCTATGTGTCTGATACAGCTCAAGATCATTCTAAAGATATTCAGAAAAGGTCCATTTCTGTCCTGTGAATGTGACTTTTTTAGTATTGATGTCGAAAAATGAGTATCTAGTTTCAGTACTTGTTTTCGTATTGATTGATTAGATACTACTAGATTAGATTGATTGATTAGATACTTCTGACAAAAAACACAATAATACCACATTATTGTAGATCCACTTTGAAAGGGACAACACAGTTTTATAGTATCAGAACTGTAAAATTAAAGCCTCAACCTGTAACATTTTAACCAAAAAATAAAAGCATGATTTCTTTCTCATATTTGATATTCTTATTTAACAAAGAAGCATAGGAAACATGTCTTTTTATTGTGAGTGGGCTTGCATCTCCACAAACTACTTGGCTTGTTGCTTGTTTCCATGGAAATATAGTTTTCAGGTTATAATTTTGCACAGTATGGCATAAGACTAGTCTGTCTCCATGCTGAATGTTCCAGACCGTGGCTTTAACTCTACATCCATGGTTTTGTGTAAGAGTTTTTTTTAGTTTTTTAATATTTTTCCTTATACAGTTATCTTGGAAGACAATATGTAGCTCAACATTAGAACAGAATTGCACAGAATTCAAAAGAACAGAAGCTTGTTATACCCCTACAATCATGTCCCTGTGTGTCCGATGCCCTCCCTCTGTCTCCATGGGGTCTTATTCTGTGTAAAAGGTGCTCATCCTGTAGTTTAGGTCGGCAAAAAAAACTTGCCTGGTACTTGACTCTTGAATCACTGTTTGCCGGGGAAAAAATGTTGCTGAATCTGTAAATTAATGCCAAACTCTGAGCCGTAGCCGCTTGGTCCTGCTTTGACGGCCTGGTTGATGTAGCTGGAGTCTGCCATCTTTTGGGGAAATGTTGGCATTACAGGGGAAACGTAAATTGAGCAAGATTTACCCTTACCTGTTTTAATATAATTTGGTCATGTTTGGTGGGCCGGATTAATAAGCTCCAGACTCTTTCATATTTTGTTCTGTTTGCAGTATTTCTTTGGTGAGTCTGTATCAGCTCGCTGCGATGACCAGTCCCGCTTGAAACGCTTCTGTCATCCAAGGAAAATTGTGAATCCACGAGGAAGCACCAAGATCGACAAGAACCAACCAGTGACCAACCGCAACAAGGACTCCACCGAGAAGCTCAAGCCCGAACAGATCACCCAAATCCAGCCACAGAAACTCACGCTCACCCTCAGATCTGGTATAACCATATGCTCTGGACTATAGTTCTGTGGATAACAGTACAGAGGATAGAATTTTACACCAGTTATTATGTTTCAGTCCTGGTTTTGCCCCCGGTTTAGTCTCTGGTTTAGTCTCTGGTTTAGTCCTTGGTTTAGTCCTTGGTTTAGTCCTTGGTTTAGTCTCTGGTTTAGTCCCTGGTTTAGTCCTTGGTTTAGTCCTTGGTTTAGTTCCTGGTTTAGTCTCTGGTTTAGTCCTTGGTTTAGTCCTTGGTTTAGTTCCTGGTTTAGTCCTTGGTTTAGTCCCTGGTTTAGTCTCTGGTTTAGTCCTTGTCACGATCCACGTGTTCCTGTGTCTTGTTTTGTCTGTTCCTGTGCTCCTGTGTGTGTCCTGTGCTCCCCCCCACCCCCCTCCTTCGCCTGCCTGACTCTGGAGCTGGGCAGAGTTCCCGGCTCCTCCTGCGCGCACCTGCAGCCCATCAGGGCAATCAAGACCACCTGCCGGGGATAAGAGGAGCCGGGACCTGACATTCGGTTTCCAGATCGTCCACCTGTCAAACGTGACTACTCTAGCTCAGTTCTTGTTACCTGTTACCTGTTGCCTTGCACCCATTTGGATTATGTTTTGATTCTCCAGAATCCTGCCTCCTGCTCCGCCGCCTCTGCTCCGCTGCCTCTGCTCCGCCCTGGACCCCACTCCCTTCACTGGTATCGTTGCCTCACTTCACCTGTTTGTCTCCGTGTCCTGGATCTTGGCTTTCACCCTGCTTCCTACTGACTCTACCGTCATTATTTGCATTATTATTATCACTCTGTAAATAAACACTGTTAAACCATTCCCTGAGTCGTGCGTGTTGGTCCGCCCTACCAGACATTATAACAGAACGATCTGGCCAACATGGACCAAGCCGACTCAGGGTCGGATCCGGCATTGTGTCAGGCTGTTTCACACCACGGAGTGATTATCGGACAGCACGATCAGTCAATCCGAGACTTGCTGGAAAGTAATCAGACTCTTACACAGCAGGTGACTCAACTCACTAATCAGGTGGCTGCGCTGCCCGCCGCCTCGCCCACCGCCTCGCCCACCGCGTCGCCCCTGTAGCAGCCGCTGTCGGGGCCGCGGCTCCGCCGTGTCCTCCGGAATCGAGGGGCACGGATCCAGACCCTTACTCCGGCCAGCCCAGCCTCTGCTGTGGATTTCTGTTTCAATGCCCGTCTATGTTTCAGCAGTGTCTTTTTTTATGTTTCAGCACTTCGGACTCTACCAAGATCCGGTACATCTGTGGGCTACTCCGGGGTAAGGCACTCCAGTGGGCGGAGGCGCGTTTTGCCAACATACCTTTGGACAGTGTAAATTTTAATGACTTTGTAACCGTTTTTAAATCTGTCTTTGATCACCCGCATTACCAGGCGGATGCGGCGTTCCGCCTGTTAAACCTCTCCCAGGGCTTCAGATCAGTGGCGGATTACATCATCGACTTTTGGACTCTTGCTGCGGAACTGGACTGGACGGACAGCGCACTACGAGTTGTCTTTTTGCGTGGACTAAATGAACAATTAAAGGATGAATTGGTTTCCCAGGATGAGCCCTCCGATCTTAAAACACTTATCACTTTAGCTAATCGGATCGATAATAGGCTTCAGACACGGCGGAGAGAGAGATGTCGCTCACCAGCCCGGAACGAGGTACGCTCCTCCTCGCCGTTCCCTGACCTGGATTCTCTGCTCAACCGGATTGATGATTACTCGCAGATGCACCAGCAAGAGGGGCGTCACTCATCGACCCGGATCGATTGGCACCCGTACACGTCGCCGGTTGAGGAACCTATGCAGCTTGACCAGACCCTCGTCTCGCCTGAGGAATGTCTATGGCGACGCCGCCAAGCGGGAGAATGTCTCTATTGCGGCAAACAGGGGCATTTTATCGCCACCTGCCCGGTTGCGCTCATCAGTAGCACTGGGAGTACTGGTGGGTCAGCCTCGTGTCCCTGAAAAGAATAATAGGATTTTAATGGCCGCTACGCTTTGTTTACGGTCGGACACCTTGCCAGTTTTAGCTCTTGTGGACTCAGGTGCCGAAGAGGACTTTATTGACTTGTGGTTAGCCGAGCAGTTTGGAGTCAGACTTGAGACCCTAGAACGTCCTCCTACGGCCCTGGCACTTAACGGACAACCCCTAACCCGTGTAACACACATCAGTGAACCCCTTACACTCGTCTTGTCTGGCAATCATTATGAATCCCGCCATTTCTACGTCGTCTCCTCCCCATCAACCCCTCTGGTTTTGGGCTTCCCCTGGCTACAGGCCCATAACCCCATCATAGACTGGGCCCAGAGGCGGGTGTCGGGGTGGAACTCCTCATGTTTCATCCGCTGCCTTCAATCACCCCTGTCCCCTGCTGGAGGGGCTCCCACCTCTCCAGAACCCATCACCCCACCCTCCTGTGTCGTGGGAGCCCTCGGTTTGGAAGTTGAGGACCATTGCAGCTCCGCTGGACACAGTCCTCCGTCCAGGGACTGCCTCGTCTCTTCCGCTCCTTGCCCCACTCCGACCTCGGACCCTGTTCCCTGGACTTTTGTCCTTGGTTTAGTCCCTGGTTTACTCATACCATTGGGACTAATCCAAGGGGCAAGTTGATGTGCTGAGTGCATGAGGGGTCGTAAGGGTGGATCAGGTCAGCAAGTTAGGAGGGCGCTAGGCCATGCAAACACTTAAAGGATAAATAAAATAATTTTAAGATCAACTCTAAAGTGCAATGGATGCCAATGGAGCAAAGCTACACCCCCAATGAAGTTGGGATGCTGTTTGGAACATTCCACAGGTTCCACAGGTTCATTGGAAACAGGTGAGTGTCGTGACTGGGTATAAAAGGAGCATCCCCGAAGACATTCACAAGCAAGGACAGGGCGAGGTTCACCACTTTGTGAACAACTGCATGAGCAAATAGCCCAACAGTCTAAGAACAATTTTTCTCAACGTACAGCTGCAAGGAATTTATGAATTTCATCATCTACGATCCATAATATGTTGTAATGTCTGGTTTTGGCGGGCCAACATGCACGACTCAGAGGGCAGTTCAAAACAGTGTTTATTCACAGTAAGTGGTAAGTTTATATACAAAGTGCAAAGTGATAGAGTCTCTCTCTCTCGGGTCGGGGAACAGTGAGACGAGCAGGATCCAGGATGCGGAGACAAACAGGTGAGACACAGTACGATACCAGACGAGGAGCAGGGTCGGGACGAGACGAAGACAGGCTAACAGGCGGAACCGGAGGCAGGAGTCTGGAGACAAAAGGATATCCACAATGAGGGCAGGTAACAGGTACTGAGCAGCATAAAGTAACAGAGCTAGATAGTCACGTTTGTACATGGACGTTCTGGCACCAGGTAGCACTCTCCAGCCCTCTTTAAACCCACGGCAAGTGATGGTGATTAGCCTGATGAGAGGCAGGTGCGCGTGAGAGTGGCTGGAGGCTCCGCCCAGCTCCGGAGTCAGCAGGTGCGGGAGGGGGGAGGAGAACACAGGAACAGGCAGGAATGACAGATCATGACATAATATATTGTAAAAAAATAATAATTTGAAAATTAGCTGTGCAGCTAACTTCTGCACATTTACACGTGTAGTTTTTACTGGTGTTCATTAATGTGCTTTGTCCCTTTTCAAATAAATAAATATCATCAAAAGATTCAGAGAATCTGAAGAAATCTCTGCATGTACGCGGCAAAGCCGAAAAGCAACATTGAATGCCCGTGACGTTTGATCCCTCAGGCCCTCAAGTGCAAATTAAAATTGTACCATGCAAAGCCAAAACCATATATCAGCAACACTTAGAAACGCTGCCGGCTTTTCTGGGCCCGAGCTCACCTGAAATGGACTGACGTAAAGTGGAAAAGTTTTTTGGAAATCATGGACGTCGTGGTCTGCGGGCCAAAAAGGAAAAGGACCATCCAGACTGTTATCAGCACAAAGTTCAAAATCATCTGTGATGGTCTGGGGGGTGTTAGTGCCCAGTGTTAGTAACCACTTCAAAATGTTCTGCTGACAGTTCTTAATTTGCTGAGAGTTTTTGATCAGGGTCCATTTTCACACCCAAGGTTGACACAACTGGCTTTATCAAAGGTTTTAGTCCCAGTTTTTACCTTTATCTAGTTAAGTTCCACTCAACATTATTTTTTGTTCAGATCCCATTTTGGCCCCTTTTGTGACGACCACATTATATTCCTAATCTTGTATTCCTAATTCCTTCAGGAGAGCCTCAGACCTTCTCTCTGAAGTTCAAGCGTGCCGAGGACTACCCCATAGACCTGTACTACCTCATGGACCTGTCCTCTTCCATGAAAGACGATCTGGAGAACGTCAAGAACCTGGGAACTGATCTCATGAAGGAGATGCAGGCCATCACCACAGACTTTAGGATCGGTGAGGAGCAGATTTATGTGTAAACTGAGAGAGGAGAGGAAGGAAGGAAGGAAGGAAGGAAGGAAGGAAGGAAAGGAGGAGGGGAGGAAAGAAGGAGAAAGAGGCCATGACCACTGATTATAGGATCAGTGAGAGACTATGTTCTTATAACCAGAGAGGACAAGAAAGAAAGAGCGTCAAAGGGGAGAAGAGGGAGGAGAGGAGGAGAGAGAGGAGAGGGAGGAGAGGAGGAGAGGGAGAAGAGATGGAGATGGAGGACTGATGAGACACAGATTTATGGAGAGAGCGGTGAGAGGAGGGGGAAAAGAGAAGAGTGAGGGAGGGAGACTTCAGGATCAGTGACAAACAATTTCTCTCCTTTGGTTATAAGAACAGAGAGGAGGAGGGGATATTATGCAAAATGTTGTGTTGATTTTTTTTTTAGCTTTCTACCATGTTATAATGTTGTTCCCTCATCAAAAACACACCTGTAGAGGTTTTAGATGTCATCCATTCATGTTTGAACAATCTAACAATCTCTCCTGCGCCCGATTCTATCCCTTCCCTACAGTTAACTTCCTGCACAGTGCTCCAACCAAGTCTACGTCGCCCATGCTTTGACATGACAATTCTCCATAGATATACACAACTGTACACAGCAACTTGACAAACCTGATGTGCAGTAGTTTCATTAGGATGCACACCGTTTGGAATGTGATAGTGCTCTGAAGGGGGAGTGACTTAGTGTGGGGAGCAAAGAGAGACTCAAAGCGTCAAAAAGGAAAGTGAAGCTTATAAAACATGTTAATAAGTTGTTTATGGTGACTACAGCGAAACTCTGCTCTGGTCTCAGGGTTGTGAAAAGTCCTTATTAACTAATCGAGGTGAATAATTAGGATGCTCAGAATGCATAAGGTAAGTGAGGAATAACTCTGGACCACTGCAAACCATTCAAAAAGAACTAGACCTGTTTTTTATTTATTTTTTTTTTATTTTTTTTGGTGGACTAAAGAGATGCTGCCGAGCAATTGGTCCATCTATCTATCTGACTCTATGTATCTAACCCAAAATGTACTCACAAAACTACACCTACATGGGGAGTTCAGGCCAAAACAGCTATTTATATAAATACATTCCCAGTTTTTTAGTACTTCTTTCTGCATGAAGACCTGCCTTTTTACATATAAATTCCAACAAAATCTTCAGTTAACTCACTTCTCCTTTCTGCTGTTGTCTCAAATCTGAAGTCACGATTATTATCACTTCTTAGTCACTTCTCCCCTGTCTTCCTCCCCTTGTCGTCTGCAGGTTTTGGTTCTTTTGTGGGGACGGTGATGCCTTACAACAGCACTACTACCAGGAACCAGAACTGCACCAGCCCCTTGAGCTTCAAGAACGTGCTGAAACTCACAGACAGAGGAGACGAATTCAACCGTCTGGTGAGCCAACAGCAGACCTCCGGCAACCTGGACTCTCCGGAGGGCGGGTTCGACGCTATGATGCAGGTGGCAGTCTGTGAGGTGAGAGACCGGGCTAAGACAAGGACTGAATCGGGGACTGAATCGAGGACTGAATGATGGACTGAAGCGGGGCTTTCTGGAGGGGAGGGGTAACGCTATCATGCAGGTAGCAGTTTGTGAGGTGAGAAACCTGGGCTAGAACCTGAACAAGAACCCAGACTAGAACCTGGACTTGAACCTGGACTCTCTGGAGGGAAGCTTTGATGGTATCATGCAGGTAGCAATGTATGAGGTGAGGAGCTAAGACCAGGACCAGGACAGCCCCCATTTAGAAACATGCCTGGGATGGGGACCATGTACCGAATAGACTCTGTGCCTCAAATTCATGACTAGCCCCATTGTCCAAGCTAACCGCTCCTGGGTTTGTGTAGAGCTGTGTAGAGCTTTTGTGCATGTGTTACTGGTAGCATAGAGCAGGGGACAACATATTCCTTTGAAAAAGCGTCATATTAAACACCTTTTCTTGGAGCATAGAGCCTAATCATGCATCTACAGCAGAGTCCATTTGGTTATGATTTTAAAAACACCCCCCTTTTAGAAATGTGCTGGGCGCTTGGACTAGACCAGGAGTCAGTCGGGACTAAGGACTAAAACCATCTCGGATATAGTCTGATGGGAGGGCATCTGACACATTTTCCTTTCTCTCTCACAGGAGCAGATTGGTTGGAGGAACGTCACGCGGCTCCTGGTCTTCTCCACAGATGCTGGGTTCCATTTTGCCGGAGACAGAAAACTGGGTGGGATCATGCGTCCCAACGAAGGGAATAACACGTACACCCTGAGCCACTACTATGTACGGGATTATGATTATATAAACCAGAAACATCAAAGAGGGGCTATTTAGCAAAATCTACTTTTTGGAGCTTTTCTACCATGTTGTAATGTTGTTCCCTCAACAAAAAAGGTTTTAGATGTCATCCATGCATGTTTGAGTAACCTCTCTCCTAGGCCCAAATCGAACCCTCTTCACGGTTAGCAGAACCTCCCACACGACAATTCTGAGACAATAAAAAACAAAGATTAGTCTGCTGTTCTGCCCATCGTTCTGCCTCAGTGCCACTCTGTCCAATGGCGAGGGACATTTTTCAAATAAAATGATGTCAGTGGAGAATCTCTCTACCTGACAATAAGCTGGAAGACGTCATACAGCGTTTTAAATGTGATGGTGTTTGTGCTTCAGGATTACCCGTCCATCGCTCACCTGGTGCAGAAACTGAGCGACCACAACATCCAGACCATCTTCGCCGTGACAGAGGACTTCCGGCCCGTCTATGAGGTCAGTCCCCTCTTTGACTGACTATCCTCCTCTGCTCCTCTCCTCTACTTAACCCTCTTCTCTGGTTCTCTTACCCCCTCTTCTGTCCACATGGTTTGTCCCACTGTCCTGTACCCTCCTCAGGCCCCAAACTGCAGAGGAAACATAAGAAAATCAGTCTGGCTTTTAAAGAGCATCAAGCCAACCGACCTCATAAAAAATAAGCCTAAAGAAAAAGCAATAGTTAACTGAATCTGGAGTAAATATATCACTTATTGCCTCTATTAATCAACAAGGGACTGATTAAAATTTAAATAGTTTCTTCATACATGTACAACTAGCAAAAAGTGTTTGATTTACTATGGGGAGGCCACCATAGTCTCCTCTACTGAAACTTTGAAGCTGAGTTCATCAATATTTCCTGGGAGTGTCACGCTAACTGTAGACACTGTTCTGTCTGAGGCTTTGTTAGACTATAATCTGATCTTTGTTTTAACACAATCTGACCCTAAAGAACTGACTTGGCTGAACTACAACAGACTACTAGTCCCTCTCAAATAACATTACAGTTCCAAGCTAGCTAGCATTAGCCAACAGTTTTTCAATTAGTCACGCTCACCTTTTTGTGGAAAATCTAACCTGAATTGAGACAAGACATTAAAAACTTAGACATCTTAAAGCTTTGTTGGATGTGCATTGCATCATTTATGCATTGTCACCATGGTAACTGCTGAACATTATTTGTAGGACACCCCCAGTGTGCAAATGATCAGTTAATGGCAAACACTGTTGTATAACCCAGTCTGTGATTGTCTTGCAGGAGCTGAAAAACCTCATACCAAAGTCGGCCGTGGGAACTTTGTCCTCCAACTCCTCAAACATCATCAAACTGATCATCGACGCCTACAACGTGAGTCTGTCCTCTGATAGGCCGACGCAACTCGAGTCTGTCCACTGATAGACCAAAGCAACTCGAGTCTGTCCTCTGATAGGCCGACGCAACTCGAGTCTGTCCTCTGATAGGCCGACGCAACTCGAGTCTGTCCTCTGATAGGCCGACGCAACTCGAGTCTGTCCTCTGATAGACCAAAGCAACTCGAGTCTGTCCTCTGATAGACCAAAGCAATTACTGCATTATGCCTCCTGGAGTTTTCAGATTTCCTAACTCTGTGTCTGTGTCCAGTCGCTGTCGTCGGAGGTGATCCTGGAGAACAGCAGACTTCCTGAAGGCATGTCCATTTCCTACAAATCCCACTGTAAGAACGGAGCCGAGGGAACTGGAGAGAGTGGACGGAAGTGCTCCAACATCTTCATCGGTGACGAGGTACAGAGGAGGACAAGGCATCCTCTGCTCCATCTGACATCTCCTTTACTCATGTACTTCCCAACCCTCTCCTCTGCATCCTCTGCTCTTCTGACGTTCTCTGCATCCTCTGCTCTAGATCCTTTGACCCTCACCTCCTCTGACCCTCTTCTGACCCTCCTCTGCTCCTCTTGCTGCAGGTGACCTTTGACATCTCCATTGCGGCTCAGAAGTGCCCAGAGCACGGGAAGTCGGAGGTGATAAAGATCAAACCTCTGGGCTTTAACGAGGAGGTGGAAGTGATGTTGAACTTCATCTGTGAGTGTGACTGTTCTCGTGACAGAGAACCTCAGAGTGAGAAGTGCGACAAAGGAAACGGGACCTTTGTGTGCGGAACCTGCAAGTACGTACGGAGGGGGGCATTTGAGACTGAGTGTGTAAGAACTGTCTACAACTAACTACCATGCGTTTACAGGACATTCAAGCTTTTCTCTAAAACTTAGAAATTGCAAATAAAAATACTGCCACCTTACATAGTTGTCATTGTTTGGTACATGTACAATATATAGTATAAGCAGGAGCATGGTTATTGATTTAATTTAAATGTTCAGAACTTGTGTTGCATTCATAAGAAAAGGCACTACCTCATACGCATCAGAAGACTGATTTTAACACACTGGTGGAGGGTTAACCTGGCCCATTCTTGCAATTTTTGTGAGTTCACAAGCCAGTCCTGCGGAGACTGACCTGTCCCGGAGCAGAATTGTGGTTTGGGGCGGAAGTCAGCGCCAAACTAGCCAAAGTTCCACTGCTGGCACGATTCGACCAATCAGTGTGAAGTATTTCTTTGAACGTTCAAATCAATGGCTCTGATCTTTCAGCGAGAGCCGTCCCAAACTGATAGGACTTAATTGACAGGGCCAGTCTGGTGAGAGCCAGGTTTGGGCAGGGTGCCATCTACTGACGAGAAATATGAGTTGTAGTTTTAAACTACTAGGTTTTTCGTGAGTCAGATGAGTTCAATCCCCCTTCCTCTCGCGTCTGTCATGTTTCAGGTGTAACGAGGGGCGAATCGGGCGTCTCTGTGAGTGCAGCCTAGATGAGGTCCAAACTGAGGACCTGGAGGCAAACTGCCGAAAAGACAACGGCACCGACATCTGCAGCAACAACGGAGACTGTGTGTGTGGAACGTGTGAGTGCAAGAAACGAGAGGACCAACGGAGGTCTACAGTGGAAAGTACTGCGAGTGTGACAACTTCAACTGCGACCGCTCAGGCAACAAACTCTGTGGAGGTAAGACTGTAGCAGAGGAGGAGAAGAGGAGGGGAGAGAGGAAGAGGGAGGGGTCTACAGTGGAACCTACTGCGACCGCTCCAACAACAAACTGTGCGGAGGTAAGTACAGGAGATGTGAGGAGATGATCAGAGGAGCAGGGGTTATAATCTGGTTTGCCATAGTTTCAGTCAATGGTTTATTTTTGCTTTGATTAATACAAATATTAATTTGTCTCCTCTATCTCCCCCTCTCTGTCTGGTCCAGGACATGGGCGGTGCGAGTGCAGGAAGTGTATCTGTGACGCTAACTACACAAGCAGCGCATGTGACTGCTCTCTTGACCAGACTCCTTGTTTGGCTAAAAATGGTCAGTTCTGTAACGGCCGCGGCATCTGTGAGTGTGGCATCTGCAAATGCACCGACCCCAAGTTCCAGGGCCCCACGTGTGAACTGTGCCCCACCTGCCCTGGAGTGTGCACCGAACACAAGTGAGGAGATGGAGGGCATCCGAAACACAGGGGGGATTGTGTTCAGTGCCGGGCATTTGAACCATCTATTCTTTTCACAGGGATTGCGTTCAGTGCCGGGGGCGTTTGAGACGGGGAGAAGAAAGAGACGTGTGAGCGTGACTGTAGTTACTTCTCCTTGATTAAAGTGAAGGACCCCAGCCTCCTGCCTCTGCCCACAGACCAGAGCTTCCCCCTGACCCACTGCAAAGAGCGAGACCACAACGACTGCTGGTTCTATTTCACCTACAGTGTCGACAACAACATCAAGGAGGTGCATGTGGTTGAGAAACCAGGTAAAAGTACTACTGCTGCTACAAGTACTACTACTATTATTATTACTACTACTAGTACCACCACAACTACCACATTGAAACACATCCAGAAGTATTGAATTTAAACCCTGTGGTTTAGATCTGTAGAAATGTTCTGAATTGTGATTCAGAACATGTTTGTACAGATCTAAACTTCAGGGTTTATGCAGAATAAGATCCCCTCACAGGGAGGGCAACTGACACACAAGGAGGACATCTGACGCACAGGGGCATTTCAGAACATGTTTGTACAAATCTAAACTACAGGGTTAGTAGTTAAGAATAAGACAGGAGTGTAACTACCCAAATAGCAACCTTAGAGGTTTTGATGAACAGTGCAGACCCAAGTGCATTTATTACCAACACCAAAGAATATTTACAAAAATAACAGCAAACAGTAACAGCCTGTACACATAGCAGCTTCTCCCAAGCAGACTCCTTTTATAGAGCCCCTCCCCTAACTGTTACTCCCACACTGCAGCACAGGTAAGTTCTAGCAAATCCAATTATATTGTTAAAAGTTATCTTTAACAAAACAGTGTTAATTTTTATTCAGTCAAACCTGTTAGAAAAAATAGAGCTCTATATTCATTTATCAGTGTTAACAGATGAAAACAAACTAGATAAAATAAACTAAAATATTTGGACACCCCTCCTCCTCAGCACACAGTTGTGAGCCCTGGAACCTTCGTAAAGCACTCCGGCTCCGCGGGGAATCATTTGGCCGAAACACCTAAGATGACAAACAACATAGGTAAGTAGAAATTCAAACAATTAAATTGCAGTCGATTAGCCAATGCATTTATACTCATGTCGTTTGTTACAGGCCACTTTAACTGCGACTATTTCAGAAAATTAATAAACATTTTAAACTTCTTTGCATTTTGTCATTTTTCCCTGTTAGTTTTAGACCTACGTAATAGACTGGGTGTAGGGCCAGGTACCAGCCAGCAATTCTTCTATTAGAGTCCTTCATTTTATGGAGCTGCTGAAGAGCACAATGAACAGTTTCCAAGCTGAAATGGTGTCCCAACACGCAGTACCTCAGTGACTCCATCACCCACTTGATGGCTAAGCACTCCTTTTCAACGGTCAAATACCTGGTCTCTCTGTCCAGTAGCTTTCTGCTTAGAGAGACAACTGGCATTCTCCATCCCACCTCCTGCTGTAAAACTCCACCTAGGCCCACTCCAGATGCATCAGTTTGTAGAATGAATGGTTTGTTGAAGTCTGGGGTTTGTAGAATGGTATGGCTGTTCAGGGCCTCCTTTAGATCCCTGAAAGCACGGTCACATTGGTCAATCCATATTACCTTTCTCGATGCTGATGTTTTGGTGGGGTTATTGGGCACAGTGGAGCGATCTGTGAAGTGTCCGTACCAGCCAATGAGCCCTAGGAAGCTCTTTATTTTCTTCTTCTTTGTGGTTGGAATGGGGAAAGTTCCAACATCGATTTGATTTCCTTTTTCAAAGTTTGCACCAACCGCTCAGGTATTCTGTAGCTCCTTTGATGTGGAGGAGCATCTTTCTGTAGCCAGATGTTGTGCTGGACCTGGTCAGTGTAACCAGGTGAGTCTCTGAACAGCTCTGGGTTAATTTGTGGGACCACTTGTTCCTGCTGGGAAATATATCGGCAGATGTGATGTGTCTATAACTGGTGACTCGCCCTCGCTTCTGGGACAGATCAGCAGCTGAAGAACAGAATCCTGGCACGACTGAAATTCTTTTAACAAGTACATATAAAATGCTTGGTGTTTTCGGTGGTATTGTTGTTTCAGACTTATAACGTTCATATGTGACCTTACCCACTCTCCTGGTGACTTCATACAGACCATGCCATTTGGAGAGGAGTTTGTTTTCGGAGGTGGGGAGAAGAAGAAGCACTTTCTAGCCAGGTTCAAAGCTTCTTTCCTTAGCCTTGCAGTCATACCAAGTCTTTTGGTTTTGTTGAGCGGCCCTCAAAGTCTCTTGTGCCAGAGCAGACATTTTCTCTTGGCATTGCCTCATCTTCACCACATAGGCCACCACATTCTTCTCTGACGGGGTTGGATTCTCCCAATAGTCTTTGAGGAGGTCAAGTGGCCCACTTACTTGGTGTCCATAGAGAAACTTGTAGAGCGAGGACCCTGGGCACTTCACGGTATGTGAATAGCAAGCATGGCAATCACTGGTCCCAGTCAGCTCCTGTGTGAGACACAAACTTACACAGCATACTTTTCAAAGTTTGGTTGAACTGCTCAACTAGCCTGTCCCTTAATACCTAGGGACTTGTAAATCTGCTGTAATAACCTAGACATAAAGTTTGTCCCATAGTCTGACTAAACCTCTTTTGGTATTCCCACTCTGGAAAACAGCTGTAATAAACAGTTAGCAACATTTCTGGCTTTGAAAAGGAAAAACCTCAGGATGCCGAGTGCATAATGACAGAAAACTAAAATGTATTCCCTCAACTGCTGTGTTCTAATGACCCAACTATGTCCATTTCTCTTTTGTCAAATGATCTTTTGATAATGGGTAGAGGCCTTTGTAAGTTGACATATTTCACATGCGATATTTCACATTGAGATGTCATTGTACATGCCCGGCCAAACAAATCTGCTTGAAATTCTGCACAAATCTTTTTGGAATGCCATGTGTCCCGCCCGTGGCACAGAATGTCCGAGCTCTATTACTTGAGCTCTAAAGGGTTTGGGTAATGTCAAGGCTTGGTACAGAATGCCAGCTTAAATGATGTATGCTGCCCCCTCCTAACGTCTTGAGCTGCTCCGTTTCACCCCTTCCACTTAACTTTTTGGAACCAGAGTTTTTGGGTTACATCCTCTTTTTCGAGAGTGGCTACATCTGGTGAGAGTTCAAACTCAATTTAGAGAGAAGGTTTGTTTTTCTGTCAGTTTGTAAGCCCAGACAGTCTTTTCTGTGCTTTTGATTTGACTGATTTTTCCCTTACAAGCTCAAGGTCCTCCCCCCCAAATGGTAACTCTTGTCAGAACTCTTGTATGCCGAGCTCTTGTAATAACTATGTTATAAGGTCTATGTGGCACTAGGAAAGTTTGACCTTCAATTGTCAAATACACTTCTACTGTTGGATAGAGGCGTTCATCCCCATGAACACAGCTAATGCTAGTCTTGTCCTCACTGCATTTTTCCCTTGACACCAAACTTGACAAAACACAGCCCTACTCTGACCAAAACCCCATTTACCGACATTGTACTTACTTTAAGCTTGGTCTTTGTGTCCATGTTCTCAGTCCTGACCTCTCTGGACCTGGATGGAATTCCGTCCATAGGTGGCGTGGTTGAGTCCTTTTCTTGCTGCTAAGCAGGAGGGAGTTTGGGTGACGGTCGAGGTGAGGCCGAGGAGGTGGAGCTGGGGGGAGTGGGTGAAAGACGAGGGGGGATAGGTGGGTACGGGGAAGAATTCAGCATAGTTGATGTCAGAACTCTTGATCGTGCTATATTAGGTCAGAATCAGAATCAGAAGAAGTTTTATTGCCATTGTCCTTGAGGAAAGCTCACAGACTAGGAACTTACTTCGGTGATAAAGTACACATAGAACACACGCAAAAAAACACACTGAATAAATACAAATACAAATACATACACAAGTAAGGGCATGCACAAAGTAAAAAAAAAAGATATGTTTAAAAATAAAATAAAATACTTAGGAGGTAGAAAATATATACAACAGCAGCATCAGAACAGCAGTGCAACATGGGTTATTAAAGTGACCAGTGTTATGAAGTGTCCAGTTTAGTGCAGGTTTATGAAGTGTTCATGAGGGAAACAGCAGAGGGGAAGAAACTGTTCTTGTGACAAGAGGTTCTGGTCCTAATGGACCGGTTGTGCTGCTGGTGGTGACTCCTTCGCTGGGGGAGGTGGTTGTGGTAGTGGTGGTGCTGCTGGTGGTGCTGACACATTGACTCAGTCTCTGCGCAGCAGGGATGCTTCTCTCATTCCTCTTTTCTCTCACTGGCCCAGGACCCTGTCCAGGTCGATGCCTCAGAGCGTGGAGAAGGTTCTCCGTCATCTCTCTCACTCCACCTCTGCTCAGGTGGAGGCCATTTCCCTTGAACAGTTCCTCTCGTTCCCAGAATAGATCAAAGTTCTCAATGTAGTACCGTCCTCTGACCGCACACGTTGAACAGTCATGTGTTCAGCTGAAGCAGCAGGATAAATTTGTTCATCTTCCTTCTGTTTATGCTGGGAAGAGGTCCACTGATGAATGTCTTAACCTCCACTTTATCAAACTCCTCGAATAATTTAATAAAATAATATTTCAGTCTGTTCCATTCTGGTGTCAACTGCACCCACAAGCACAATCAGCTGTTTAACTCCTCGGTGTGTCGAGAAAATTTTTGGCAGGAGTTTCTCAGAAACAGTGTGACTGGGGATAGGATCAAGTTTGGATTCCTCTGTGGCTCTCATCTCTGATAACACCGTCTCCTAACAGCAGTGTATCTCTGTGACACTGGTAAAATGTGTTTGTAAGCTGTATATTGGGTGATGTAACTATATTAGCTTTGTCTTTTATCACTTGTTGTGTTGGTGTGGCATTCTTATTTTGGAAAATACATCGTATCACTCAGGTTTAAGCTGAAAGTAGCAGTTTTTTCACCCTCTTCTCTGAAAGTAACTGTGGGCTGGTCACCTCTGGAAGTCACAGGGAGCGTCTGGTGAAGTCCTTTTTCAGATTCTACAAAAAATATCTGTGCTTGTCGCTTATATATTTGTTGTTGATTGTTCTGACAACATTCACAGAAAGAATTCCTTTGGTTTCTTTCCCCGGACATGTCGCTGTCTCGCCCGAAATTTTGTTAAAAAATGTCAGAATGGTTTAAAAGTTTTGATTTACTTAAAAGAAACATGTTTTCTGCTGCTCATCTTTCCAAAGACAACACTGACACCATGTGGACAAGGGTGTAATTACAGGACATTATCTCCTTAGAAACATCCCCATCATGAACTCTTCACAAAAATAATAATAAAAAATTAATAAATGTGAAAGATTCACATTCACTCGTGTCTTACTGTGTTAAACAGGGCCAGGCCTGGTCACTTCTTGGATGGGAGACTTCTGGCCCCAATACTGTTGTGTCCTTAGGCAAGACACTTCACCAAATACCCAACAACATGTGCTGCATGAATGATGCTACAGAAAGACTCCAACTCACAGCAAAATAAGTGGAACTGAGACAGGTCCAGAGGGGGTAGAACGAGCTTACTCTACTTTATATTACTCGAGTAATATACAGTACAGTGTAACAGTACTCTTACTCGAGTAATATACAGTACAGTGTAACAGTACTCTTACTCGAGTAATATACAGTACAGTGTAACAGTACTCTTACTCCAGTAATATACAGTACAGTGTAACAGTACTCTTACTCCAGTAATATACAGTACAGTGTAACAGTACTCTTACTCGAGTAATATACAGTACAGTGTAACAGTACTCTTACTCCAGTAATATACCATACAGTGTAACAGTATTCTTACTCGAGTAATATACAGTACAGTGTAACAGTACTCTTACTCCAGTAATATACAGTACAGTGTAACAGTACTCTTACTCCAGTAATATACAGCACAGTGTAACAGTACTCTTACTCGACTAATATACAGTACAGTGTAACAGTACTCTTACTCCAGTAATATACAGCACAGTGTAACAGTACTCTTACTCGACTAATATACAGTACAGTGTAACAGTACTCTTACTCAAGTAATTTTGAGTTTTATTTCATTTTTTGTTCTTCACATTCACCAAAATTATAAATCAGATGTTACGTCCAGACAGATACCTGACTCTTACCTGAGAAGTACATTCCCTAAATACTTTACACTTACTTAAGTAACTTCTTGAACTACTACTTTGTACTTCTATTTGAGTAGTATAATTTTGAAGTAATGTTATTCTACATATGAGTATAAATCATTTTAATATGTTGTTTTTCGACAAATGTAACATGGTGATATAAATATGTAATGTGCATAAAAAAGCGACCTAATTTACCTGACTTCAGCGTATATAAATCAAATGCATAACAGGCGGAACCATGAGGTCAGTGGTTCGATTCCCAACTCCTGCCAATACATGACTTTGTGTCGTCGGGCAAGACACTTCACCTCCTGGCTGCGGTTAGAATGAAACAAAGATGGAGCGTGTTTTACTGAAAACATTTATTTGTCCAGTTCTTTGGAATGTGACGTCAGTGATGAGTCTGAACAGAGACGTATGAGCCATTTAAAATATCAAACTTTGAAAACATTTAAAATCTCTTAAAAACGACAAGCGTCTGTAAGGCCTCTGCTCGTCACCACCACACGGAAACACAAACAAGAAACACGCAAAAAAAAGGGACCGATCCAGAGCAAAAGGACACGGCTCAGAATCACCCTCCTGCAAATCTCATCTGCTTTCAAATATTTGTACTTTTATTTATCTTAAAGCGAGACACTACAGGCAAAACTCTTTTCTGTGTGTGTGTGTGTGTTTTTTGGTCAGTTTGGTGTCTTAGATTACGAGCTTTCATGCGTGTTCACAGATGTTTTAATATTTAATCGTACAGGACTATATGTAACTTCAAAAAGGCTGTTTTCCGAAAATGCATTTCTTCCATTGGACCTGCACACACCAGACTCTACAATCCTGCAACGAGATTTTAGTGAAACATACAGGATTTTTTTAGATTTAATTCCAAGTCTGATGTATTTAAGTTTTAACTCTAACTACTAATTACGATAATAAGACCCTAAATAGGCTGATGTATCAGTTGGTCGATACATATTTGGACAATCGACCTTGAATCTCCAGCACAGACTGATGTTTTGTCTGTCTGACCCGCTGCCTAAAGAGAGCACACAAAGCTTTATTTGAACACTCCAGCGCACAAAACATAACTACAGCTCTCTTACAGGTTTGGGGGATAAAAAAAAGGGCCTGTGGGTGAGTTTGTAGTGAATTTAAATGAAATAATTTGGGGAAAATTTTCGAAATCGGCATCGTCCATGAAAAAACACATCTCGGTCCATCTCTGTCAAACGTGAATGAAGCAAGAAATCTCAAACCAAAAGTAGACAATTTTGGGCATTTCTACACATAAAACGCCTTATTTTTATGTAGAAAAACTTAAATTAATAAGTAAAACTACAGGAAGAGATTCAAATTGATATGTTTAAATGTAAGATTTTTTCCTGTTCACCTGCAGCGTCTCACTTCAAACTTTTGGCAAGATTTTATTTACCAATTAGAGATAGACTTTTCAACGTCTGTATTAGTCTATCTTTATCTTTAAGCATCTGACCGACACTCAGAGATTTTTCAAAACGACTAAAAATAATAAAACAACATTCTGAACACGTGTCACTTTCAGCTTTGCGACGTCCATTTGTTGCAGTTCCGAGGACGCTACAAAAAACACAATCTGCTTTTCAAAATATGAATCTCTCATCAAATGTACATTATTAGAATAAAAAAAACTTTATCAAACATGAACACGTCTCCATCATCTCCTCTTTTATAAAACATTTAAATACAATCAGTGCAACAGCCCCGGCCGCAGCATCCTCCCTGTTACCACGGAAACGGCAGCATCCTCCCTGTTACCGCGGAAAACGGCAGCATTCTCCTGTTACCGCGGAAACAGCAGCATCCTCCCTGTTAGCGCGGAAACGGGAGCATCCTATCCGTTACCGCGGAGACAG
Source organism: Periophthalmus modestus (assembly GCA_019594935.1). NCBI lineage: Eukaryota > Metazoa > Chordata > Actinopteri > Gobiiformes > Gobiidae > Periophthalmus > Periophthalmus modestus. The sequence continues at coordinate 23,970,238 of JAIEZT010000026.1, read as the reverse complement.
GAGCATCCTCGCCGTTACCGCGGAAACGGGAGGAGCATACTTTAACATTTATCCTGAGAGGACACCAAAATACTGAGGTAAAGTTATAATGTTTTTTTTTTTTTTTTACCGTTCGGGGGTGTTGTCAGGACAAAGCAGTGGGTTTATCATTTAAATTCCCCTTCTGCTGTTTTCTGATTCTGAAAAACATCTGATATAAAACTATGACCCTGTGATTTAAACAGAAAGGATGCTACAGCTCAGAGTTTCTTCATAAAACACAATACTCAACTTATGTACAAGAATGTGCCACGCAGGGCCCTACAAGTCCTGCTCTAGTCCTGGTTTAGTCCTGGCTTAGACCTCGTTTAGTCCTGGCTTAGACCTCTTTTCGACCTGGTAGCCTAAAAACCTGCTTTAGTCCAGATTTAGATGTGTTTAAACCTGCTTTAGTCCCAGTTCAGTCTTGTTGAGTCCAGGTTCAGACCTTGTCCTGGTTTAGCTCAGGGTAAAGCTGTAAATGGTTTTGTTATAATCTCATGCGGCAAAGCAACAATCTTTATTTGACCAAATCTTTAAATTCATCCCATTTCGGTTTGTCTCTGGTTCAGGCCTGCTTTAGTCCAGGTTTAGATACGGTTTAGTCCTGGTTTAGAACTGGTTTAGACCTGGTTTAGTCCTGATTTAGACCTGGTTTAGTCCTGGTGTAGACCTGGTTTAGACCTGGTTTAGACCTGGTTTAGTCCTGATTTAGACCTGGTTTAGTCCTGGTGTAGACCTGGTTTAGACCTGGTTCAGTCCTGGTTCAGTCCTGGTTTAGACCTGGTTTAGACCTGGTGTAGATCTGGTTTAGGCCTGGTTTAGACCTGGTTTAGACCTGGTTCAGTCCTGGTTTAGACCTGGTTTAGACCTGGTGTAGATCTGGTTTAGGCCTGGTTTAGTCCTGCTTTAGACCCGGTTTAGACCTGGTTCAGTCCTGGTTCAGGCTGTAGGACCCTGGTGAGTGGAGCTGATGAAGCACAAACCAAAGGCAGAAACTAAAGGCACTGAGTGAAGAAGAGACACTGATCCAACACACACACACACACACACACACACACACACACACACACACACACACACACACACACACACACACACACACACACACACACACACACACACACACACACACATATACACACACATGCACACTCAGGAATATTCCATTGACTTCCATTCATTTCCTACCTAACCCTCACTACTTGCCTAACCTAAACTCTCACCTTAACTTAACTCACATCTGAACTTTAAACCATGTTGATGATGCTCATGATGTGAGAGTGGATAGAGTTTAGACCTCATGTCACGATTAAACATTTTGGTCCATGGGCGTGTACTAGTCTATGTGTCTTATACTTGTTCTGATACAGCTCAAGATCAGTCTAAAGATATTCAGGAAAGGTCAATGGGGCCTTTTTAGTATTGATACCTGCACAAATGAGTATCTAGTTTCAATTTCACACACACAAGCACACACACACAAGCACACACACACACACACACACACACACACACACACACACTGCATTACTCTGTGTGAGGTCAGCAGGTCACATCATTCAAGGTCAGGTCTCCTCCGTTTCAAAATAAAACACAAACTTTATAAAAAAAATTTTAAACGGAAAAGTGTGACATTCTGAACAGCAGCGAGAGACAAATGCACAAATGCAACATGTTTAGTACGTGCCGGAGGGACGAGGCGGGCGGGGCCGAGGGACAGGTGCGCGGCTCTGATTGGCTGTTGGTCTGTGGGGGGTGAGGTAAGGTGGAATTTGCAGCTCGTCCATCCGGCCCGTACGATTTCAGCATCAACCAAAACAGTAAAACCCATCTGCGAGAAGGACACGTCACATTCGACAAAACAACAAACAGAGTGAACCTTCGTAGAACCAGTCTCCTCTTTCGACCAATCGCGGCGCAGCAGCCGCCCCCTCCCGTGAGCACGGTGAGGTCGTCTTTTCGGCCCGTACGATTTCAGCTTAAAAACAGTAAAACTGTGTCCTGTTCTTTTGTACACAGCGCCCCCTGGAGCTCCTGCAGTGCCGCTCCTGAGAAGAGTGAACGGGCTCAGAGATAACGCCCCCTGCTGTCCTTAACACGGCACTGCACCTCGCTCATACAGAGTTCTATCCCTCTCTCTGATTGGTCCACAGAGTATTATCCCTTGCTCTTATTGGTCCATACAGCTTGCAGCCTCTCTCTTTTCTCTCTGATTGGTCCACAGAGCTTATAGCCTCTCCCTCCTCTAACTGATTGGTCTGTAGAGTCTGCAGACCCGCTCTCCTTTCTCTGATTGGTCCGTAGAGCCTGCAGCCCCGCCCCTGCCCTCACGCCTCGCTGTAATTGGTCTGTGCGTTAAGTTTGTCCTTCTTTAGCTTGACCCCGTCCACCAGTTCGAAGTTGTAGTTCTCGAGGGCAGAGAGGTTTCTGTCGCTGAGGCCGCCCTGAGCACAGGCGCAGTACAGCACCACACCACAGATGGCGCCGACGCACACGCCCAGAGCCGACATCGCGATGATGGTGATGAGGATGGGGTCAAGGGTCTTCAGCATGTTGCCGGGGGCGCCCAGCTCACTGCTCTCTGACGAGTCCATCGCTGCAGCAGAGACATGGGGTTATGATCACAGATCTCCTGAGGTCTGACTCTAAGCTTTGTCTCTGTCAGTGACATAGATCCTCTCTGTCCTAACCATAGACTGTATATATAAATGGACATAGCTAAAGCACTAGCTGAAGTAGTCCAAACAGGAAGTGAGTGTGGGCGCAAAGTGATTCCTCTAACTGCGGCTGTCAGGCTTGTCATTGGTATTAACCCACTCTACATGATCCTGGGGTTTTTATTTTACTTGTTGTCACTAAATCAAGATATTAACATAAATAACAGACCAATCAGGCACCTTTTCCCGAGGTCGCTCCCACTAGCATTAGCAACAGGTTGATTGACAGCCTTGTTGCTAAGCGCCCGCCCCCTGCCAAACCCCTTTGGTTTCACACTTGGAATTCCAAATATGGTCCCTTGCTGCAGATTAGCCGCTATAACTGCTAGCCTTGACTGGCTTCATTTGGCTGGAGCCAAAACGCTGTGTTACACCACACTCCTTTATACAGTCTATGGTCTGAACTCGTCTGGTTTAATAATGAATCAATGAATAAAAACAATATGGGAAGCCACAGATTCCCAGTCGTCTGTGGGGGCGGAAGTTTATATATAACCTTTAATGCTACGTTCAGACCGTGACAGACGCTCTAGTTAGACGCCTTTGCATTTGAGAGCAGAGGCTTTAGAAATGTTGATGCTTTGCAAATGTCTGCAAAGGTTCTTGTTTTTTACCGACTCAGGCGTTGGATGTTGGATGCAGACATTTTGTCTGGTCTGACCACAGCAACTATATATATATATATATATATATATATATATATTATATATATATATATATATATATATATATATATATATATATATATATATATATCAGGCTGCACTGATGTAAACAGGTGTTTCAATATAAGACGTGTATAAACAGAGTGGAGTGAGGGGGAGAAACTTACGTAGGATGATGATCTGGTTTGGAGACTCTGTGGTGACCTCGGGGTCTGTGCACAAAAACGAAAGGTTAAAGAAACTGTATGTGAGATGTTGATTTACAAAAACATTAAAACCATCATGTCCATGTATTTAAATTGTTTAATTTGGTGTATATCGTTGTGGTTCTGACCTTTACAGTCTTGAGGGTCAAGTCCATCCAGGATCTGGATGTTGTCGACGGCGACGTGTCCAAAAGTGTGTCTGTGAGCCACGCCCTCCACCACCACCTGCAGGACAAACAAAGGTACTACAGGTGAGTCACTTCATTATAAGTTCTGAATCTACAGAAGTTTAGATCCATATGAGATCCTGACTGTGTCCATAAATGGACATATTTATCCCATGAGCTGCTGTGTCCTTTTTGTCCCTACATCAAGATATGAACATTATTGGCTCTTTGGTTACCATAATATGCAGTAGGAATTTCAAATATAGAACTGCTGGCCTGGATGAGCTTCATTTGGCTGGACTTGAACGTTGTGGGTGACGTCACACTCCCTTGGTCCACTTATTTATATAATTTGCGTCTAACCCAAACCCCTCTCCAGGGTTACAACCATAGACTATATAAAGAAATAGAGAGAGTGTGACGTCACCCTTAACATTCAGCTCCAAATGAAGCGCATCAAGGTTAGCAGTTAAAGGGGCTAACTAGGAGCTGACTTCCATATTTGGAAAATCCGGACACGAGTATCATACCAACAAAAGAGCCAATCAGGAGCGAGGCTGATGGAAGGTAACCCCCCTTTCCTGTCCACACCGCTGGTTGGCAGGGGGGCAGGACCTTAGCAACACTGTCAATCAAACAAGTTGCTAACGCTAATGGGAGCGATCTTGGGGGAAAAAAGCACCTGATTGGTCTGTTATTAATGTTCATATCTTGAGTTAGGGACAAAATAGTGAAATAAAAACACCAGGATCATGTAGAAAAGGTTAATTACCAGTGTACGGCAACTAGCTACAGTAAACAAATAGTTTGAGAGACTAACAGCAGCAACAACTCTTACTGTTAGGACTTTTAAACGCTGTTAATGAGCAGAATGAGTGATTTGATTGATGGTGACATAAAAATCTTGACTTTCCCACATAAAAACACGTGAATGCAAACAAGTCGGAACCCCAACATCTCATCTTGGAATGCTGAGTTCCCGAGGACCACTTGAAAGCTGCAGAAATACCACAGAATATCACTCTCTCCTCTCTCACCCTGATAGGGTGCTGCTTTCTGGGGCAGTAGGGACACGCCCCTCTCCAGACTTCGGCCCCCTTCGCCCTTTCAAGAATCCACAGAAGCTCCGCCCCCTCGTCCCAGCCCTCTGCCGCACCCTTGAGCGCTCCGGACTGCGACACCACGTGGTACCAAAGGACAGGCACAGTCGGCATTGGGGGCGGGTCACCGGTAAAGCTGACCAATCGTGCGACGGCCGTCTCTCTCAGCCCCACTCCTCCCTCTCATCCTTCACCGTGCTCCGACACCGACAGAAACAGGAAGTTACCAGCACCACCTACAGGACAACACCAGGGACTAGACATACTTTAAAACGGAGTGGTAACATTTAGTCTGAATTATTCTGCTCATTTACAGGGAGGGAACAATGCTACTAATATGTGTTGAAATCAGAAAAGAGCACATAAACCAGGCGTATTCAACATGCGGCGAACCCCAGCGCCTTCAAGATCTGAAGTCTCTTGTTTTATTAGTCCTGGTTAATATACCCTGTCTTTAAAATAAATGAAATAAGGTACATTTGTATAGGTGAAAACTATTATGGAAATAGCTTTAAAATACATCTAAAAGAATGCAAATTAATTTTGATCGATGTCATTTTTCTGATAAATATTTATGTCCTTGTAGTGCAGGTACTGTGCAGCAGGGGGGGCAGTAGTGTATAAGGAGCCTTCAGGACTGGAGGAGGTTGTCAAGAGCTGTGTTACTCATTCAGACCACAGACGGTATATACATCTTATATAGATCTTGAGTGTCAGATGCCCTGCCTGCGTGTGTCAGATGCCTTCCTCACCTGTGCTGTCCGAGTGGGTTCCCCTTGTGTCGACCATATGCCCTTCGCTGCCCTAGGATCATCCAGCTCGGCCCCCTGTCCCCCCTCACTGCCCCCCGCCGCACAGAGAACAAGACCAGTCGAAGTTACAGGCGACCACACGTAGGCTAAATACCAAGAAACACAGTATTGAAAAAGATGACAAGATATAGAGTGTGGCACCAAAACGATCATCTCCATGAAAGTTAAAGTTATCTAACCAAGTCCGAACTGAGGGGAGCCGTCTTAATTCCTGAATCT
>JAIEZT010000026.1:23708511-23964231 GCA_019594935.1 Periophthalmus modestus | reverse complement strand
ATCAGGGAAGCATTTAGCTCCATGAAATATGGATATGGATATAAACGGAGTCTGTATCTACGCAGCATGAGAAAGAGGGAGGAGAAAGAGGGAGGAGAAAGAGGGAAGGGAGAGAAGGGGGGGCAGGAACATTCCTCTCTGACATCGGAGAAACTACGACTGGAAACAACAGAGAGAAGAAAGGGAGAGGGGGAAGGGAAGAGAACGAGAGAGGGGGGGAGAAGGAGAGAGAGAAGGGGAAGAGAAAAGGAGAGAAAGGGAGTCGGGAGAGGAAAAGACAGAATGAGGGAGAAGAAAAGAGGTGGGAGTGAGACGGGATTCCCTAAATGTTCGGCATTTCGTCACGGGGGGCGGAGCTTAGCGTTCTATTTTTTTTCCATATTTTTATATATATTATTTCAGTGTCAGGTTAAGGTCAAGATTAAGATTCAGGTTAGGATTAGGATTAGGATTAGGGTACAGTTTATGCAGATAAAATGATAGTTGATAGTAGTTATGATTTGTAAAAATAATTAGTTTTTATTTTCTTCTGCTGTAGATCTTTTTGGGAAACTCAAACCACGACACTCCGGAGCTCCGATCTCTGGGTCCAGTCCAAACTCGATTCATCCGGATCTATCCCGAACGAGCCACCGCCGAGGGGGTGGGGCTACGGCTGGAGGTCCTTGGCTGTGAGGTCGACGGTACGATTCCCTGCTCTTTCTCTGCTCTTCTGACTCTCCTCTGCTCCTCTTCTGCTCCATTTAACCCTCTCTTCTGCATCCTCTTCTCCTCTGACCCTCTCCTCTTCTTCTCTGACCCTCTCCTCTTCTCCTCTGACCCTCTCCTCTTCTCCTCTGACCTCTCTCCTCTGCTCCTCTGACCCTCTCCTCTTCTCCTCTGACCCTCTCCTCTTCTCCTCTGACCTCTCCTCTTCTCCTCTGACCCTCTCCTCTTCTCCTCTGACCCTCTCCTCTTCTCCTCTGACCCTCCTCTTCTCCTCTGACCTTCTCCTCTTCTCCTCTGACCCTCCTCTTCTCCTCTGACCCTCCTCTTCTCCTCTGACCCTCCTCTTCTCCTCTGACCCTCTCCTCTTCTTCTCTGACCCTCTCCTCTTCTCCTCTGACCCTCTCCTCTTCTCCTCTCTCTTTCAGAAGTCACCACCACCGCATTGACCACACTCCCCCCAGACGCTTCCTCCTCTGGGCTGACCACTCTCGGAGCCACGCCCACAGCTGGCACCGCCCCTCCTGGTTCTAGTGAGACTCTAGTCTGTGAGGGACTGGACTGTGAAGTAGAGACCGGGACTGAGGCCGGCACCACGGAGGAGTACGGCATGGCCACAGGTAACCACTCTGCCAGAAAGTACTACAACTACTATTAAAACTAGTATTAGGTGAATACTAAAATATATTCAGCGAAGTGGACAAGGCCTTTGTGTGGAGATATGAACTTTAACCCTAGAGCACTATCGCCGGGAGCAAATGTATTTACATGATTTTCAATATGTTGCATTTTTCTGAGTGTCATGAGTCCCTGGGCGTCACCATTGTTTTTGACATCTATGAAGGTGTGGGGTAGGGTGTTTCCCTGCCCCAAAGCCCACTTTTTCCTACAGACTTGCTTTCGGGTGATTTTCACCCGGCAATAGTGAAAGAGGGTAATGTACGTTTTGGGTGGATTTCACCCAGTGATAGTGTTTAAAATCCAGCGATCCTGCCACATGTCAAGGGTGACAACATTCAGGCTCACCATATTTACATATTTATTTCAAGTGATGAAAGGAAAAGAAAAGCGCACGCCAGGATCCAGTACTTTTCTCTTCACTAAAGAACTAACTTTGGTGCCCTTCCTTCCTAAGAAAGCTTCAAGAAAGAAGGTTGTCCTGCTCCTGTCATCCATGCACACACAACCAACAATAGGACCCACTGAATTTTACAACCAAACAAAAGGAGGTGTCGATACTTTTGACCAGATGTGTGCTCACTACGGCTGTGGAAGGAAAACCAAGAGATGGCCACTTTGTGTGTTCTATTGTATGATCAATGCTAGTGTGATTCACTCCTGGATCATTCACAATGAGAATGCGATGAAGAGAGGTGACAACCAAATGCAGAGGAGGCCTGATATGCAGGCTCTGGCACTGACCAGTGGCAGCAGAAAACAACAGTCCTTTAGTGAGGTGTGCTGACTGCCCCGCAGGCTCGGACAGGAAGACACGGCACAGATGCCATGTCTGACGTCGACCAGTGTGTCCACGCCATTTCTACCCTGCGTGTAAAAAGTGATGGTGTAACTTTTTATCGCGAAAGTGTTCTAGGGTTAAACTCATCCAACACATGCATTTCAGAACATGTTTGTAGGGGTCTAAACTACAGGGTTAGCAGCTTTTACACAGTATAAAACCCCATAGAGACACACATCTGACCCCTGATGACCTTTGATCTTTGTTTCAGTCGGAGGAACGGCCGTGATCGAGTCCTTTCTCACCGATGACATCATCCCAGGTGAGACTAACCTGCAGGATTATAAACTTGTGTTGAAGCAGACCTATTGTGCTCGCTCGCGGTATAGTTTTAATCTGTGACACGTGTGGATCATTATATCAGAAGCACCACCACCTGTCCCACTGAAGGATTCATCTCCAGCGTCACTACACCCAGGGCTTTCGTCACAGGCCTTGAACCTGTCGGTGACTTTCCCAACAGAGGTTTCAGTCCCAACAGAGGTTTCAGTCCCAGCCCCCCCCCCCCCCCCCCATCCCTCTAAGGATTCTTCACTCGCCTTTTCCTCCTCACCTTCACCCATGCCCCTTCCCAACCATCTACAAAGCCTCATTAGATCAGGAATTAAGACGGCTCCCCTCACTCCTAACAGTTCTGACTTGGATCTAGATAAACTTTACTTTCCATGGAGATGATTAGTTTAATGCCACACTCTCTATCTTTGTCGTCTTTTTTCATATACTGTGTTTCTTTGTATTTTTAGCCTACGTGTGGTTCGCCTGTAACTTCGACTTCTTGTCTCTGTGCGGCTGGAGCAGTGAGGGGGGACAGGGGGCCGAGTGGATGATCCAGGGCCAGGAAGGGCATCTGGCGCACAGGGGACCCACTCTGGACAGCACAGGTGAGGAAGGGCATCTGGCACACGCAGGCAGGGCATCTGACACTCAAGACTATATAAGATGTATATACAGTCTGTGGTCTGAATGAACACCAGCCCTTGACAACCTCCTCAGTCTGAAGGCTCCTTATACACTACTGCCCCCTGCTGCACAGTACCTGCACTACAAGACTTAAATATCTTTCAGAAAATGACATCAGATCAAAATTCATTTCATTTTTAGATGTATTTTTCAAGATATTTCCATATATTTTCACCTATACAAATGTACCCTTATTCATTTATTTAAAGACAGGGTATATTAAACCAGGACTATAAAACAAGAGACTTCAGATCTTGAAGCGCTGGGGTTCGCATGTTGAATAAGCCTGGTTTATGTGCTCTTTTGATTCAATTACATCACATTAGTGGCATTGTTACCTCCCTGTAAATGAGCAGAATAATTCAGACTAAAATGTTCCACCTCCGTTTTAAAGTATGTCTACGTCCCTGGTGTGTCCTGTAGGTGGTGCTGGTAACTTCCTGTTCCTGTCGGTGTCGGAGCCGGTGAAGGATGAGCGGGAGGAGTGGGGCGAGAGAGACAGCGTCGCACGATTGGTCAGTTTACCGGTGACCGCCCCCAATGCCGACCTGTGCCTGTCCTTCTGGTACCACGTGGTGTCGCAGTCCGGAGCGCTCCGGGTGCGGCAGAGGGGCTGGGAAGAGGGGGCGGAGCTTCTGTGGATCTTGAAAGGCGAAGGGGCCGAAGTCTGGAGAGAGGGGCGTGTCCTACTGCCCCAGAAAGCAGCACCCTATCAGGTGAGAGAGGAGAGCGTCTGTGGTATTTCTGCAGCTTTCAAGTGGTCCTCGGGAACTCAGCATTCCGAGATGAGATGTTGGGGTTCCGACTTGTTTGCATTTTATGTGGGAAAGTCAAGATTTTTATGTCACCATCAATTAAATCACTCATTCTGCTCATTAACAGCGTTTAAAAGACCTAACAGTAAGAGTTGTTGCTGCTGTTAGTCTCTCAAAACTATTTGTTTACTATAGTTAGTTATCGTTACATTGGTAATTAACCTATTCTACATGATCCTGGTGTTTTTATTTCACTATTTTGTCCCTAACTCAAGATATGAACATTAATAACAGACCAATCAGGTGCTTTTTTCCCCCAAGATCGCTCCCATTAGCGTTAGCAACTTGTTTGATTGACAGTGTTGCTAAGGTCCTGCCCCCTGCTAAACCAGCGGTGTGGACAGGAAAGGGGGTTACCTTCCACAGCCTCGCTCCTGACTGGCTCTTTTGTTGGTATGATACTCGTGTCCGGATTTCCAAATATGGAAGTCAGCTCCTAGTTAGCCCCTTTAACTGCTAACCTTGATGCGCTTCATTTGGAGCTGAATGTTAAGGGTGACGTCACACTCTCTCTATTTCTTTATATAGTCTATGGTTGTAACCCTGGAGAGGGGTTTGGGTTAGACGCAAATTATATAAATAAGTGGACCAAGGGAGTGTCACGTCACCCACAACGTTCAAGTCCAGCCAAATGAAGCTCATCCAGGCCAGCAGTTCTATATTTGAAATTCCTACTGCATATTATGGTAACCAAAGAGCCAATAATGTTCATATCTTGATGTAGGGACAAAAAGGACACAGCAGCTCATGGGATAAATATGTCCATTTATGGACACAGTCAGGATCTCATATGGATCTAAACTTCTGTAGATTCAGAACTTATAATGAAGTGACTCACCTGTAGTACCTTTATTTGTCCTGCAGGTGGTGGTGGAGGGCGTGGCTCACAGACACACTTTTGGACACGTCGCCGTCGACAACATCCAGATCCTGGATGGACTTGACCCTCAAGACTGTAAAGGTCAGAACCACAACAATATACACCAAATTAAACAATTTAAATAAATGGGACATCATGTTTAATGTTTTTGTAAATCAACATCTCACATACAGTTTCTTTAACCTTTCGTTTTTGCACAGAGACCCCGAGGTCACCACAGAGTCTCCAAACCAGATCATCATCCTACGTAAGTTTCTCCCCCTCACTCCACTCTGTTTATACACGTCTTATATGAAACACTGTTTACATCAGTGCAGCAGCCTATATATATATATATATATATATATATATATATATATATATATATATATATATATATATATATATATATAGTTGCTGTGGTCAGACCAGACAAAATGTCTGTGTATTTGAACATTCACACGACCTGCATCCAACGCCTGAGTCGGTAAAAACAAGAACCTTTGCAGACATTTGCAAAGCATCAACATGTTCTAAGCCTCTGCTCTCAAATGCAAAGGCGTCTAACTAGAGGCGTTTGTCACGGTCTGAACGTAGCATTAAAGGTTTATATAAAACTTCCGCCCCCACAGACGACTGGGAATCTGTGGCTTTCCCATATTTTTATTCATTGATTCATTATTAAACCAGACGAGTTCAGACCATAGACTGTATAAAGGAGTGTGGTGTAACACAGCGTTTGGCTCCAGCCAAATGAAGCCAGTCAAGGCTAGCAGTTATAGCGGCTAATCTGCAGCAAGGGACCATATTTGGAATTCCAAGTGTGAAACCAAAGGGGTTTGGCAGGGGGCGGGCGCTTAGCAACAAGGCTGTCAATCAACCTGTTGCTAATGCTAGCGGGAGCGACCTCAGGAAAAGGTGCCTGATTGGTCTGTTATTTATGTTAATATCTTGATTTAGTGACAACAAGTAAAATAAAAACCCCAGGATCATGTAGAGTGGGTTAATACCAATGACAAGCCTGACAGCCGCAGTTAGAGGAATCACTTTGCGCCCACACTCACTTCCTGTTTGGAATACTTCAGCTAGTGCTTTAGCTATGTCCATTTATATATACAGTCTATGGTTAGGACAGAGAGGATCTATGTCACTGACGGAGACAAAGCTTAGAGTCAGACCTCAGGAGATCTGTGATCATAACCCCATGTCTCTGCTGCAGCGATGGACTCGTCAGAGAGCAGTGAGCTGGGCGCCCCCGGCAACATGCTGAAGACCCTTGACCCCATCCTCATCACCATCATCGCGATGTCGGCTCTGGGCGTGTGCGTCGGCGCCATCTGTGGTGTGGTGCTGTACTGCGCCTGTGCTCAGGGCGGCCTCAGCGACAGAAACCCTCTCTGCCCTCGAGAACTACAACTTCGAACTGGTGGACGGGGTCAAGCTAAAGAAGGACAAACTTAACGCACAGACCAATTACAGCGAGGCGTGAGGGCAGGGCGGGGCTGCAGGCTCTACGGACCAATCAGAGAAAGGAGAGCGGGTCTGCAGACTCTACAGACCAATCAGTTAGAGGAGGGAGAGGCTATAAGCTCTGTGGACCAATCAGAGGGAAAAGAGAGAGGCTGCAAGCTGTATGGACCAATAAGAGCAAGGGATAATACTCTGTGGACCAATCAGAGAGAGGGATAGAACTCTGTATGAGCAAGGTGCAGTGCCGTGTTAAGGACAGCAGGGGCGTTATCTCTGAGCCCGTTCACTCTCTTCTCAGGAGCGGCACTGCAGGAGCTCCAGGGGGCGCTGTGTACAAAAGAACAGGACACAGTTTTACTGTTTTTAAGCTGAAATCGTACGGGCCGAAAAGACGACCTCACCGTGCTCACGGGAGGGGGCGGCTGCTGCGCCGCGATTGGTCGAAAGAGGAGACTGGTTCTACGAAGGTTCACTCTGTTTGTTGTTTGTCGAATGTGACGTGTCCTTCTCGCAGATGGGTTTTACTGTTTTGGTTGATGCTGAAATCGTACGGGCCGGATGGACGAGCTGCAAATTCCACCTTACCTCACCCCCCACAGACCAACAGCCAATCAGAGCCGCGCACCTGTCCCTCGGCCCCGCCCGCCTCGTCCCTCCGGCACGTACTAAACATGTTGCATTTGTGCATTTGTCTCTCGCTGCTGTTCAGAATGTCACACTTTTCCGTTTAAAATTTTTTTTATAAAGTTTGTGTTTTATTTTGGAAACGGAGGAGACCTGACCTTGAATGATGTGACCTGCTGACCTCACACAGAGTAATGCAGTGTGTGTGTGTGTGTGTGTGTGTGTGTGTGTGTGTGTGTGTGTGTGTGTGTGTGTGCTTGTGTGTGTGAAATTGAAACTAGTTACTCATTTGTGCAGGTATCATACTAAAAATGCCCCATTGACAGGACAGAAATGAACCTTTCCTGAATATCTTTAGACTGATCCTGAGCTGTATCAGAACAAGTATAAGACACATAGACTAGTACACGCCCATGGACCAAAATGTTTAATCGTGACATGAGGTCTAAAACTCTATCCACTCTCACATCATGAGCATCATCAACATGGCTTAACGTTCAGATGTGAGTTAAGTTAAGGTGAGAGTTTAGGTTAGGCAAGTAGTGAGGGTTAGGTAAGAAATGAATGGAAGTCAATGGAATATCCCTGAGTGTGCATGTGTGTATAGGAGCGTGCACGTGTGTGGGTGTGTGTGTGTGTGTGTGTGTGTGTGTGTGTGTGTGTGTGTGTGTGTGTGTGTGTGTGTGTGTGTGTGTGTGTGTGTGTGTTCAGTGTCTCTTCTTCACTCAGTGCCTTTAGTTTCTGCCTTTGGTTTGTGCTTCATCACTCACCAGGGTCCTACAGCACCAGGGTCCAGGTCTAAACAGCCTAAAGCAGGACTGAACCAGGTCTAAACCAGGTCTAAAGCAGGCCTAAACCAGGCCTAAACCAGGTCTAAACCAGGAAACCAGAACCAGGTCTAACCAGGCCATCCAGATACACCAGTCTACCAGGTCTAAACCAGGACTGAACCAGGACTGAACCAGGTCTAAACCAGGTCTACACCAGGACTAAACCAGGTCTAAATCAGGACTAAACCAGGTCTAAACCAGGTCTACACCAGGACTAAACCAGGTCTAAACCAGTTCTAAACCAGGACTAAACCGCATCTAAACCTGGACTAAAGCAGGCCTGAACCAGAGACAAACCGAAATGGGATGAATTTAAAGATTTGGTCAAATAAAGATTGTTGCTTTGCCACATGAGATTATAACAAAACCATTTACAGCTTTACCCTGAGCTAAACCAGGACAAGGTCTGAACCTGGACTCAACAGGACTGAACTAAAGCAGGTTTAAACACATCTAAATCTGGACTAAAGCAGGTTTTTAGGCTACCAGGTCGAAAAGAGGTCAGGACTAAACGAGGTCTAAGCCAGGACTAAACCAGGACTAGAGCAGGACTTGTAGGGCCCTGCGTGGCACATTCTTGTACATAAGTTGAGTATTGTGTTTTATGAAGAAACTCTGAGCTGTAGCATCCTTTCTGTTTAAATCACAGGGTCATAGTTTTATATCAGATGTTTTTCAGAATCAGAAAACAGCAGAAGGGGAATTTAAATGATAAACCCACTGCTTTGTCCTGACACCGCCCACGAACGGTTAAAAAAAACATTATAACTTTACCTCAGTATTTTGGTGTCCTCTCAAGGATAAATGTTAAAGTATGCTCCCGTTTCCGCGGTAACGGCGAGGATGCTCCTGTCTCCGCGGTAACGGATAGGATGCTCCCGTTTCCGCGCTAACAGGGAGGATGCTGCTGTTTCCGTGGTAACAGGGAGAATGCTGCTGTTTCCGCGGTAACAGGGAGGATGCTGCCGTTTCCGTGGTAACAGGGAGGATGCTGCGGCCGGGGCTGTTGCACTGATTGTATTTAAATGTTTTATAAAAAGAGGAGATGATGGAGACGTGTTCATGTTTGATAAAGTTTTTTTTATTCTAATAATGTACATTTGATGAGAGATTCATATTTGAAAAGCAGATTGTGTTTTTGTAGCGTCCTCGGAACTGCAACAAAATGGACGTCGCAAAGCTGAAAGTGACACGTGTTCAGAATGTTGTTTTATTATTTTAGTCATTTTGAAAAATCCTCTGAGTGTCGGTCAGATACTTAAAGATAAAGATAGACTAATACAGACATTGAAAAGTCTATCTCTAATTGGTAAATAAAATCTTGCCAAAAGTTTGAAGTGAGACGCTGCAGGTGAACAGGAAAAAATCTTACATTTAAACATATCAATTTTAATCTTCTCCTGTAATTTACTTATTAATTTAAGTTTTTCTTCATAAAAATAAGGCGTTTTATGTGTAGAAATGCCCAAAATTGTCTACTTTTGGTTTGAGATTTCTTGCTTCATTCACGTTTGACAGAGATGGACCGAGATGTGTTTTTTTCATGGACGATGCCGATTTTGAAAATTTTCCCCAAATTATTTTATTTAAATTCACTACAAACTCACCCACAGGCCCTTTTTTATCCCCCAAACCTGTAAGAGAGCTGTAGTTATGTTTTGTGCGCTGGAGTGTTCAAATAAAGCTTTGTGTGCTCTCTTTAGGCAGCGGGTCAGACAGACAAAACATCAGTCTGTGCTGGAGATTCAAGGTCGATTGTGCTAAAAAGTCCAAATATGTATCGACCAACTGATACATCAGCCTATTTAGCGTCTTATTATCGTAATTAGTAGTTAGAGTTAAAACTTAAATACATCAGACTTGGAATTAAATAAAAAAAAATCCTGTATGTTTCACTAAAATCTCGTTGCAGGATTGTAGAGTCTGGTGTGTGCAGGTCCAATGGAAGAAATGCATTTTCAGAAAACAGCCTTTTTGAAGTTACATATAGTCCTGTACGATTAAATATTAAAACATCTGTGAACACGCATGAAAGCTCGTAATCTAAGACACCAAACTGACCAAAAAACACACACACAGAAAAGAGTTTTGCCTGTAGTGTCTCGCTTTAAGATAAATAAAAGTACAAATATTTGAAAGCAGATGAGATTTGCAGGAGGGTGAATCTGAGCCGTGTCCTTTTGCTCTGGATCGGTCCCTTTTTTTTGCGTGTTTCTTGTTTGTGTTTCCGTGTGGTGGTGACGAGCAGAGGCCTTACAGACGCTTGTCGTTTTAAGAGATTTTAAATGTTTTCAAAGTTTGATATTTTAAATGGCTCATACGTCTCTGTTCAGACTCATCACTGACGTCACATTCCAAAGAACTGGACAAATAAATGTTTTCAGTAAAACACGCTCCATCTTTGTTTCATTCTAACCGCAGCCAGGAGGTGAAGTGTCTTGCCCGACGACACAAAGTCATGTATTGGCAGGAGTTGGGAATCGAACCACTGACCTCCTGGTTCCGCCTGTTATGCATTTGATTTATATATGCTGAAGTCAGGTAAATTAGGTCACTTTTTTTATGCACATTACATATTATATCACCATGTTACATTTGTCGAAAAACAACATATTAAAATGATTTATACTCATATGTAGAATAACATTACTTCAAAATTATACTACTCAAATAGAAGTACAAAGTAGTAGTTCAAGAAGTTACTCAAGTAAGTGTAAAGTATTTAGGGAAAGTACTTCTCAGGTAAGAGTAAGGTATCTGTCTGGTCCTAACATCTGATTTATAATTTTGGTGAATGTGAAGAACAAAAACATGAAATAAAACTCAAAATTACTCGAGTAAGAGTACTGTCACACTGTACTGTATGTTACTCGAGTAAGAGTACTGTTACCCCTGTACTGTATATTACTGGAGTAAGAGTACTGTTACACTGTACTATATATTACTCGAGTAAGAGTACTGTTACCCTGTACTGTATATTACTGGAGTAAGAGTACTGTTACACTGTACTGTATATTACTGGAGTAAGAGTACTGTTACACTGTACTGTATATTACTCGAGTATATTACTGTTACCCTGAGTAAGAGTACTGTTACCCTGTACTGTATATTACTGGAGTAAGAGTACTGTTACCCTGTACTGTATATTACTGGAGTAAGAGTACAGTTACACTGTACTATATATTACTCGAGTAAGAGTACTGTTACCCTGTACTATATATTACTCGAGTAAGAGTACTGTTACACTGTACTGTATATTACTGGAGTAAGAGTACTGTTACACTGTACTGTATATTACTCGAGTAAGAGTACTCTTACACTGTGCTGTATATTACTCGAGTGAGAGTACTGTCACACTGTGCTGTATATTACTCGAGTAAGAGTACTGTTACCCTGTACTGTATATTACTCGAGTAAGAGTACTGTTACACTGTACTGTATATTACTCGAGTAATATAAAGTAGAGTAAGCTCGTTCTAAGCTCTACCCCCTCTGGACCTGTCTCAGTTCCACTTATTTTGCTGTGAGCTGGAGTCTTTCTGTAGCATCATTCATGCAGCACATGTTGTTGGGGTATTAGGTGAAGTGTCTTGCCTAAGGACACAACAGTATTGGGGTTGTCAGAAGTCTCCCATCCAAGAAGTGACCAGGCCTGGCCCTGTTTAAACACAGTAAGACACGAGTGAATGTGAATCTTTCACATTTATTTATTTTTTATTATTATTTTTGTGAAGAGTTCATGATGGGGATGTTTCTAAGGAGACAATGTCCTGTAATTACACCCTTGTCCACATGGTGTCAGTGTTGTCTTTGGAAAGATGAGCAGCAGAAAACATGTTTCTTTTAAGTAAATCAAAACTTTTAAACCATTCTGACATTTTTTAACAAAATTTCGGGCGAGACAGCGACATGTCCGGGGAAAGAAACCAAAGGAATTCTTTCTGTGAATGTTGTCAGAACAATCAACAACAAATATAAGCGACAAGCACAGATATTTGTTGTAGAATCTGAAAAAGGACTTCACCAGACGCTCCCTGTGACTTCCAGAGGTGACCAGCCCACAGTTACTTTTAGAGAAGAGGTCCCTTTTTTTTGCGTGTTTCTTGTTTGTGTTTCCGTGTGGTGGTGACGAGCAGAGGCCTTACAGACGCTTGTCGTTTTAAGAGATTTTAAATGTTTTCAAAGTTTGATATTTTAAATGGCTCATACGTCTCTGTTCAGACTCATCACTGACGTCACATTCCAAAGAACTGGACAAATAAATGTTTTCAGTAAACACGCTCCATCTTTGTTTCATTCTAACCGCAGCCAGGAGGTGAAGTGTCTTGCCCGACGACACAAAGTCATGTATTGGCAGGAGTTGGGAATCGAACCACTGACCTCCTGGTTCCGCCTGTTATGCATTTGATTTATATATGCTGAAGTCAGGTAAATTAGGTCACTTTTTTATGCACATTACATATTTATATCACCATGTTACATTTGTCGAAAAACAACATATTAAAATGATTTATACTCATATGTAGAATAACATTACTTCAAAATTATACTACTCAAATAGAAGTACAAAGTAGTAGTTCAAGAAGTTACTCAAGTAAGTGTAAAGTATTTAGGGAAAGTACTTCTCAGGTAAGAGTAAGGTATCTGTCTGGTCCTAACATCTGATTTATAATTTTGGTGAATGTGAAGAACAAAACATGAAATAAAACTCAAAATTACTCGAGTAAGAGTACTGTCACACTGTACTGTATGTTACTCGAGTAAGAGTACTGTTACCCTGTACTGTATATTACTGGAGTAAGAGTACTGTTACACTGTACTATATATTACTCGAGTAAGAGTACTGTTACCCTGTACTGTATATTACTGGAGTAAGAGTACTGTTACACTGTACTGTATATTACTGGAGTAAGAGTACTGTTACACTGTACTGTATATTACTCGAGTAAGAGTACTGTTACCCTGTACTGTATATTACTGGAGTAAGAGTACTGTTACCCTGTACTGTATATTACTGGAGTAAGAGTACAGTTACACTGTACTATATATTACTCGAGTAAGAGTACTGTTACCCTGTACTATATATTACTCGAGTAAGAGTACTGTTACACTGTACTGTATATTACTGGAGTAAGAGTACTGTTACACTGTACTGTATATTACTCGAGTAAGAGTACTCTTACACTGTGCTGTATATTACTCGAGTGAGAGTACTGTCACACTGTGCTGTATATTACTCGAGTAAGAGTACTGTTACCCTGTACTGTATATTACTCGAGTAAGAGTACTGTTACACTGTACTGTATATTACTCGAGTAATATAAAGTAGAGTAAGCTCGTTCTACCCCCTCTGGACCTGTCTCAGTTCCACTTATTTTGCTGTGAGCTGGAGTCTTTCTGTAGCATCATTCATGCAGCACATGTTGTTGGGTATTAGGTGAAGTGTCTTGCCTAAGGACACAACAGTATTGGGGTTGTCAGAAGTCTCCCATCCAAGAAGTGACCAGGCCTGGCCCTGTTTAACACAGTAAGACACGAGTGAATGTGAATCTTTCACATTTATTTATTTTTTATTATTATTTTTGTGAAGAGTTCATGATGGGGATGTTTCTAAGGAGACAATGTCCTGTAATTACACCCTTGTCCACATGGTGTCAGTGTTGTCTTTGGAAAGATGAGCAGCAGAAAACATGTTTCTTTTAAGTAAATCAAAACTTTTAAACCATTCTGACATTTTTTAACAAAATTTCGGGCGAGACAGCGACATGTCCGGGGAAAGAAACCAAAGGAATTCTTTCTGTGAATGTTGTCAGAACAATCAACAACAAATATATAAGCGACAAGCACAGATATTTGTTGTAGAATCTGAAAAAGGACTTCACCAGACGCTCCCTGTGACTTCCAGAGGTGACCAGCCCACAGTTACTTTTAGAGAAGAGGGTGAAAAAACTGCTACTTTCAGCTTAAACCTGAGTGATACGATGTATTTTCCAAAATAAGAATGCCACACCAACACAACAAGTGATAAAAGACAAAGCTAATATAGTTACATCACCCAATAAACAGCTTACAAATACATTTTTACCAGTGTCACAGAGATACACTGCTGTTAGGAGACGGTGTTATCAGAGATGAGAGCCACAGAGGAAACCAAACTTGATCCTATCCCCAGTCACACTGTTTCTGAGAAACTCCTGCCAAAAATTTTCTCGACACACCGAGGAGTTAAACAGCTGATTGTGCTCGTGGGTGCAGTTGACACCAGAATGGAACAGACTGAAATATTATTTTATTAAATTATTCGAGGAGTTTGATAAAGTGGAGGTTAAGACATTCATCAGTGGACCTCTTCCCAGCATAAACAGAAGGAAGATGAACAAATTTATCCTGCTGCTTCAGCTGAACACATGACTGTTCAACGTGTGCGGTCAGTGTTCTATGTGCACTTTATCACCGAAGTAAGTTCTTAGTCTGTGAGCTTTCCTCAAGGACAATGGCAATAAAACTTCTTCTGATTCTGATTCTGACCTAATATAGCAGGATCAAGAGTTCTGGCATCAACTATGCTGAATTCTTCCCCGTACCCATCTATCCCCCCTCGTCTTTCACCAAACTCCCCCAGCTCCACCTCCTCGGCCTCACCTAGACCGTCACCCAAACTCCCTCCTGCTTAGCAGCAAAAAAGGACTCAACCACGCCACCTATGGACGGAACTCCATCCAGGTCCAAAGAGGTCAGGACTGAGAACATGGACACAAAGACCAAGCTTAAAGTAAGTACAATGTCGGTAAATGGGGTTTTGGTCAGAGTAGGGCTGTGTTTTGTCAAGCTTGGTGTCAAGGGAAAAATGCAGTGAGGACAGGACTAGCATTAGCTGTGTTCATGGGGATGAACGCCTCTATCCAACAGTAGAAGTGTATTTGACAGTTGAAGGTCAAACTTTCCTAATGCCAGTGGCTTTTGCACCAAATCTAACAAAATGTGAATATTACCCAGAATCACATCAAAAGGCAGGTTTGGAGCCGGAATCAGAAAACTCACCTGAGAACCTAAATATACCCAAATGCTTACCTGAAACCCCTAATCTGCTTGAAAACATACATGTGAATCCACCTGTAAACTTACCTGAAAAAGCAGCATCACATAGACCTTATAACATAGTTATTACAGGAGCTCGGCATATAAGAGTTCTGACAAGAGTTACTATTTGGGGGGGAGGACCTTGAGCTTGTAAGGGAAAAATCAGTCAAATCAAAAGCACAGAAAAGACTGTCTGGGCTTACAAACTGACAGAAAAACAAACCTTCTCTCTAAATCGAGTTTGAACTCTCACCAGATGTAGCCACTCTCGAAAAAGAGGATGTAACCCAAAAACTCTGGTTCCAAAAAGTTAAGTGGAAGGGGTGAAACGGAGCAGCTCAAGACGTTAGGAGGGGGCAGCATACATCATGTAAGCTGGCATTCTGTACCAAGCCTTGACATTACCCAAACCCTTTAGAGCTCAAGTAATAGAGCTCGGACATTCTGTGCCACGGGCGGGACACATGGCATTCCAAAAAGATTTGTGCAGAATTTCAAGCAGATTTGTTTGGCCGGGCATGTACAATGACATCTCAATGAAATATCGCATGTGAAATATGTCAACTTACAAAGGCCTCTACCCATTATCAAAGCATCATTTGACAAAAGAGAAATGGACATAGTTGGGTCATTAGAACACAGCAGTTGAGGGAATACATTTTAGTTTTCTGTCATTATGCACTCGGCATCCTGAGGTTTTTCCTTTTCAAAGCCAGAAATGTTGCTAACTGTTTATTACAGCTGTTTTCCAGAGTGGGAATATCAAAAGAGGTTTAGTCAGACTGTGGGACAAACTTTATGTCTAGGTTATTACAGCAGATTTACAAGCCCCTAGGTATTAAGGGACAGGATAGTTGAGCAGTTCAACCAAACTTTGAAAAGTATGCTGTGTAAGTTTGTGTCTCACACAGGAGCTGACTGGGACCAGTGATTGCCATGCTTGCTATTCACATACCGTGAAGTGCCCAGGGTCCTCGCTCTTCAAGTTTCTCTATGGACACCAAGTAAGTGGGCCACTTGACCTCCTCAAAGACTATTGGGAGAATCCAACCCCCTCAGAGCAGAATGTGGTGGCCTATGTGGTGAAGATGAGGCAATGCCAAGAGAAAATGTCTGCTCTGGCACAAGAGACTTTGAGGGCCGCTCAACAAAACCAAAAGACTTGGTATGACTGCAAGGCTAAGGAAAGAAGCTTTGAACCTGGCCAGAAAGTGCTTCTTCTTCTCCCCACCTCCGAAAACAAACTCCTCTCCAAATGGCATGGTCTGTATGAAGTCACCAGGAGAGTGGTTAAGGTCACATATGAACGTTATAAGCCTGAAACAACAATACCACCGAAAACACCAAGCATTTTATATGTACTTGTTAAAAGAATTTCAGTCGTGCCAGGATTCTGTTCTTCAGCTGCTGATCTGTCCCAGAAGCGAGGGCGAGTCACCAGTTATAGACACGTCACATCTGCTGATATATTTCCCAGCAGGAACAAGTGGTCCCACAAATTAACCCAGAGCTGTTCAGAGACTCACCTGGTTACACTGACCAGGTCCAGCACAACATCTGGCTACAGAAAGATGCTCCTCCACATCAAAGAAGCTACAGAATACCTGAGCGGTTGGTGCAAACTTTGAAAAAGGAAATCAAATCGATGTTGGAACTTTCCCCATTCCAACCACAAAGAAGAAAAAAATAAAGAGCTTCCTAGGGCTCATTGGCTGGTACGGACACTTCACAGATCGCTCCACTGTGCCCAATAACCCCACCAAAAACATCAGCATCGAGAAAGGTAATATGGACTGACCAATGTGACCGTGCTTTCAGGGATCTAAAGGAGGCCCTGAACAGCCATACCATTCTACAAACCCCAGACTTCAACAAACCATTCATTCTACAAACTGATGCATCTGGATTGGGCCTAGGTGGAGTTTTACAGCAGGAGGTGGATGGAGAATGCCAGTTGTCTCTCTAAGCAGAAAGCTACTGGACAGAGAGACCAGGTATTTGACCGTTGAAAAGGAGTGCTTAGCCATCAAGTGGGTGATGGAGTCACTGAGGTACTGCGTGTTGGGACACCATTTCAGCTTGGAAACTGTTCATTGTGCTCTTCAGCAGCTCCATAAAATGAAGGACTCTAATAGAAGAATTGCTGGCTGGTACCTGGCCCTACACCCAGTCTATTACGTAGGTCTAAAACTAACAGGGAAAAATGACAAAATGCAAAGAAGTTTAAAATGTTTATTAATTTTCTGAAATAGTCGCAGTTAAAGTGGCCTGTAACAAACGACATGAGTATAAATGCATCGGCTAATCGATTGCAATTTAATTGTTTGAATTTCTACTTACCTATGTTTGTTTGTCATCTTAGGTGTTTCGGCCAAATGATTCCCCGCGGAGCCGGAGTGCTTTACGAAGGTTCCAGGGCTCACAACTGTGTGCTGAGGAGGAGGGGTGTCCAAATATTTTAGTTTATTTTATCTAGTTTGTTTTCATCTGTTAACACTGATAAATGAATATAGAGCTCTATTTTTTCTAACAGGTTAGACTGAATAAAAAATTAACACTGTTTTGCTAAAGATAACTTTTAACAATATAATTGGATTTGCTAGAACTTACCTTGCTGCAGTGTGGGAGTAACAGTTAGGGGAGTGGCTCTATAAAAGGAGCAAACCTCAGTCTGCTTGGGAGAAGGTGCTATGTGTACAGGCTGTTACTGTCATGCTGGTTTTAATTTTTGCTGTTATTTTTGTAAATTGCAAATTCTTTGGTGTTGGTAATAAATGCACTTGGGTCTGCACTGTTCATCAAAACCTCTAAGGTTGCTATTTGGGTAGTTACACTCCTGTCTTATTCTTAACTACTAACCCTGTAGTTTAGATTTGTACAAACATGTTCTGAAATGCCCCTGTGCGTCAGATGTCCTCCTTGTGTGTCAGTTGCCCTCCCTGTGAGGGGATCTTATTCTGCATAAACCCTGAAGTTTAGATCTGTACAAACATGTTCTGAATCACAATTCAGAACATTTCTACAGATCTAAACCACAGGGTTTAAATTCAATACTTCTGGATGTGTTTCAATGTGGTAGTTGTGGTGGTACTAGTAGTAGTAATAATAATAGTAGTAGTAGTTTGTAGCAGCAGTAGTACTTTTACCTGGTTTCTCAACCACATGCACCTCCTTGATGTTGTTGTCGACACTGTAGGTGAAATAGAACCAGCAGTCGTTGTGGTCTCGCTCTTTGCAGTGGGTCAGGGGGAAGCTCTGGTCTGTGGGCTGAGGCAGGAGGCTGTGGTCCTTCACTTTAATCAAGGAGAAGTAACTACAGTCACGCTCACACGTCTCTTTCTTCTCCCCCGTCTCAAACGCCCGGCACTGAACGCAATCCCTGTGAAAAGAATAGAGGGTTCAAACGCCTGGCACTGAACACAATCCCTCCCCGTGCCTGAGATGCCCGCTCCCTCCTCCTCACTTGTGTTCGGTGCACACTCCAGGGCAGGTGGGGCACAGTTCACACGTGGGGCCCTGGAACTTGGGGTCGGTGCATTTGCAGATGCCACACTCACAGATGCCGCGGCCGTTACAGAACTGACCATTTTTAGCCAAACAAGGAGTCTGGTCAAGAGAGCAGTCACATGCGCTGCTTGTGTAGTTAGCGTCACAGATACACTTCCTGCACTCGCACCGCCCATGTCCTGGACCAGACAGAGAGGGGGAGATAGAGGAGACAAATTAATATTTGTATTAATCAAAGCAAAAATAAACCATTGACTGAAACTATGGCAAACCAGATTATAACCCCTGCTCCTCTGATCATCTCCTCACATCTCCTGTACTTACCTCCGCACAGTTTTGTTGTTGGAGCGGTCGCAGTAGGTTCCACTGTAGACCCCTCCCTCTTCCTCTCTCCCCTCCCCTCCTCTTCTCCTCCTCTGCTACAGTCTTACCTCCACAGAGTTTGTTGCCTGAGCGGTCGCAGTTGAAGTTGTCACACTCGCAGTACTTTCCACTGTAGACCTCCGTTGGGTCCTCTCGTTTCTTGCACTCACACGTTCCACACACACAGTCTCCGTTGTTGCTGCAGATGTCGGTGCCGTTGTCTTTTCGGCAGTTTGCATCCAGGTCCTCAGTTTGGACCTCATCTAGGCTGCACTCACAGAGACGCCCGATTCGCCCCTCGTTACACCTGAAACATGACAGACACAAGAGGAAGGGGGATTGAACTCATCTGACTCACAACAAACCTAGTAGTTTAAAACTACAACTCATATTTCTCGTCAGTAGATGGCACCCTGCCCAAACCTGGCTGTCACCAGACTGGCCCTGTCAATTAAGTCCTATCAGTTTGGGACGGCTCTCGCTGAAAGATCAGAGCCATTGATTGGAACATTCAAAGAAATACTTCACACTGATTGGTCGAATCGTGCCAGCAGTGGAACTTTGGCTAGTTTGGCGCTGACTTCCGCCCAAACCACAATTCTGCTCCGGGACAGGTCAGTCTCCGCAGGACTGGTTTGTGAACTCACAAAAATTGCAAGAATGGGCCAGGTTAACCCTCCACCAGTGTGTTGAAATCAGTCTTCTGATGCGTATGAGGTAGTGCCTTTTCTTATGAATGCAACACAAGTTCTGAACATTTAAATTAAATCAATAACCATGCTCCTGCTTATACATGTACCAAACAATGACAACTATGTAAGGTGGCAGTATTTTTATTTGCAATTTCTAAGTTTTAGAGAAAAGCTTGAATGTCCTGTAAACGCATGGTAGTTAGTTGTAGACAGTTCTTACACACTCAGTGTCAAATGCCCCCCTCCGTACGTACTTGCAGGTTCCGCACTCAAAGGTCCCGTTTCCTTTGTCGCACTTCTCACTCTGAGGTTCTCTGTCACGAGAACAGTCACACTCACAGATGAAGTTCAACACCACTTCCACCTCCTCGTTAAAGCCCAGAGGTTTGATCTTGATCACCTCCGGCTTCCCATGCTCTGGGCACTTCTGAGCCGCAATGGAGATGTCAAAGGTCACCTGCAGCAAGAGGGTCAGAGGAGGTGAGGGTCAAAGGATCTAGAGCAGAGGATGCAGAGAACGTCAGAAGAGCAGAGGATGCAGAGGAGAGGGTTGGGAACTACATGAGTAAAGAAGATGTCAGATGGAGTAGAGGATGCCTTGTCCTCCTCTGTACCTCGTCACCGATGAAGATGTTGGAGCACTTCCGTCCGCTCTCTCCAGTTCCCTCGGCTCCGTTCTTACAGTGGGATTTGTAGGAAATGGACATGCCTTCAGGAAGTCTGCTGTTCTCCAGGATCACCTCTGACGGCAGCGACTGGACACAGACACAGAGTTTAGGAAATCTGAAAACTCCAGGAGGCTTAATGCAGAATTTTGTGTAATACTTCAGTAATTGGGGTTAAAGTAGATTTTACTGTCCTTATGGAGAAATGTGCCTGTGCCAGTGTTCTGTATTTGATGATAATGCATTATTCTTAAATAAGCCGCTTTACAATGTCTAGAGTTATTCACTCCACACTCACGTCACAGTTTCCCTCAGAGAACAGCCGAATTTCATCGGTCTGTCAGAGGACAGACTTGCGACACGTCTGCCTATGAGAGGACAGAGGGCCATAGCATTGGTCTATCAGAGGACAGACTCGAGTTGCTTTGGTCTATCAGAGGACAGACTCGAGTTGCTTTGGTCTATCAGAGGACAGACTCGAGTTGCTTTGGTCTATCAGAGGACAGACTCGAGTTGCTTTGGTCTATCAGAGGACAGACTCGAGTTGCTTTGGTCTATCAGAGGACAGACTCGAGTTGCGTCGGCCTATCAGAGGACAGACTCGAGTTGCGTCGGCCTATCAGAGGACAGACTCACTTTGTAGGCGTCGATGATCAGTTTGATGACGTTTGAGGAGTTGGAGGACAAAGTTCCCACGGCCGACTTTGGTATGAGGTTTTTCAGCTCCTGCAAGACAATCACAGACTGGGTTATACAACAGTGTTTGCCATTAACTGATCATTTGCACACTGGGGGTGTCCTACAAATAATGTTCAGCAGTTACCATGGTGACAATGCATAAATGATGCAATGCACATCCAACAAAGCTTTAAGATGTCTAAGTTTTTAATGTCTAATGTCAAAGTTTCAGTAGAGGAGACTATGGTGGCCTCCCCATAGTAAATCAAACACTTTTTGCTAGTTGTACATGTATGAAGAAACTATTTAAATTTTAATCAGTCCCTGTTGATTAATAGAGGCAATAAGTGATATATTTACGCCAGATTCAGTTAACTATTGCTTTTTCTTTAGGCTTATTTTGTATGAGGTCGGTTGGCTTGATGCTCTTTAAAAGCCAGACTGATTTTCTTATGTGTTTCCTCTGCAGTTGGGGCCTGAGGAGGGTTCAGGACAGTGGGACAAACCATGTGGACAGAAGAGGGGGTAAGAGAACCAGAGAAGAGGGTTAAGTAGAGGAGAGGAGCAGAGGAGGATAGTCAGTCAAAGAGGGGACTGACCTCATAGACGGGCCGGAAGTCCTCTGTCACGGCGAAGATGGTCTGGATGTTGTGGTCGCTCAGTTTCTGCACCAGGTGAGCGATGGACGGGTAATCCTGAAGCACAAACACCATCACATTTAAAACGCTGTATGACGTCTTCCAGCTTATTGTCAGGTAGAGAGATTCTCCACTGACATCATTTTATTTGAAAAATGTCCCTCGCCATTGGACAGAGTGGCACTGAGGCAGAACGATGGGCAGAACAGCAGACTAATCTTTGTTTTTTATTGTCTCAGAATTGTCGTGTGGGAGGTTCTGCTAACCGTGAAGAGGGTTCGATTTGGGCCTAGGAGAGAGGTTACTCAAACATGCATGGATGACATCTAAAACCTTTTTTGTTGAGGGAAACAACATTACAACATGGTAGAAAGCTCCAAAAAGTTGATTTTGCTAAATACCCCTCTTTGATGTTTCTGGTTTATATAATCATAATCCCGTACGTAGTAGTGGCTCAGGGTGTACGTGTTGTTCCCGTCGTTGGGACGCATGATCCCACCCAGTTTTCTGTCTCCGGCAAAATGGAACCCAGCGTCTGTGGAGAAGACCAGGAGCCGCGTAACGTTCCTCCAACCAATCTGCTCCTGTGAGAGAGAAAG
This sequence comes from Periophthalmus modestus, assembly GCA_019594935.1. NCBI lineage: Eukaryota > Metazoa > Chordata > Actinopteri > Gobiiformes > Gobiidae > Periophthalmus > Periophthalmus modestus. The sequence goes on along the minus strand of JAIEZT010000026.1, from coordinate 23,942,227 downwards.
GAAAATGTGTCAGATGCCCTCCCATCAGACTATATCCGAGATGGTTTTAGTCCCTAGTCCCGACTGACTCCCGGTCTAGTCCCAGTGGCCAGTACATTTCTAAAAAAGTTTTTAAAATCATAACCAAATTGACTCTGCTGTAGATGCATGATTAGGCTCTATGCTCCAAGAAAATGTGTTTAATATGACGCTTTTTCAAAGGAATATGTTGTCCCCTGCTCTATGCTACCAGTAACACATGCACAAAAGCTCTACACAGCTCTACACAAACCCAGGAGCGGTTAGCTTGGACAATGGGGCTAGTCATGAATTTGAGGCACAGAGTCCATTCGGTACATGGTCCCCATCCCAGGCATGTTTCTAAATGGGGGCCTTCCTGGTCCTGGTCTTAGCTCCTCACCTCATACATTGCTACCTGCATGATACCATCAAAGCTTCCCTCCAGAGAGTCCAGGTTCGAGTCCAGGTTCTAGTCTGGGTTCTTGTTCAGGTTCTAGCCCAGGTTTCTCACCTCACAAACTGCTACCTGCATGATAGCGTTACCCCTCCCCTCCAGAAAGCCCCGCTTCAGTCCATCATTCAGTCCCCGATTCAGTCCCCGATTCAGTCCTTGCCTTAGCCCCGGTCTCTCACCTCACAGACTGCCACCTGCATCATGGCGTCGAACCCGCCCTCCGGAGAGTCCAGGTTGCCGGAGGTCTGCTGTTGGCTCACCAGACGATTGAATTCGTCTCCTCTGTCTGTGAGTTTCAGCACGTTCTTGAAGCTCAAGGGGCTGGTGCAGTTCTGGTTCCTGGTAGTAGTGCTGTTGTAAGGCATCACCATCCCCACAAAAGAACCAAAACCTGCAGACGACAAGGGGAGGAAGACAGGGGAGAAGTGACTAAGAAGTGATAATAATTGTGACTTCAGATTTGAGACAACAGCAGAAAGGAGAAGTGAGTTAACTGAAGATTTTGTTGGAATTTATATGTAAAAAGGCAGGTCTTCATGCAGAAAGAAGTACTAAGGAATAACCGGGAATGTATTTATATGAATAGCTGTTTTGGCCTGAACTCCCCATGTAGGTGTAGTTTTGTGAGTACATTTTGGGTTAGATACATAGAGTCAGATAGATAGATGGACCAATTGCTCGGCAGCATCTCTTTAGTCCACCAAAAAAAATAAAAAAAAAATAAAAAAAAACAGGTCTAGTTCTTTTTGAATGGTTTGCAGTGGTCCAGAGTTATTCCTCACTTACCTTATGCATTCTGAGCATCCTAATTATTCACCTTGATGAGTTAATAAGGACTTTTCACAACCCTGAGACCAGAGCAGAGTTTCGCTGTAGTCACCATAAACAACTTATTAACATGTTTTATAAGCTTCACTTTCCTTTATGACGCTTTGAGTCTCCCTTTGCTCCCCACACTAAGTCACTCCCCCTTCAGAGCACTATCACATTCCAAACGGTGTGCATCCTAATGAAACTACTGCACTAATGAAACTACTGCACATCAGGTTTGTCAAGTTGCTGTGTACAGTTGTGTATATCTATGGAGAATTGTCATGTCAAAGCATGGGTGACGTAGACTTGGTTGGAGCACTGTGCAGGAAGTTAACTGTAGGGAAGGGATAGAATCAGGCGCAAGAGAGATTGTTAGATTGTTCAAACATGAATGGATGATCTAAAACCTTTACAGGTGTGTTTTTGATGAGGGAACAACATTATAACATGGTAGAAAGCTAAAAAAAAAATCAACACAACATTTTGCATAATACCCCCTCCTCCTCTCTGTTCTTATAACCAAAGGAGAGAAATTGTTTGTCACTGATCCTGAAGTCTCCCTCCCTCACTCTTCTCTTTTCCCCCTCCTCTCTCCTCTCTCTCCATAAATATGTGTCTCATCAATCCTGAAGTCAGTGGTGATGTCCTCCTCTCCATCTCTTCTCCCTCTCCTCCTCTCCTCCCTCTCCTCTCTCTCCTCCTCTCCTCCCTCTTCTCCCCTTTGACGCTCTTTCTTTCTTTTCTGGTTATAAGAACATAGTCTCTCACTGATCCTATAATCAGTGGTCATGGCCTCTTTCTCCTTCTTTCCTCCCCTCCTCCTTTCCTTCCTTCCTTCCTTCCTTCCTTCCCTCCTCTCCTCTCTCAGTTTACACATAAATCTGCTCCTTACCGATCCTGAAGTCTGTGGTGATGGCCTGCATCTCCTTCATGAGATCAGTTCCCAGGTTCTTGACGTTCTCCAGATCGTCTTTCATGGAAGAGGACAGGTCCATGAGGTAGTACAGGTCTACGGGGTAGTCCTCGGCACGCTTGAACTTCAGAGAGAAGGTCTGAGGCTCTCCTGAAGGAATTAGGAATATAAGATTAGGAATATAATGTGGTCATCACAACAGGGGCCAAACCGGCATCTGAACAAAAACTAATGTTGAGTGGAACTAGATAAAGGTAAAAACTGGGACTAAAACTGGGACTAAAAGTGGGACTTAAACCTTTGATAAAGCCAGTTGTGTCAACCTCGGGTGTGAAAATGGACCCTGATCAAAAACTCTCAGCAAATTAAGATCTGTCAGCAGAACATTTTGAAGTGGTTACTAACACTGGGCACTAACACACCCCCCAGACCATCACAGATGTTTTTGAACTTTGTGCTGATAACAGTCCGGATGGTCCTTTTCCTTTTTGGCCCGCAGACCACAACGTCCATGATTTCCAAAAAACGTTTCCACTTTACGTCAGTCCATTTCAGGTGAGCTCGGGCCCAGAAAAGCCGGCGGCGTTTCTGAGTGTTGCTGATATATGGCTTTGGCTTTGCATGGTACAATTTTAACTTGCACTTGAGGGCCTGAGGGATCAAAGGTCACGGGCACAAAAGTCCAGGGAACAGGGTCCGAGGTTGGATCGGGATGAGGAGCGGAGGAGACGAGGCAGTCCCTGGACGGAGGACTGTGTCCAGCGGAGATGCAATGGTCCTCAACTTCCAAACCGAGGGCTCCCACGACACAGGAGGGTGGGGTGACGGGTTCTGGAGAGGTGGGAGCCCCTCCAGCAGGGGACAGGGCTGATTGAAGGCAGTGGATGAAACATGAGGAGTTCCACCCCGACACCCGCCTCTGGGCCCAGTCTATGATGGAGTTATGGGCCTGTAGCCAGGGGAAGCCCAAAACCAGAGGGGTGGATGGGGAAGAGACGACGTGGAAATGGCGGGATTCATAATGATTGCCAGACAAGACAAGTGTAAGAGGTTCACTGATGTGTGTAACACGGGTTAGGGGTTGTCCGTTAAGTGCCAGGGCCATAAGAGGACGTTCTAGGGTCTCGAGTCTGACTCCAAACTGCTCGGCTAATCGCAAGTCAATAAAGTCCTCTTCGGCACCTGAGTCCACAAGGGCTAAAAAACTGGCAAGGTGTCCGACCGTAACCAAAGCGTAGCGGCCATTAAAGTCCTATTATTCTTTTCCGGGTCACGAGGCTGACTCACCAGTACTCCCAATGCTACTAATGAGCGCCCCCTTTTAGGCCGAACCGGGCAGGCGGCGATAAAATGCCCCTGTTCGGTGCAATAGAGACATTCTCCCGCTTGGCGGCGTCGCCGTAGACGTTCCTCAGGTGAGACGAGGGTCCGGTCAAGCTGCATAGGTTCCTCAACCGGCGACGTGTACGGGTGCCCCTCTATCCGGGTCGATGAGTGACGTCCCTCTCACTGGTGCATCTGCGAGTGATCATCAATCCAGTTGAGCAGAGAATCCAGGTCAGGGAACGGCGAGGAGGAGCGTACCTCGTCCCGGGCTGGTGAGCGACATCTCTCTCTCCGCCGTGTCTGAAGCTTATTATCGATCCGATTAGCCAAAGTGATAACTGTCTTAAGATCGGAGGGCTCTCCCGGGAAAACCAATTCATCCTTTAATTGTTCATTTAGTCCACGCAAAAAGACAACTCGTAGTGCGCTGTCCGTCCAGTCCAGTTCCGCAGCAAGAGTCCAAAAGTCGATGGTGTAATCCGCCACTGATCTGGAGTCCTGGGAGAGGTTTAACAGGCGGAACGCCGCATCCGCCTGGTAATGCGGGTGATCAAAGACGATTTAAAAACGGTTACAAAATCATTAAAAATTTACACTGTCCAAAGGTATGTTGGCAAAACGCGCCTCCGCCCACTGGAGTGCCTTACCCCCGGAGTAGCCCACAGATGTACCGGATCTTGGTAGAGTCCGAAGTGAAGCGGGTGGGACACTGCTGAAACATAGATGGGCATTGAAACAGAAATCCACAGCAGAGGCTGGGCTGGCCGAGTAAGGGTCTGGATCTGTGCCCCTTGATTCCGGAGGACACGGCGGAGCCGCGGCCCCGACAGCGGCTGCTACAGGGGCGACGGGCGAGGTGGTGGGCGAGGCGGCGGGCGAGGCGGCCACTTGATTAGTGAGTTGAGTCACCTGCTGTGTAAGAGTCTGATTACATTCCAGCAAGTCTCGGATTGACTGATCGTGCTGTCCGATAATCACTCCGTGGTGTGAAACAGCCTGACACAACACCGGATCCGACCCTGAGTCGGCTTGGTCCATGTTATAATGTCTGGTAGGGCGGACCAACACGCACGACTCAGGGAACGGTTTAACAGTGTTTATTTACAGAGTGATAATAATAATGTAAATAATGACGGTAGAGTCTCTCTCAGTAGGAAGCAGGGTGAAAGGCAAGATCCAGGACACGGAGACAAAACAGGTGAAGTGAGGCAACGATACCAGTGAAGAGAGTGGGGTCCTGGGCGGAGCAGAGGCAGCGGAGCTGGCGGAGCAGGAGGCAGGATTCTGGAGAATCAAAAAATAATCCAAATGAGTGCAAGGCACAGGGTAACAGGTAACAAGAACTGAGCTAGAGTAGTCACGTTTGACAGGCAGACGATCTGGAAACCGAATGTCAGGTCCCGAATGTCAGGTCCCGGCTCCTCTTATCCCCGGCAGGTGGTCTTGATTGCCCTGATGGGCTGCAGGTGCGCGCAGGAGGAACCGGGAACTCTGCCCAGCTCCGGAGTCAGGCAGGCGAAGGGGGGGGGGGAGCACAGGACACACACAGGAGCACAGGAACAGACAAAACAAGACACAGGAACACGTGGATCGTGACAAGGACTAAACCAAGGACTAAACCAGGAACTAAACCAGGAACTAAACCAAGGACTAAACCAGAGACTAAACCAGGGGCAAAACCAGGACTGAAACATAATAACTGGTGTAAAATTCTATCCTCTGTACTGTTATCCACAGAACTATCGTCCAGAGTATATGGTTATACCAGATCTGAGGGTGAGCGTGAGTTTCTGTGGCTGGATTTGGGTGATCTGTTCGGGCTTGAGCTTCTCGGTGGAGTCCATGTTGCGGTTGGTCACTGGTTGGTTCTTGTCGATCTTGGTGCTTCCTCGCGGATTCACAATTTTCCTTGGATGACAGAAGCGTTTCAAGCGGGACTGGTCATCGCAGCGAGCTGATACAGACTCACCAAAGAAATACTGCAAACAGAACAAAATATGAAAGAGTCTGGAGCTTATTAATCCGGCCCACCAAACATGACCAAATTATATTAAAACAGGTAAGGGTAAATCTTGCTCAATTTACGTTTCCCCTGTAATGCCAACATTTCCCCAAAAGATGGCAGACTCCAGCTACATCAACCTTGTTCGTGTGTATTAGTCTCTTATTCTCTTATCAACCCTTCTACAAAAATGAGTTTATCAAAAAAAAAAAAAAAAGTGGATAGTGAGTGCTGAGTGTTCAATACGGACTGGACAACAAAATATTTTTCCACTTAAATCTGATCAAAGGCTGTATGCCTAATATGCCAAGAAACTGTTGCGGTTTTCAAAGAGAACAATATGAGCCGTCACTTTGCTACGAAGCAAAGCAGGACCAAGCGGCTACGGCTCAGAGTTTGGCAGCCAATTTACAGATTCAGCAACATTTTTTCCCCCGGCAAACAGTGATTCAAGAGTCAAGTACCAAGCAAGTTTTTTTTGCCGACCTAAACTACAGGATGAGCAGCTTTTACACAGAATAAGACCCCATGGAGACAGAGGGAGGGCATCGGACACACAGGGACATGATTGTAGAGGTATAACAAGCTTCTGTTCTTTTGAATTCTGTGCAATTCTGTTCTAAAATTGAGCTACATATTGTCTTCCAAGATAACTGCATAAGGAAAAATATTAAAAAGCTAAAAAAAAAGCCAAAAAAAACCCCCAAAACTCTTAAACAAAACCATGGATGTAGAGTTAAAGCCATGCTCTGGAACATTCAGCATGGAGACAGACTAGTCTTATGCCATACTGTGCAAAATTATAACCTGAAAACTATATTTCCATGGAAACGAGCAACAAGCCAAGTAGTTTGTGGAGATGCAAGCCCGCTCACAATAAAAAGACATGTTTTCTATGCTTCTTGGTGAAATAAGAATATCAAATATGAGAAAGAAATCATGCTTTTATTTTTTGGTTAAAATGTCACAGGTTGAGGCTTTAATTTTACAGTTCTGATACTATAAAACTGTGTTGTCCCTTTCAAAGTGGATCTACAATAATGTGGTATTATTGTGTTTTTTGTCAGAAGTATCGAAAATCAGACACTAATCAATACGAAAACAAGTACTGAGATAAGATATTCATTTTTCGACATCAATACTAAAAAAGTCACATTCACAGGACAGAAATGGACCTTTTCTGAATGTCTTTAGAATGATCTTGAGCTGTATCAGAACAAGTATAAGACACATGGACTAGTATCCACCCATGGACCACTGTGAACCTCCTGGACACTGAGGGATTACACAGATATAAGTCCACATGGGAATAGAAAGAAAGTACTACCTTTTAATGTGGAAAATCACATTCTACTGTTTGAAGAAGGACTGTTTTTATTATCATCGTTGTATCGGAGTCAGTATTGAGTATCGAGTCTATTCTTCAGTATAAAAACTGTGTTCTCACCTCGTCGGAGCACCAGCCGCACGTCTCTGACACCTGGATGCACTCCCCACACGACTTAGCATTGGCCTTGATACAAATACTGTCCTCTGCAGGAACAAAGAGCAACTGCATCAGTCACAACAGTCCGAACAGAGGAACCACACTGCCCGGCCAAAAATAAAGTTGCCACCTATGAATTTAACTGAGCAAACAGGTACGAGCCTCCTCCAGTTGGTCAGGTCTAGGTTCAGCAAGGTTATTCCATCAGTGCATTTTTCTTCCCTGATGGCACGGGCATAATGTCAGGCTCCATGCCAGGCTCAAATAGTGAAAGAGTGGTTCAGGGAGCATGAGGCATCATTTTCACACATGGATTGGCCATCGCAGAGTCCAGACCTTAACCCCATTGAGAATCTCTGGGATGTGACCATCATCAATGCAAGATCTTGGTGAAAAATGAATGCAACACTGGATGGAACTAAATCGTGTGACATTGCAGAAGCGAAATCGAAAAAATTCCACAGTGAATGCCTGCCGTAAGCAAAGCTAAAGGCGGAACAACCAAATATTAGAGTGTGACCTTTTTTTTTTTTTTGGTGGAGACTTTTTTTTTTTTTTTTTTTTTTTTGGGCCAGGTAGTGCATCTCTCTAAAACAGAACTAAAGCAGGACTGACCCGGGACTAAAGCAGGACTGACCCGGGACTAAAGCAGGACTGACCCAGGGACTAAAGCAGGACTGACCCAGGACTAAAGCAGGACTGACCCAGGACTAAAGCAGGACTGACCCGGGACTAAAGCAGGACTAACCCGGGACTAAAGCAGGACTGACCCAGCCCCAAAACCAGGACTACATTTCTATCAAAACTCTAGTGAATTAAACCAGGACTAAACCTAAAATGGCTGCATAATTAAAAGCAGACAGAATCATGATTGTTGTTCAAAATTAGTTTAGAAAAAGCCTCCCTCCAGATCATGACGTCTGTGAAACGAAACTAAAGTCAAACATATGAGTTTAATCTGAAAACATGAGGATGTGTTTAAAAATGAGACCAAATGAGAGAAACGAGGTCTGGACTGACCTTTCTGAGCTGCACAGAGTCCGAGGAGCAGAGCCACAGACACACACAGCAACCGCAACAACATCTGGAACGATAAAACACAACAGTTACAGAACAGTTAAAGCACTCAGAGGCGAGGAGGACGTCAAAGGATCAGAGTTTAGTGTCATTGTTACTGTGAGAAGAAACATCAGAATCAAACGATTATTACAGGGCTGCGATCGAGTGATTATTCTTTCTATTCATCGAGTAGTTGTTTAGATCCCGAAAGGCTATGAATGTGAGATTTTTTCTAAACTGTGCCCAGATAGAGCTGAAGTGAAGCTCCTTGAGAACATCTTGGTGGAACATACTGAGTGCTTTCATCAAAAACACAATGACATTACACATTTCTCATCTGTCTCATCTCTAGACTCTATAAAGAAGTAGATTAAGTGAGTACGACGTCACCCACAGTGTTCGGCTCCAGTCAAATGAAGTTCATCGAGGCTGGAGCAGTTACAAGGCCAATTTGGAGCCGAGTTTTGACCACGAGTATCATAGCAACCAAAGGTAACGCCCACACCGCTGGTTTAGCAGGGGGCTGGTGCTTAGTGATGCTGTCAATCAAACTGGTCACTAATGCTAGAAGGAGAGACCTCAGGGAAGGACGGAGCCTGATTTGTCTGTGGTTAATGTTCATATCTTGATTTACGGACAAAATAGTGAAATAAAACCACCTGGATCATGTAGAGCAGGTCAATATGAACATTTTAGGGCCAAAGTGACGGGGCTGACAGCAGCAGTCACATAGTTTTGGGTGAACTTAAGCTAGAAGCGCTCTCATGATCACTTCCTATTTGTAACGTGGCAGCAGCAACTTTGCTATGTCCAGTTATAGATACAGTCTATGGTCTGAGCCCTAAAACTTCTTCTCTCATATCATTACATGTTTTGGAGGTCATGTATAAACAATGTTAACAATTATTGAAATGGTTGTCAGATATTTTTGTCACCAATTTATCGATTAGCTGTGATTAATCGATTAACTTGTAGCAGCCCTCGATTATTATTGAGCCCGCGACAAAACAACAGTGACATAATCCTTCACTCACTTTATATCAAGTACTTTTCACAACTCAGACCAGAGCGGAGCTTTGTCGTCACGGTAACACATTTAAGTGTGATATTTTGCTGAAGAAAATATAGATGATAAACAAGAATATTGAAGCTAATATTGAAATGCCACTGACCCAATAACTCTAAAGTACAAATATGCCCCAAAAAGGACTTTAAATCTACAATATAGTTTTAAAAAAATGCTAATGAGTTCCCCACTAGAACAAGAAAAAAATCCTACAATAAATATTAACTTCCAAAAATGATTGTTCCACCTCTCATGTACTGAATGATTCAATAGGACTATGTGATGGTCAAGATAAAAACAAGTAGCGTGCAAATGTAACACTCATTTCCTGATTCTCAGACAATAAAAGGCTTTATATTTAGATGCAGCAAAACACAGCAGACTTATTCTGACCTCAAGCTGCTTATACAATATATCTGTACTGAGGCACATTCTGCTCAAATACATCGGGGAAAAACCAGAAACAGGTCTGTTAAAAATGTGTAGACTTTAGACTTTGATGTTTTAATGTGAAATTTGAAGTGAACTGCATTAATGTTGTAACCTCATTGTGCTCGGGTGATCACACGTCACTGTTGGATTTCCGTGGTTTAGTTTCAAATGGAAGGAAACAGCTCAGTAATGAGTCTTAATGATGGACACTTCCCTCTGAGCTCCAGACTGCAGATGTTATCACAATCTCCTGTGTGTCAGATGCCCTACCTTTTACATGCTGCCGTTAGGCCAGTTAATATGCAGCAATAATGTGTCTCACCACAACTATACAGGACTCAGACAGAGGAGCAGAGACAGAGGAGCAGAGACAGAGGAGCAGAGACAGAGGAGAAGAGACAGAGGAGCAGAGACAGAGGAGAAGAGACAGAGGAGAAGAGACAGAGGAGCAGAGACAGAGGAGCAGAGACAGAGGAGCAGAGACAGAGGAGAAGAGACAGAGGAGAAGAGACAGAGGAGAAGAGACAGAGGAGCAGAGTCAGAGGAGCAGAGACAGAGGAGAAGAGACAGAGGAGAAGAGACAGAGGAGAAGAGACAGAGGAGCAGAGACAGAGGAGCAGAGACAGAGGAGCAGAGACAGAGGAGAAGAGACAGAGGAGAAGAGACAGAGGAGCAGAGACAGAGGAGCAGAGCCAGATGAGCTCCTGATTCACATTGACTGGTTGAGTAAAAAGAGGCACAGACTCAAAGCAGAATCACTTTTTGAATGGACGCAAATAGCATCATTTCCTCCACAAACAGCACAATGCCCTGTCCTGTAGTTTAGAAGTGAACAAACATGTTCTGAAATATGATTCTTGTGCTGGGAAAAAATTACAATTCTTGATTAAAAGTAATCCATTTGTGAAGCCCAATACAAAAAAAGATTTATCTCTGTTACAGCAGATATGGACAGGACAGGGTAGACTTCCCACGTCCCAAGTCTCTGAGTCTAGAGCATCTCTCCCCCTGGTCTTTAGTCTCCTCCAGACCATCTTTTGTTTCACACCTATGAGATAATGAACTTTTACACCTGAGGACAGATAAAATAAAAAGATCATCCTCAAAAAAGACCACGTGTCCTCCTGCTGTTGACTTTTTACAAAGGTTCAAATGTTAAACACACATTTTCCAATAACACATCTTGCATCATGCAGTTTGACTGATCAGGTCCAAGGACACACACATGTACAGCTGTTTCTTTCTGTTTTTGTTTTGTTTTGTTCCTATTTTTCCCCTTTTGCCACAGTTCTTCACACTTAACATTGTGTGTGATTTCCAGAAGTAAAATCATTCAAAGTCACATCTTGTAAATTGGATCAGTATCAGTGCCATTGTTGCGTTGACTAGAGGTACATTTACATTTCTCCTCACTCACATAATCTCTCCATCCTTAGACCTGATGGAGGTGCACTGCGCCTTTGAATTTACTCTCCCTCATGAGAAAAGTTCAGCTTTTTGCCTTTTATCCGTTAATAACCCCAGACAGCATTTCCACCTGACTGTTCACTAAATAGCAGAGACTTCCACCCGTTTGACTGTTCACCAGCTCATTACAACTAGACTCTTAAACCCTAGTCTGGAGAATAAATCCAAGTCGGTCCCTGCACTGACATTATGTAAAGCCAAAAAACAGCCAAACTAAATCCATGCTCACCTTTCAAACGCAGAGGGCTTATGGTGTAGAGGACAGTCCCGTCTCCAGGGTCCAGCTTGGTAACAGATGAAGCAAGGTTCATTAGGAAATCTTCTCGTGTTCTTTAGATTGGCTCTCGTCCCATATTTGCTCTGCTCATGTGTTGGCTGATGAGTTTGTATTTGTCTATGAAATTGTGAATGCAGCTGGTGAGACGCTGCAAAAATCTTACAGAAATTTAGAAATATCAGTTTGAAATATCACTTCTCCTGTAGTTTACTTATTACTTGAAGTTTTTCATCATACAAATAAGGTGTTTTTATGTGTAGAAATGGCTAAAATTGACTATTTTTGGGGCAGGTTTAAATGTCTTGCTTCATTATTTTGTCATGTTAGACAGAAATGGAGAGAGATGTGTTTTTTCATGGCCAATGCTGAGTTTTCCCCAAATTATTTCATTTAAATTGACGACAAACTCACCCACAGCCCCTTTTTTTTTTTTTTTTTTTACCCCAAACCTGTAGTTATGTTTTGTGCAGTTATCATTAAAGCTTTGTGTGCCCTCTTTAGGCAACGGGTCAGACAAAACAGAACATCGGCCTGTGCTGGAGATTTAATGCCGATACCTATTGTGCTAAAAAAGTCCAAATATCGACCCAATATATCGACCAAGTGATACATCAGCCTATTTTAGATACTCAAAAATGTACAGAGGGATTTTGGATCTAGAGACCAGGCTCGGCCCTGTTTAACACAATGAGACATGAGTAGTTTGAATGTTTAAACTTTAAATCTGGCCTGTGATAATGTCCTGTAATTACACCCTCGTCCACACGGTGTCAGTGTTGCCTTTGGAAAGATGAGCAGTAAACCTTTTAAAGCAGACCTGTTCTGCAAACTGGACTGTTCAGTTTTTGACCAAGTTACAGTTGTTTCTTCTCACTGACCCTCTGAAGTTGTATTTAGAGTGATTTATGTTTGAGTTTAATCTTTATTCTCCTGTATTCAAGACGCCATTTTGCAGGTCAACCCGTTTTCACCCCCACTGTGACACGCCCACTGTGACGTCGTTGCTTCTCCAGTTTAACTTTAAATTTTCTAATAAGTCGTTTTAGATTAATATTTTAAAATGCGTAAATTATAACATAATGATGCACTGGTGTCAGAGATTATAACTTCAGATCGACACAGGCACAATATGTCTGCTGTAAGAACTTCTGTCTGTAATCTCGTGGTGCATTCAGGGCCTGCGCAGAGGTGGAAAAAGTACTGCAAATTATACTCAAGTAAAAATACAGTTATATTGCTAAAAATCTACTCTATTACAAGTGAAAGTACTGCTGCCAAAACTTAAGTAAAAGTAAAAAGTACACATGAAAAACACAAAAGTAGTCAAAGTACAACTATTTTATCCCAATTTTCACTGTATTTTAGATTAGTATCTTGAAATAAACTTGTTCGACTAAATTAAGAGGTTTTAAATCATAACTGGTGTGTTCTCTGAGCTTTGGCCAATCAGAGCGGCCAGTGCTGTTACTACTTTCAACATTTTTTATACACATTTTCTATACATACACGTAATACTACATACTACATAATTCAATACATGGTACTTCATATATCTGATGTATGTTGTAGCATGTAGGTGTAAAGTAGTAAAAATAAAGACAAAGTAGTGTCTGTGGGTGTGTGGGTTCAGAGAGCAGCAGATACAGACATGAGACAGACCAGGCCCAGTCTGTAAAGAGACTGAGCAGCTGCTTTAGGGCCCCGAGGCCACCAGGGGGCGCCCAAGAGCCCATACATTTACATTGAAAATAATATAATATATCAAGTTTCATTGGACACAGGGCTTGTGTGTTTGCAGCAGCCTAAATATCCATCTCAAACGATTATATTTGAATTACCAATAGCTGAGGAGGCCAGGAGGCATCCACTGTCGGGGGCCCAGGGACAAAGTCAGCTTAGGGCCCCCTGCAAGCTAGGACCGGCCCTGATGGACGAGTGGGACTTGTGCTGCAGTCAGACCTGATTTGACTTTAAAATGAGCTAAAATTACATGACCATAACTTTAATCAGTTACAAAAGCAACTACAGGTTTAAAAATCTACTCAAAAAAAGTTCAATCACGCCAAAAACTGTACTTAATGACAGTGACATGAGTATTTGTAATGAGCTCCTCTCCAGCCCTGACTCCTCATTTCACACCGAGGATCCTGAGAGGTTTGGTTTTGTTAAAATGCTGAATCAGATTTCTAGTGAAAAACATGTAAAATACGTGAGTTTTCATCTGGAGCTGGATTCTGTCTCATTTATTTTGGGCTGAACAATACTGCGACATATTGGCAGGAGTCAGGAGGAGTCTCTCTAGGACCCCTCCCCTCCTCTGGGCCCCTCACTCGCTCTCCCCCGTGTTCTATGTAACAGCTGTTTCTGTGACACGCTCTGGACTAAACATGTGTCAGGAGCCTTCACACAGACTCCTCACACGCAGGAGTTTGAGGAGCTATGGAGGTGCTAAGTTCTTCAATGGGGGCACTCACTTAATGAATAAGAGCGCAACCCCACCCACTGCCACGTTCGCTTTGCCCTCTCCCCTCTGTTCCTCCTGCGTGTTCTGCACCTCCTCGGTTCCTCCTGTGTGTTCTGCACCTCCTCTGTTCCTCCTGTGTGTTCTGCACCTCCTCTCTTCCTCCTGCGTGTTCTTCACCTCCTCTGTTCCTCCTGCGTGCTCTTCACCTCCTCTGTTCCTCCTGCGTGTTCTGCACCTCCTCTGTTCCTCCTGCGTGTTCTTCACCTCCTCTGTTCCTCCTGCGTGTTCTGCACCTCCTCTCTTCTTCCTGCGTGTTCTTCACCTCCTCTGTTCCTCCTGCGTGTTCTTCACCTCCTCTGTTCCTCCTCTGTTCCCCCTCTGTTCCTCCTGCGTGTTCTTCACCTCCTCTGCACCTCCTCTGCACCTCCTCTGCACCTCCTCTGTTCCTCCTGCGTGTTCTTCACCTCCTCTGTTCCTCCTGCGTGTTCTTCACCTCCTCTGTTCCTCCTCTGATCCCCCTCTGTTCCTCCTGCGTGTTCTTCACCTCCTCTGTTCCTCCTCTGTTCCTCCTGCGTATTCTGTACCTCCTCTGCACCTCCTCTGTTCCTCCTGCGTGTTCTTCACCTCCTCTGTTCCTTCTGCGTGTTCTTCACCTCCTCTGTTCCTCCTGTGTGTTGTTCACCTCCTCTGTTCCTCCTGCGTGTTCTGCACCTCCTCTGTTCCTCCTGCGTGTTTCTTCACCTCCTCTGTTCCTCCTCTGTTCCTCCTCTGCACCTCGTCTGTTCCTCCTCTGTTCCCTCTGCGTGTTCTTCACCTCCTCAGCACCTCCTCCTCTCTTCCTCCTGCATGTTCTGCACCTCCTCTGTTCCTCCTCTATTCCTCCTGCGTGTTCTTCACCTCCTCTGTTCCTCCTCTGTTCCTCCTGCGTGTTCTTCACCTCCTCTGTTCCTCCTGTGTGTTCTTCACCTCCTCTGCACCTCCTCTGCACCTCCTCTGTTCCTCCTGCGTGTTCTTCACCTCCTCTGCTCCTCCTCTGCACCTCCTCTGTTCCTCCTGCGTGTTCTTCACCTCCTCTGTTCCTCCTCTGTTCCTCCTCTGCACCTCGTCTGTTCCTCCTCTGTTCCCTCTGCGTGTTCTTCACCTCCTCAGCACACCTCCTCTGTTCCTCCTGCATGTTCTGCACCTCCTCTGTTCCTCCTCTATTCCTCCTGCGTGTTCTTCACCTCCTCTGCTCCTCCTCTGCACCTCCTCTGTTCCTCCTGCGTGTTCTTCACCTCCTCTGTTCCTCCTCTGTTCCTCCTCTGCACCTCGTCTGTTCCTCCTCTGTTCCCTCTGCGTGTTCTTCACCTCCTCAGCACCTCCTCTGTTCCTCCTGCATGTTCTGCACCTCCTCTGTTCCTCCTCTATTCCTCCTGCGTGTTCTTCACCTCCTCTGTTCCTACTCTGTCCCTCCTGCATGCTCTTCACCTCCTCTGTTCCTCCTCTGTCCCTCCTGCGTGTTCTTCACCTCCTCTGTTCCTCCTGCGTGTTCTTCACCTCCTCTGCACCTCCTCTGCTCCTCCTGTGGTGCAGTAGTTGGCTGTGTTTCTGTTTCGGTGGTTTTTGTCACACATCCTGTCGAGTTCACACCAGAGTCACGTTCTGCTCTGCGGCTGTAGATTTCACAGACGTTTAATGTTCGACCAAACTCTGCACATTTCAAAAGTCTGGGGCCTTTTGTCTCATGTTTTTCTTCCTAAAGTCAGATTTTGTGGTGATAAAGACGCACCAGGTTATATATGTTGTCACCGCAGTGGCATTTAGACCATGTTTTGTCAGATGTGCCACAAGGAGAAGTTCATTTGCCACTTGATACTTTGCAGCTGGTGTCATCAACATTCCCTGGGGATTTGATGCTAACCGGAGGCACTGCTCTGTCAGAAGCTGTTACTCAAGTTAGACTTTAATCTGAGCTTTTTTTTTAACTCCATCTGACTGTTAAATAAATCCATCTCAAATAACATTACAGGTGCAGGCTAGCATTAGCCAACGGTTTTTCAGTTAGCCACAGACTTTCAGACTATCTCCAGACTTTTTCGACTGTGCTTGCTCATTTGTGCATTGTGTCACCATAGTAACTGCTGAACATCCCACCATAGACATAAATGCTGTTCACTCCCAATGCACAAATCTTCATCTATTAAAGGTGCACGATGAAACTTTTATGGTGAAGAGACCACCCCCTGGGATCTGTTAAGATGTTGTCGCTTTGCCTGGAGTACAGCATTAAAGTCTCTATCTCTATGGAGACAAGCAGATGATGTCACCAGGCCAAGTTACAGATCAGATCTGTGGAGAGGCGCGGCCCTCACAGTAAGAATGCATGATCTGAGGTATTTTGACCATTAAAGATCCCATAGATCTATTTATTCTATCTCCATGAGTAAAATATGTGAGTAAAAGTTGTATTTTGACAAGTGAAACAAAATAAATGTATTGTTAAAAGTCAAAGTCTTCGTGTTCTTCTTCTTTTTGATCTTGTTCTTCTTCTTCTTCTTTTTTTTGTTCTTCTACTTTTTTTTGTTCTTCTTGCTGTTTTTCTTCTTGTACTTGTTCTTCTTTTCTTCTTCTTCTCTTCTTCTTGTTCTTCTTTTCTTGTCTTCTTCTTCTCACCCTCCTCTTTTTCTCCTTCCTCCTCCTCTTCTCCCTCTTCTTCTTCTCCTCCTCTTCTTGTCCTCTTCTCACTTTTTCTTTTTCTCCTCCTCCTCTTCTCCTCCTTCCTCTTTCTCTCTCCCTCTCCCTCTTCTCCTCCTCCTCCTCTCTTCTTCTCCTCTTCTTCTTCTCCTCCTCTTCTTCTCCCTCCCCCCCCTCCTCCTCCTCTTCTTCTCCTCCTCTTCTTCCCTCTCCTTCTCCTCCTCTTCTTCTTCTCCTCCCTTTCCTCTTTTCCCTCTTCTCCTCCTCCTCTTTCTCCCTCTTCTCCCTCTCCTCCTTTTTCTCTCCTCTCCTCCTCTCCTCCTCTCCTCCTCCTCCTCCTCCTTCCTCCTCCTCTTCTTCCTCCTCTCCTCTTCTTCCTCTCTCTCCTCCTCCCTCTCCTCCTCCTCCTCTCCTCCTCTTCTCTCCTCCTCCTCCTCCTCTCCTTCTCCTCCTCTCCTCCTTCTCTCCTCCTCCTCCTCTCCTCCTCCTCCTCTCTCCTCCTCCTCCTCTCCTCCTCTCCTCCTCCTCTCCTCCTCTTCTCCTCCTACTCCTCTCCTCCTCCGCCTCCTCCTCCTCCTCTTCTCCTCTCCTCCTCCTCTCCTCCTCTTCTCCTCCTACTCCTCTCCTCCTCCTCCTCTTCTCCTCTCCTCCTCTTCTTCTCCTCCTCCTCCTCCTCTTCTCTCCTACTACTCCTCCTACCCCTCCTCCTCTTCTTCTCCTCCCCTCCTCCTCTCCCTCCTCCTCCTCCTCCTCCCTTCTCCTCCTCTCCTCCCTCTTCTTCTTCTCTTCTTCTTCTCTCGCTCTCCCTTTCCTCTTTTTTCCTCTTTCTCCCTCTTCTCCCTCTCCTCCCCTTTCTCTCCTCTTCTCCTCCTCTCCTCCTTCTCTTTCTCCCTCTTCTCCCTCTCCTCCTCTTTCTCTCTCTTCTCCTTCTCTCCTCCTCCTCCTCTCCTCCTTCTCTTTCTCCCTCTTCTCCCTCTCCTCCTCTTTCTCTCCTCTTCTCCCTCTCCTCCTCCTCTCCTCCTTCTCTCTTTCTCTCCCTCTTCTCCCCTCTCCTCCTCTCTCTCCTCTTCTCCTCCTCCTCGTCTCCTCCTCCTCCTCTCCTCCTCCTCTTCTCCTCCTCCTCCTCCTCTTCTTCTGCTCTCCTCCGCTTCTTCTCCTCTTCTCCTCCTCCTTTCCTCCTCCTCTTCTCCTCCTCTTCTTCTCCTCCTCTCCTCCTCCTCCTCCTCCTCTCCTTCTTCACACTTCTACCTTTCTTTTACCCCGGATGTTCGTTCGTTGTGTGCACCAGGACCTCCGGTGTGGGCGGTGTCTGCCGCAGAACAAGAGATCTGTTCAAATGAGTCACTGAAGAGTCTGTCTCCTGCTCCACGGGGAAAAAGACACGTCCAGGCCTTTATTTCTCCCTTAAACCTCCTCTGTATCACCTCATGGACGGGTCTCATCGAGTTTAAACTTTTAAAACTTGATCAGAAACAACAAAACCACATTTCTTCGTGTTTGTGGCCGTTTGTGGCCGAAACTTCAACAAAACTCGTAATCACTGGAGTTTGTTTTTTAACTGGACGTTTTAAAAAGCAGATGTCAGCTTGAAACAGAGATATTTTGATAAGGTAAGAGTGTTTTTAATGTCATTTAGTCCGATTTTGGTCCAGATTTAGGAGTACGGCTGAGAACAGTGAGCGGCGCAAGAAGAATGCGTGTCCTCGGGCTAAACTTTGGGTGTGGGGAAAGTAACCGGGGAAAAGAGGCAGATTTGTGATGAAAATGGGTTTATTTAACAGTTTAATGTCTCTAAAACCCACTTGTAAGCGTCTGTGGGTTATTGTCACGCTTAAAACCCGCCGTTTAAACAAAAGAAAGGTCTGTGTCTGGAACTAGGCCACGAAAATGACCCAGTGACTTCAGCCAAATGTGACCAATTACTCTACTTTAAGACATTTAGACACCATTTTCTAAGTTATTTTGGTGTTTTTATCGCTTTACCGCGTTATAATGTATTGATGTTTGACTTTTATAACATTTAAAGCTTGTTTGAGGGCTACATTTTGAGTTTTTCACGGTTTTGTGAAGGTAATTTGCCATATGTTTCTTTTTAGGGGGTGTCCCACTTTTTCTGTCCCGTGTCGAACAAATATTTACCAGCGCCAGATTCCTCCAATTTAATGTCCTTATTTTCAGTAAACCTTTTTGTGTAGTTTTACCCTTTTTAATCATAATATTAATGCATCAACTTTGTAACAGGAAATAGTTTGAAGTTCATTTGAGTGATGTAGTTTTAGACCAGGGACACACAGGCCAACATTTCCCTGGTTATTCTATTTACTCATGTGTTAAACATTGTAGAGGTTAGTTTCCTGGTTTAGACTTGATGTAGCTTTTTAGTCCCTGGTTCAGTCCCTGGTTCAGTCCCTGGTTCAGTCCCTGGTTCAGTCCCTGGTTCAGTCCCTGGTTCAGTCCCTGGTTCAGTCGAACTTTGCTCCTGGTTTAGTTCTAGTTCAGTTCTGCATAAATCTAGCTTTAGTCCCTGTTCAGTCCTTCTTTCCTCATCTCTTTGTTTAGACTGTGTCCTTAACCACAGCGGTCATCTTTTAGGCGTGTGTTCACTTCTCATTTCGCTTGGACTTAAATGAGAAGTAGTTTTTAGGAAACCTCAACACTGTACTTGTGTCTAACCACACTCACATTTATGAGTGTTAGACCACATCTGGACTTGGCCCTGTCAAATCCTGGTCTAGTCCCTGGTCTAGTCCCTGGTCTAGTCCCTGGTCTAGTCCCAGGTCTAGTCCCAGGTCTAGTCCCAGGTCTAGTCCCAGGTCTAGTCCCTGGTCTAGTCCCTGGTCTAGTCCCTGGTCTAGTCCCTGGTCTAGTCCCTGGTCTAGTCCCTGGTCTAGTCCCTGGTCTAGTCCCTGGTCTAGTCCCTGGTCTAGTCCCTGGTCTAGTCCCTGGTGCCCTCGTCCAGTCCTGGTACAGTCCTGGTCTAACTCTGGTCATGTTCTGGCCTGGCCCTGGTCTAACCCCGGTCTTGTCATGGTCCGGTCCTGATTGGTTCCTGGTCTGGTCCAGCCCTGGTCTAACCCTGGTCTTGTTCGGGTCTAACCCTGGTGTTTTGGTCCAGTCCTGGTTCGGTTCTGGTCTAACCCTGATATTGTTCTGGTCTAACCCTGGTCTTGTTCTGGTCTAACCCTGGTCTTGTTCTGGTCTAACGCTGGTCTTGTTCTGGTCTAACGCTGGTCTTGTTCTGGTCTAACGCTGGTCTTGTTCTGGTCTAACCCTGGTCTTGTTCTGGTCTAACGCTGGTTTTGTTCTGGTCTAACCCTGGTCTTGTTCTGGTCTTGTTCTGGTCTAACCCCGGCCTTGTTCTGGTCTAACCCCGGCCTTGTTCTGGTCTAACCCGGGCCTTGTTCTGGTCTAACCCGGGCCTTGTTCTGGTCTAACCCGGGCCTTGTTCTGGTCTAACCCTGGTCTTGTTCTGGTCTAACCCTGGTCTTGTTCTGGTCTAACGCTGGTCTTGTTCTGGTCTTTAAGTCGTATAGTCCATATAAACCTCGGTCTTAAGTCCAGACCACAGTGGTTGACCTCAGCTCTTTGGCTTGGCTCTTCTCCTGGACTCCAGCACGAGCAGAGTGAAGAATGAGACCAGTCTAGTTTCCTTGTATAGTCCTGGTTTAGTTCTGATTAAGTCCTGATTTTATTCCTTGTATAGTATTTGTTTTAAATAATTAACGCTGCATCAGCTCGCTGTAGAATCCCTCTAGTTTAACCTGAGCTGGAGACGGGTCTGAATCCTCAGGTGGAGTTTGCTGTGTAACTTTCAGACTGTAGATGTGTTGTCTGCTTGTGTTGGTTTATGATTAATATTTCTGTAATTACTGGGCCTATCCACATGAAAAAAAAGTGGCCCAAAGTTCAATGTCTCCTCTATTTTTTTCACAATAGCTTCAGAAAGTGGTGCCAACATTCAACCCCAAAGCCGTGATTGTTGTCAGTTGAGAGGGGAACAAAGGGTGAGTCAGATGGTTAAATGACTGTGATTCTGATAAGGCTCAAGTCTGGACCAAGTATTACTCAACAAGAATTGAGTCAGGAGGTCCTCTGGCTCTGTTCCTCTGGCCCTGCCCCTTTTACTCTGCTCCTCTGTGCTCTCTGCTCCTCTGTCTCTGCTCCTCTGACTCTGCTCCTCTGACTCTGCTCCCTCTGACTCTGCTCCTCTGACTCTGCTCCTCTGACTCTGCTCCTCTGGCTCTGCTCCTCTGTCTCTGCTCCTCTGGCTCTGCTCCTCTTAGAGAGTTGTTGTCAGTTGAAAGAAATATAAGCCATAAGATTAATAAAGGACAACTTTACGAAGCCAATCCCAAACTAATAAGGAGAAGGTTAAATATTTCTGGAGCAGAATTTTGGAGATTTTTCAAAAACAGCGAATCTCCCATAGAGTTTTATATAGGCCCCGCCCTCTGTCTGAGATTATAACATCATCACATTGCAGAACGTGAACTCGACCTACACAATGAACATGGCGGCAGTGATGTTCGCTAGTGCAGCTGTGTGTTAAGCGTGCGTTTGCCGTGTTGTGAGTCAGGAGCTCAGAGCAGAACATGGAAGCAGATGTAAACATGTCTGTGCGTGTTTAGATTCTCGAGAAGAGCCTCACCTCATAACTACGCTTCAGCCGAAGAGCGTCAAGAGGATGGGTCCAAGAGCATTTACACCCGAGAGACTGAAAACGAAACTTTAAACTCATCCAAGAATCACACGCTTTTCAGAACATGTTTGTAGAGGTCTAAACTACAGGGTTAGCAGCTTTTATACAGAGTAAGACCCCATGGAGACACGAGAAAGGGCACCTGACACCCGACACATAGAGAAGGGCACCTGACACATAGAAAAGGGCACCTGACACATTAGAGAAGGGCACCTGACACATTAGAGAAGGGCACCTGACACATAGAAAAGGGCACCTGACACATTAGAGAAGGGCACCTGACACATTAGAGAAGGGCACCTGACACATTAGAGAAGGGCACCTGACGCATTAGAGAAGGGCACCTGACACATTAGAGAAGGGCACCTGACACATTAGAGAAGGGCACCTGACACACTGGAGAAGGGCACCTGACACACTGGAGAAGGGCACCTGACACATAGAGAAGGGCACCTGACACATTAGAGAAGGGCACCTGACACATAAGAGAAGGGCACCTGACACATTAGAGAAGGGCACCTGACACACTGGAGAAGGGCACCTGACACACTGGAGAAGGGCACCTGACACATAGAGAAGGGCACCTGACACATTAGAGAAGGGCACCTGACACATAAGAGAAGGGCACCTGACACATTAGAGAAGAACTGAAAGACTGAGATTATACTTGTAATTTCTGTTTTAAAAATAAGATTCTGTTCATAGTTCAGATTTGAAACACATCCGGAAGAACTGACAAAAAGACAAATCTGAACTGACAACCTAATACAAGAGTCACATTTCAGAACGTGTTTGTACAGATCTAAACTAAAGGCAGCTTTTTTACACAGAATAAGACAGGATATTGTGCTGTTTGTGGAGGAAATGATGCTATTTTTGTCCATTCAAATTATGATTCTGTTCCCGATGAATCTCGCTGCTTTGTGCCAGTGCCTCCTTTTAGTCGACCAGTCCACAGCATGTCGGCCTGTACTTGACCACGGATGTGTGTTTTTGCTGTCCAGCCCTGTTAGTGTTAAGTGTCACTTCCCCTGTAACCGAACTCTGAGCTGTGAACAAGGAAGAGAGGAACTAAAGAGAGGGTAAGAGAGAGGGAAGGGGACGTGAGAGAAAGCAAGAAGGGGAGATAGAGGGTGAGAATGAGAGAGAAAGGGGAGACATAGAAACGGCTATGGATGGAGATGGGAGAGGAAGGGGAGAGGAAAAGGGGAGGGGAGAGAGAGAGAGAGTGGAGGTGGTGGGGAGAGGGAGAGGAGAGGTGGGAGGAGAACAGGGGTGAGTCAGATGATTAGATCATTGTGATCCTGATAAGGTTTAAATCTGGACCAAGTATTACTCAACAAGAACTGAAATGTGAGGGAGGAGCTCCTCTGTCTCTGCTCCTCTGTCTCTGCTCCTCTGTCTCTGCTCCTCTGTCTCTGTTCCTCTAGCTCTGCTCCTCTGTCTCTGCTCCTCTGTCTCTGCTCCTCTGTCTCTGCTCCTCTAGCTCTGCTCCTCTGTCTCTGCTCCTCTGTCTCTGCTCCTCTGTCTCTGCTCCTCTGTCTTCTCCTCTGGCTCTGCTCCTCTGGCTCTGCTCCTCTGGCTCTGCTCCTCTGTCCGAGTCCTGACTCCAGTTTGTGCAGCTCAGATTGATTCCAGTATCTGAAATCTGTAACTTATAAACCTTTATGTCTAAACACACAGAGCATGTTTACAGGTGACACCTCCTCTCCACCGAGTCATCAGCGACTCAAGATTCACCAGACATTTTACCCGTCCAGGAGTGTCGACATTGAAGACAGAAATCTGATCTCTTAAAACCAATCTAATGCATTTCAGAACATGTTTGTAGAAGTCTAAACTACAGGGTTAACAACTTTTACACAGGATAAGACCCCATGGAGACTCAGAGAGGGCACCTGACACATGTTGTGTATTTCTAGATGGTAGTAACCCATAATGGAGCTGTATAACGTGGGTAGGGCATCTGACACACAGGAGATTGTGATAACATCTGCAGTCTGGAGCTCAGAGGGAAGTGTCCATCATTAAGACTCATTACTGAGCTGTTTCCTTCCATTTTAAACTAAACCACGGAAATCCAACAGTGACGTGTGATCACCCGAGCACAATGAGGTTACAACATCAATGCAGTTCACTTCAAATTTCACATTAAAAACATCAAAGTCTAAAGTCTCCACATTTTTAACAGACCTGTTTCTGGTTTTTCCCGATGTATTTGAGCAAAATGTCCCTCAGTACAGATATATTGTAGCAGCTTGAGGTCAGAATAAGTCTGCTGTGTTTTGCTGCATCTAAATATAAAGCCTTTTATTGTCTGAGAATCGAGAAGTGAGTGTTACGTTTGCACGCTACTTGTTTTTATCTTGACCATCACATAGTCCTATTGAATCATTCAGTACATGAGAGGTGGAACAATCATTTTTGGAAGTTAATATTTATTGTAGGATTTTTTTCTTGTTCTAGTGGGGAACACAATAGCATTTTTTTTAAACTATGTTGTAGATTTAAAGTCCTTTTTGGGGCATATTTGTACTTTAGAGTTATTGGGTCAGTGGCATTTCAATATTAGCTTCAATATTCTCGTTTATCATCTATATTTTCTTCAGCAAAATATCACACTTAAATGTGTTACTGTGACGACAAAGCTCCGCTCTGGCCTGAGTTGTGAAAAGTACTTGATATAAAGTGAATGAAGGATTATGTCACTGTTGTTTTGTCGCGGGCTCAATAATAATCGAGGGCTGCTACAAGTTAATCGATTAATCGCAGCTAATCGATAAATTGGTGAAGAAAATATCTGACAACCATTTCAATAATCGTTAACATTGTTTATACATGACCTCCAAAACATGTAATGATCTGAGAGAAGAGGTTTTAGGGCTCAGACCATAGACTGTATCTATAACTGGACAGAGCCAAGTTGTTGCTGCCACGTTACAAATAGGAAGTGATCATGAGAGCGCTTCTAGCTTAAGTTCACCCAAAAACTGTGGCCTCCTCTCTGTGTGACTGCTGCTGTCAGCCCCGTCATTTTGGCCCTAAAATGTTCATATGACCTGCTCTACGTGATCCAGGTAATTTATTTTCACTATTTTGTCCGTAACTCAAGATATGAACATTAACCACAGACAAGTCAGGCTCCGTCCTTCCCTGAGGTCTCTCCTTCTAGCATTAGTGACCAGTTTGATTGACAGCATCACTAAGCACCAGCCCCCTGCTAAACCAGCGGTGTGGGCGTTACCTTTGGTTGCTATGATACTCGTGGTCAAAACTCGGCTCCAAATTGGCCTTGTAACTGCTCCAGCCTCGATGAACTTCATTTGACTGGAGCCGAACACTGTGGGTGACGTCGTACTCACTTAATCTACTTCTTTATAGAGTCTAGAGATGAGACAGATGAGAAATGTGTAATGTCATTGTGTTTTTGATGAAAGCACTCAGTATGTTCCACCAAGATGTTCTCAAGGAGCTTCACTTCAGCTCTATCTGGGCACAGTTTAGAAAAAATCTCACATTCATAGCCTTTCGCGATCTAAACAACTACTCGATGAATAGAAAGAATAATCACTCGATCGCAGCCCTGTAATAATTGTTTGATTCTGATGTTTCTTCTCACAGTAACAATGACCTTAAACTCTGATCCTTTGACGTCCGCCTCGCCTCTGAGTGCTTTGTAACTGTTCTGTAACTGTTGTGTTTTATCGTTCCAGATGTTGTTGCGGTTGCTGTGTGTGTCTGTGGCTCTGCTCCTCGGACTCTGTGCAGCTCAGAAAGGTCAGTCCAGACCTCGTTTCTCTCATTTGGTCTCATTTTTAAACACATCCTCATGTTTCAGATTAAACTCATATGTTTGACTTTAGTTTCGTTTCACAGACGTCATGATCTGGAGGGAGGCTTTTTCTAAACCAATTTTGGACAACAATTATGATTCTGTCTGCTTTTAATTATGCAGCCATTTTAGGTTTAGTCCTAGTTTAATTCACTAGAGTTTTGATAGAAATGTAGTCCTGGTTTTGGGGCTGGGTCAGTCCCTGGTTCAGTCCCCGGTTCAGTCCCTGGTTCAGTGCTGCTTTAGTCCCTGCTTCAGTCCTGCTTTAGAGAGATAGTTCCTCTGTTCTGACTGCTCTTTGCTCTTTGTTCCTGCAGAGGGCAGTATTTGTATCAAGGCCAATGCTCAGTCATGTGGGGAGTGCATCCAGGTGTCAGAGACGTGCGGCTGGTGCTCCGACGAGGTAAGAACACAATTTTGATACTAAAGAATAGACTCGATACTCAATACTGACTCCGATACCACAATGATAATAAAAAACATTCTTTCTTCAAACTATATAATGTAATGTTCCTTATTAAATGGTAGTACTTTCTTTTCTGTTCCCATGTGGCCTTGTAATCCCTCAGTTTCCAGGTAGGTTCATAGTGGTCCATGGGTGTATACTAGTCTACGTGTCTTATATTTGTTCTGATACAGCTCCAAATCATTCTAAAGCTATTCAGGAAAGGTTCATTTCTGTTCTGTGAAAGTGACTGTTTTAGTATTGATATCTGCGAAAAATGAGTATTAGTGTTTTCGATTTTTTTGACAACCTTAGTAAAAACACAATAATACCAGTAGATCAATTTTGAAAGGAGGACAATGCAATTTTATAGTATCAAAATCAGATAAAAGAACTGTAAAATTATAGCCCCATAAAATAATGGTGGTAGCCAGGATGCTAATAGGTGTGAAACAACTCATTAGGGGCTTGGATGACTTTGCCACGTTGGACTCAGGCACAGTGCACACTTGGGGTAGAACAATAGACCTTGCCTGCAAACAGAAACTGTAAACAATGGTTGTTTCCAGTTTCAAATCTTGTTATAAGTGTAGTTTAGACCTATACAATCATGTCCCTACATGTCAGATGGCCTCCCCGTGTGTCAGGTGCCCTCCCCGTGTGTCAGATGGCCTCCCTGTGTCTCCTTGGGGTCTTATTCTGTGTAAAAGCTGCTCATTATGTAGTTTAGACGTCTACAAGGGCATGGCATGGGATTCTTGGATTAGGTTAAAGTTCAGATTTCAGTCTTCAAATCTAATGGTAATAAAATCACAATCCAATGTTTTCCCAAAATTGTGTTTTGGCTAATGCACAAGTCAAGCTGTAGACTCTTCTAATATTTTGTTCTATTTGCAGAATTTCCTGAGCGTTGGTGAGGCTAAATCAGCTCGCTGTGACGACCTCCAGTCTCTCTCTGAACGCAAATGTCCTGCAGAGAATATAGAGAATCCGCGAGGAAGCACCAAGATCGACAAGAACCAACCAGTGACCAACCGCAACAAGGACTCCACCGAGAAGCTCAAGCCCGAACAGATCACCCAAATCCAGCCACAGAAACTCACGCTCACCCTCAGATCTGGTATAACCATACGCTCTGGACTATAGTTCTGTGGATAACAGTACAGAGGATAGAATTTTACACCAGTTATTATGTTTCAGTCCTGGTTTAGTCCCTGGTTTAGTCCCTGGTTTAGTCCCTGGTTTAGTCCCTGGTTTAGTCCCTGGTTTAGTCCCTGGTTTAGTCCCTGGTTTAGTCCCTGGTTTAGTCCCTGGTTTAGTCCCTGGTTTAGTCCCTGGTTTAGTCCCTGGTTTAGTCCCTGGTTTAGTCCCTGGTTTACTCATACCATTGGGACTAAACCTGCATTAGGGGTTCGTAAGGATGGATCAGGTCAGTGAGGTAGGAGGGCACTAGGCCATGCAAACACTTAAAGGATAAATAAAATAATTTTGAGATCCACTCTAAAGCACACCGGATGCCAATGGAGCGAAGCTAAAATGGGTGAGACGCTCTTGTGTTTGCACGCTCCAGTTAAGATTTGAGTCGCTGAGTTTTGGACACGCAAACAAAGTGCATTTTGGCTGACACCAGCAAACGCCGGTTTAACCACTTCAAAATGTTTTGCTGACAGAGCTTAATTTGCTGAGAATTTTAGACCAGGGTCCATTTTCACACCCAAGTTTGACAGAACTGGCTTTATCAAAGGTTTTAGTCCCAGTTTTAGTCTCAGTTTTCACCTTTATCTAGTTATGTTCACACTACATTAGTTTTTTGTTTGGTCTCCAATTTGGCCTCCGGTTTGGGCCCCTGTTGTGATGACCGCATTATATTTCTAATCTTATATTCCTAATTCCTTCAGGAGAGCCTCAGACCTTCTCTCTGAAGTTCAAGCGTGCCGAGGACTACCCCATAGACCTGTACTACCTCATGGACCTGTCCTTCTCCATGAAAGACGATTTGGAGAACGTCAAGACCTGGGAACTGATCTCATGAAGGAGATGCAGGCCATCACCACAGACTTCAGGATCGGTGAGGAGCAGATTTATGTGTAAACTGAGAGAGGAGAGGAGGGAAGGAAGGAGGGAGGAGAGGAGAGAGGAGGGTGACTTAAAAGCGACTAAAAAGGGGTAGTGGCAAAAACTTGTAGCTTCCACAATTTTTTTCGGCATAAAGACCCTGCCTTTTTCCATATAAATACCAAAAGAAATTCTTCAGCTAACTCATTCACTTCTCCTTTTTACTGCTGTCTCAAATCCGAAATCACAATTATTATTCTGAGTCACTTCTCCCCTGTCTTCCTCCCTTTGTCGTCTGAAGGTTTTGGTTCTTTTGTGGAGAAGACGGTGATGCCTTACATCAGCACGACTCCGGCGCGCCTCATAAACCCGTGCACTGGGAACCAGAACTGTACCAGTCCCTTCAGCTACAAGAATGTGCTCAAACTCACAGACAGAGGAGACGAATTCAACCGTCTGGTGAGCCAACAGCAGATCTCCGGCAACCTGGACTCTCCGGAGGGCGGGTTCGACGCCATCATGCAGGTGGCAGTCTGTGAGGTAAGAGACCGGGGCTAAGACAAGGACTGAATTGGGGACTAAATCGGGGACTGAATGGGGACTCTCTGGAGGGGGGGTTCGACACCATCATGCAGGTAGCGGGGTGTTGTGAGGTGAGGAACCCGGACTAGAACCCGGACTCTCTGGAGCGGAATTTTGACGGTGTCATGCAGGTGGCAGTGTATGAGGTGAAGGGCTAGGGCCATGACTGGGATCGGGACGGCCCCCATTTAGAAATATGCCTGGGACGGGGACCAGGTGTTTTTAAAATTGGTACCGAATGGACTCTGCCTCAGATTCATGACTAGGCTTCACACTCCAAGCTACCCGCTCCTGGGCTTGTGTAGAGCAGTGTAAAGCTTTTGTGCATGTGTTACTAATTTGCGTACAGCAGGATGCAATATGTTTCTTTGAAAAAGTGTCATATTAGACACATTTTCTTGGAGCATGGACCCTAATCATGCATCTACCCCACAGAGTCCTTTTGGTTCTGATTTTAAAAACACCCCCCTTTTTAGAAATGTGCTTAACCATCGGAACTAGACCTGGAGTCAGTCGGCGGGACGAGGGACTAAAAACATCTGACACATGGGGGATATAGTCTGATGGGAGGGGCATCTGACACACATTTTCCTCTCTCTCTCACAGGAGCAGATTGGTTGGAGGAACGTCACGCGGCTCCTGGTCTTCTCCACAGACGCTGGGTTCCATTTTGCCGGAGACGGAAAACTGGGCGGGATCGTGCTTCCCAATGACGGGAAGTGTCACCTGGAGAACAACATGTACACCATGAGCCACTACTATGTACGGGATTATGATTATATAAACCAGAAACATCAAAGAGGGGGTATTTAGCAAAATTAACTTTTTGGAACATGCCCCCATGTTATAACGTTGATCCCTCAGAAAAAAACATGTCTGAAGAGGTTTTAGATGTGCTCCCTGCATGTTTGAGTAATCTCTTTCTTGGGTCCTGTTTGAAGCTTCTTCACAGTTGGCAGTATGAGCCTGTATAAGGCTCCGCCCACCTATTCTGGCACATGACAATTCTCTACAAATATCCTAAACAATACACTGCAACTTCACAATCCTGATGGAGTAGTTTGATTAATGTTAATATGTTGTTTTGGCAAATATAAAATTTTCAAAACAGTAACATGGTGATGTAAATATGTTATGTGATAGCAGTTAATACTCCATAGAAGTGAAATACATCCTCTTTAACATTGGAAAGAAGAGTGGAATCTATAAGCTAATAGGACTGAACCATAAAACAAAGTGCACACACACGTTATGTATGCTGTTAGTACTCTGGTTGTGCTGTCATCTTCATAACTTCTATACTGACATTTTTGTCTCTAAAAGCTCAAAACACAAAAATCTAAAATGTGAAAGAATACATACAAGTCTACAACTGTGCTAAATATTTAGTTTGTACCTGGCATCTACTGTAAAACCAGTGAACAGTTAAACCACAGGGACACTGCAGACACACTCGCATTCATCACAGACACGGATGAACTGAACCTGTCGCTCCTTAAATATCATGTTTCTGAGTCTGTGAGGAAATGATTATTATTGTGAGGCAAAAACAACAGCTCCACGGACGAAGATGAGACGATAAAAAACAAAAAAAAACACATTTAGTCTGCTCTTCTGACTCGGTGTCGAATGTCGAGTGGCATTTTTCAAATAAAATGATGTCTGTGGAGAATCTCTCTACCTGACAATAAGCTGGAAAACGTCATACAGCGTTTTTAAATGTGATGGTGTTTGTGCTTCAGGATTACCCGTCCATCGCTCACCTGGTGCAGAAACTGAGCGACCACAACATCCAGACCATCTTCGCCGTGACAGAGGACTTCCAGCCCGTCTATATAAGGTCAGTCCCCTCTTTGTCATTTATCTACACTGTTAAGTTAAGGGACCGCCCCCTTCAGTTTAATAAACCAGTAATACTGAAGACACATATATTCACAATCAGACCCCAATATACCCCGCGAGATTGTGCATAATTCACTGTACTGAACGGTTTTTGTGAGTTAAAAAATGCCTGGATAATAACTAGAAAAATATAAAGATTATTATCAATCAAAAAAGTAGCAGTTATATACTATAATTTGTACATTTTTTGTAAAAAAAACTACATAAATTACATAACTGATACCCCCAACAAGTTCCATTACATCTCCCTCATAACTCAGAGGGAGGGCAAAAAAACAGCCCTCTACATATCCACATTACAACATTACATTAAACAATAGTTCATCATTTAAGCCCTCTTAGTCCAAAGGGCAGAAGGGGCTGTCCTCATACCCGAGGAAGGTCAGAGCGACCGAAATGTTGTGTTGAATAAAATTTGCATTAAGAGTGAGACAGTGTGCGGGAGTTTCCTTTATTCCTCAGACAATGTGCTTTTCCTCCCACGCACCTGTCGCCCAGTCAGGTGTGCAGAGTTTACACACAAACGAGGACTTGTTGGTGCCACAGACAATCCTTTGGAAAAAAAAATCTTGAGTAAATATTTCACATTCTATTAATCAATAAGGGACCGATTCAAGTTTAAATAAAGTTACTGTAGATATTATGAAGTGTTATTTTTAATACCAATTTATTGCTCAGTTTAGGGTACTATGGGGAGGCCACCATAGTCTCCTCTACTGAAACTTTGCAGCTGAGGTCATCAACATGAGGGTCATTCCTGGGGTTGTGATGCTAACTATAGACACTACTCTGTCTGAGGCTTTGTTGGACTTTAATCTGATCTTTGTTTTAACACAATCTGACTATAAATAACTGACTTAGCTGAACTACAACAGATGAGCTGATTTGTGCTGTTAAACAAGTCCCTCTCAAATAACATTACAGTTCCAAGCTAGCTAGCATTAGCCAACAGTTTTTCAATTAGTCACGCTCACCTTTTGTGGAAAAATCTAACCTGAATTGAGACAATCTTAAAACTTTGTAGGCTGTACCTGCTCGATTATGCATTGTGTTACCATGGTAACTGCTGAACAATCCGCCATACACGTATTTGTAGGACACCCCCAGTGTGCAAATGATCAATTAATGGGGAATCACTGTTGTATAACCCAGTCTGTGATTGTCTTGCAGGAGCTGAAAAACCTCATACCAAAGTCGGCCGTGGGAACTTTGTCCTCCAACTCCTCAAACGTCATCAAACTGATCATCGACGCCTACAACGTGAGTCTGTCCTGTCCTCTGATAGGCCGACGCAACTCGAGTCTGTCCTCTGATAGGCCGACGCAACTCGAGTCTGCAACTAGTTTGTCTATTCTCTGAGGGCATCTGTGGTCTCCCCACCACCAAGTGTGGAGTGAATAACTCTAGACATTGTAAAGCGGCTTATTTAAGAATAATGCATTATCATAATTTTTGTAAATACAAAACACTGGCACAGGCACATTTCTCCATAAGGACAGTAAAAATCTACTTTAACCCCAATTACTGAAGTATTACACAAAATTCTGCATTATGCCTCCTGGAGTTTTCAGATTTCCTAAACTCTGTGTCTGTGTCCAGTCGCTGTCGTCGGAGGTGATCCTGGAGAACAGCAGACTTCCTGAAGGCATGTCCATTTCCTACAAATCCCACTGTAAGAACGGAGCCGAGGGAACTGGAGAGAGTGGACGGAAGTGCTCCAACATCTCCATCGGGTGACGAGGTACAGAAGAGGACAAGGCATCCCCGACTCCATCTCACCTGCTCCTCTACTACTCTGCTCCTCCTGTGCATCTTCTGCTCCATTTGAACTGTCCTCTAACCCTCTGACCCTCTCCTCCGCCGCATCCTCTGCTCTAGATCCTTTGACCCTCACCTCCTCTGACCCTCTTCTGACCCTCCTCTGCTCCTCTTGCTGCAGGTGACCTTTGACATCTCCATTGCGGCTCAGAAGTGCCCAGAGCACGGGAAGTCGGAGGTGATCAAGATCAAACCTCTGGGCTTCAACGAGGAGGTGGAAGTGGTGTTGAACTTCATCTGTGAATGTGCCTGTTCTGTTGCTGGAGAACCTCAGAGTGAGAAGTGTCATGAAGGAAATGGGACCTTTGAGTGCGGAGCCTGCAAGTACGTACAGAGGAGGAGGAGTATGTGACACTGAGGGAGGGATATTATGTTTGAGTGTGGTTTGGAACTGTACAAGTAACTACGATGTGTTTACAGAGCATAGGACTTTAAAGTTTTCCTCTTAAACTTGTAGAAAAAAAAAATACTGCCACCTTACATAGTTGTCATTGTTTGGGATATGTAAAATTTGTAGTATAGGCAGGAGCATGGTTATTTTTTATCATTTAATTTAAATGTTAAGAACTTGTGTTGCTTATGAGGTAGTGCCTTTTCTTATAAATGTATCAGAAGACTGATTTCAACACACCAGTGGAGGGTTAACCTGGCCAAGTCTTGCAATTTTTGTGAGTTCACCAGTCCTGCAGAGACTGACCTGTCCCGGAGCAGAATTGTGGTTTGGGCGGAAGTCCGCGCCAAACTAGCCAAAGTTCCACTGCTGGCACGATTCGACCAATCAGTGTGAAGTATTTCTTTGAACGTTCCAATCAATGGCTCTGATCCTTCAGCGAGAGCCATCCCAAACTGATAGGACTTAATTGACAGGGCCAGTCTGGTGACAACCAGGTTTGGGCAGGGTGCCATCTACTGACGAGAAATATGAGTTGTAGTTTTAAACTACTAGATTTGTCGTGAGTCAGATGAGTTCAATCCCCCTTCCTCTTGTGTCTGTCATGTTTCAGGTGTAACGAGGGGCGAATCGGGCGTCTCTGTGAGTGCAGCAAAGATGAAGTCCGAACTGAGGACCTGGATGCAAACTGCCGAAAAGACAACGGCACTGACATCTGCAGCAACAACGGAGACTGTGTGTGTGGAACGTGTGAGTGCAAGAAACGAGAGAACCCAGCGGAGGTCTACAGTGGAACCTACTGCGAGTGTGACAACTTCAACTGCGACCGCTCCAACAACAAACTGTGCGGAGGTAAGTACAAGAGACAGAAGGAGATGGTCAGGGGAGCAGGGGTTATAATCTGGTTTGCCATAGTTTCAGTCAGTGGTTTGTTTTTGCTTTGATTAAGACAAATATTAATATAATTTCTCTCCTCTATTTCTCCCCCTCTCTGTCTGGTCCAGGACACGGGCGGTGTGAGTGCAGGAAGTGTATCTGTGACGCTAACTACACAGGCAGCGCATGTGACTGCTCTCTTGACCGGACTTCTTGTTTGGCTAAAAATGGTCAGCTGCTGTAACGGCCGCGGCACCTGTGAGTGTGGCATCTGCAAATGCACCGACCCCAAGTTCCAGGGCCCCACGTGTGAACTGTGCCCCACCTGCCCTGGAGTGTGCACCGAACACAAGTGAGGAGGAGGGAGCGGGCATCTCAGGCACGGGGAGGGATTGTGTTCAGTGCCAGGCGTTTGAACCCTCTATTCTTTTCACAGGGATTGTGTTCAGTGCCGGGCGTTTGAGACGGGGGAGAAGAAAGAGACGTGTGAGCGTGACTGTAGTTACTTCTCCTTGATTAAAGTGAAGGACCACAGCCGCCTGCCTCAGCCCACAGACCAGAGCTTCCCCCTGACCCACTGCAAAGAGCGAGACCACAACGACTGCTGGTTCTATTTCACCTACAGTGTCGACAACAACACCAAGGAGGTGTATGTGGTTGAGAAACTGGGTATGCGTAAAAGTACTACTGCAGCTAGAAGTACTACTATTACTACTATTACTACTACCACCACCACATTGAAATGCGTCTAGAAGTATTGATATAAAGACTGAAATATGAACAGACTAATGCAAGAATCAGATTTCAGAACATGTTTGACCCCATAGAGACACAGGGACAAGGGCATCTGACACACTGGGACATTTCAGAACATGTTTGTACAGATCTAAACTACAGGGTTAGTAGTTTTTATACATACATAAACACAGGAGATTTTGTTGTTTGTGGAAGAAATTATGGTACTTCAAAAACTACTACAGCCTTTGTAATTTGCTTATTGTGTCCATTCAAATTGTATTTTTTTAATTTGATTGTGTTTAATCTTGTAGCCCTAGTGGTCTGACATATTCCTGTTTTTGGATCCTCCAGAGTGCCCTCCTGGCCCGGACATCATTCCCATAGTCCTGGGAGTGGTCGCTGGGATTGTCCTCATCGGTTTGGCCCTGCTCCTCATCTGGAAGCTCCTCATGATCATCCATGACAGACGCGAGTTTGCCAAGTTTGAGAAGGAGAAGATGAACGCCAAATGGGACACTGTGAGTACCTCAAGGCAGGCTGGGTCTACTCCCCAGTTTTTATCCCTGATTTTAGTCCCTAGTTTTAATCCTGTTTTTTTTTTTTTTCAAACTTCTCAAACATATGGCAACTTTTGTTTTTAGAACTAATTTCTGACTTGAAATTTATAAAGTAAAAAAAAAAAAAGATTTCAGGCATAGTTTTATTTTAAAGATTGCTATAACTATCCTGGTGTGTGGTTCACTACCTGCTTGTCTCTATGGAGATACAGAAGTTTAATGTCATACTGTGGAAGATTTCAAGCATGGCACAGTCTTTCTGAAGACAAAGAAGTGGCAGAAAAAGTTACGTAATGCACCTTTTAAAGATGCACCTAATTATTAGTAACCTGTGGCTATAAAGTAAAAACATCTTAATATTTATGGTTAACGTGGATGGTTGCTTTACACCTGTCCACTGCTGGGCTCCATGTTCTTAAACCTCTATAGTTTGCTTGTTTACCCAAGGTTCAAAATGGCGTCTCACTCCTGTCTCCGTCTTTTCAGGGAGAGAATCCGATCTACAAGAGCGCAGTGACGACTGTGGTCAACCCCAAATATGAGGGCAAATGATAGACCTCTGCTGCTCTTCTGTGTGACACTGTAAAAGCCTGAACACAAAACACTGCACAAAATGAACATCTACAGGAGCAAAAAGGAGGAGAAAGTAGTGCTGCGTGCTAGTTTACCACTGTGTTTCAGATGACATCACAACGTTCTGTAGGTCAGTAATATTTAATACAGATGTGGACAGATAAAATGAATCTTGTTCAAATGCAGGTTTGTGGTGTAACACAGCGAGTTCTTGGGTCTAGTCACTGATAGAAATTATCAGGTTCAACATTTGTGAATTTACCTTTTGGATACATATTGTGCAAAGTACAATATAATCAGCAGGGAAAACTGTATGACATCATCAAAATCTACAATCTGAAAACCACCGATTCATTATCAGGCCTAAATCATATTTTTAACCAAAATTCTCTTCCACTGGCCTGGGGCTGTGCAATACATGGAACGGTTGCTCCAGTCAACTACAAAAATGGTATAAAAACAGAAATTAAACCAGACCCAATGTGCAAAATGGACTTTTCAGAGCTTTTAACCATGTTATAGTTGTTTCTCCTCATCATTTACTCACCCGAAGTTGTATTTGGAGTCATTTGTTCATGTTTGAGCAATTTTTAATCGCTTATTTTCAAGACGCCATTTTGCTGATCAATCCTCGTTTTCCCCATCACCGGTACACAGCCACTACTTATTTCCTTTTCCGGTTTTATTTTCCTAATCAGTGATGTACGTAGGATTCGACAGCATTGCCTAGTCATTTTGGTACAAATGAAAAAAATAATCTGCTCCTCTCTAGTGTGATGTGCAGCTGTCCACTGGAGGGGCCGACAGCATGCGGCACTTTGTTGTGATGACATTTATGGCAACATCAGCTCCCATTGGGCACATGGAACAACATAACATGGAAAGCAGTGGGCTTGTTTCTTTTATTAGGTCGTTTTAGATCATTATCACAATATAAATGTCCAAATTATAACATAACGATCCAAGGGTGTCACACGTTATAACTACAGAGCAGATACAAGCACAAAAGGCCTGATTTAAATCCTGTTTCCTGTAAATTATGTGGCTCATTCTGCCCCAAAAAAGCCGCAGGTCTGATCCAAAATGGCTTTAAAACAGAAATCACTAAACATTATAATACATCAAACTCAATTCTTCCTCACGTTTGACAGTACATGAGTTTCAAATCATGATTGTTAAACTCCTATAGATACTCATTTTATGCAGTGTGAATTCTATAATGGTGCCTTGATTCCAGCGCACCCAGCCACTGTCTCTATTTTAACGTTTTTTTTAAGCATTTTGTAATTTGTACAGTTTTTAGGGTCGGGAGGGGATTGTGTTTTTTTATATAATTATGCACTGCAAAAATGTCCAAATGGTTCAAATGACTACAGATCAGTGTAACTTGACTGTTTCTTAGACAATCTTTATTTAGGGGAATTACTTGGACACGTTAGCTCACACGCGACAATATAATACACAATATACAAAGAGGAAAAACTACATGGTAACACAATTCAAAATAATTAAAGAGGGGATGTTCTGCAAAATTGACTTTTTGTAGCTTTCTACCATGTTATAACATTATTCCCCATCATAAACATGCCTGGAGAGGTTTTAGATGTCATCCATGCATGTCTGAGTAATCTAGTGATCTCTCCCGGGCCCTATTTGAACCCTCTGCTGGTTCGCTGTAAGATCCTGTACAAGGCTCCGCCCACAAGTCTACGTCACCCATGCGGGAGCACACAACACAACAATTCTCCATAAATATACAAAAGCATGATATAAAACTGTACACAACAACTTGACAAACCTGATGTGATGTGCAGTAGTTTCATTAGCGGGGTGCACGCTGACGTTGTGCTAGCGCGCTGAAGGGAATGACTTGGTGCGGAGAGCATCAAAAATTAAAGTGAAACTTGTTAATTTTGGGTAAATATAGCATTTTCAAAACAATAAAAGGCAACATGATGATCAAAATATGTCATGTGTTAGCAGTTAATACCCCATAGACTGGTGTGAAGATGGTGGTTGTAATGCATAAAATGAAGTGCAAGTGCACCAGGAATATGACAAAACGTACATTAATTCAAGTAATCAATGCTCTGTGTGTCTAAACTCATCCAAATAACTAAAACAAAGTTCATATTTTACACTGAAGTCATTTGAACTCATTTGGATGGCCGTTTCTTACAGTGCAGCTGTGCCTTTTTTCTACATTTAAAGCCATCAGTGTTTTTAGTGATGTTGATGAAAATGTAATGCCAAATAATTGTTTTGTTGTGTACGTTTGGGGTGTTTTGTGCTGGTGTATCAGGGCCACAGTCATTCATGCGTTTTAAAGTAGTGGAGCTCATTCTAGTATCTTTGACTCTCAGATTTAATAAACCAGTTTAGGTCAAGTCGGTAAAGAATAACATATTTTCTTTTAGGGCTACAAGATTCGTTGCAATTAGCAAAGACAGTGTACCATCATTTCTTCCACAAACAAAATCTCCGATCTTATTCTGCATAAAAGCTGCTAACCCTGTACAAACATGTTCTGAAATGTGATTCTTGTATTAGTTTGTCAGTTCAGATTTTAGTCTTTTTATCAGTTCTTCTGGACGTGTTTAAAATGTGAACTTTGAACAGAATACTCTTTAAAACAGAAATTGTAACCAAATACAATTCATAGTAGTTCAGCCCTATTTCCGTCTCGTTTCAAGGCACAGCGCATTAGTCAAGCTTATTTCAAACAGGTTATACTTGTGGCCCAAATACACCAGTGCAGTTTTTTCTATTGTTTTTTTTTTAGCTTTTATTCCATTATTGCACCAAATGTCTGGTTTTTCGTGACATGCGCAAAGCCAAGTTTAAACAAACTGAACAGCCAATTACAATGCATCTTTTAAATAATGTGTGTTTCTATATAACTCAGGTTTTATGCATTTAATTTGCTGACAATTTTTTGCTTATTTTGTATGGTATGTACAGAAAATGAATCATGTAATCTTAAAGTTTTAGCAGAAAATGGGACTCACTAATGATATAATGTCAAATATGGTTAAAATGACCAGAATTAGGAATATTCATTTAATCTTAATATGAATCTATTGATTAGCTTTCTAAGTATTTTATGTTTGTTTTACTTCACTGTTGGGTATTTTTGACTGGTTTGATTTTAATTTTTTCACAGCAAAAGTACATTTAGATTCTCTAGACTTGCCTTTTTTTACTCCAGCTGCAGTTAAGATTGAAATAATTGTATCTATGCAAAGTGAAAACTAGTCAAAATAATCTAGAAACCCCAATTTAATCAAAAATTATTTTTAAAAAGTGCGTATTAATATTCTAAATTCTTGTCATTTTAACTGTTGATAAATCGTGTGGTGCATTCCAGAGTTGAGTGACAAAGAGGATAAAGTTATAATGCCAAATATTCACAATCCTGCCTTAATGTTATGTTAATTTCCTTGTTTTTATTGTGTTTGTGATGATATAACTCTGATACATTTTGACTGTCCGTTTAATTCAAATGTCATAGGATCATTTCGTTAAGAATAGTAAAATCTGCAAATTTTTACCACTGTTTTAAAGTGCCTTTACCGTCACCAGAACCACATTTACAACTGTTTGGATTTATTTATTGAATAAAACTCACCCTAGTGTCTATAAAACGTGTGCTCTGTTCATTTTATCTTTTCACTTGTTACAAATTTGATTCAAAATGAGATGTAAAAAGTAACAGTGCCTGGATAAATGTTCTTACAAGTCTGATGAATTCTGACAAATTCAAAAAGTAAAAAAAAAAAAAAATCAAACTATATTTTTTTATAAAGTTAGTATTATTACTAAATAACTACTTTTCCTCTTTTATTTTCTTATTAATTACATTCTATTAAACGATTTTTTTAGTTTATTTTTCTATCGCTACAACCCAAAATTTTCTGACCAATCACGTCGCTTCCTTCCCTGTACGCCCCGCCCCTTATCCTCCAGCTCGCTCTCTGATTGGCTGAGGGCGCGGTCCAATGGCAGCGTCTTTTCCACAGTAAAGTTGTTAACCCCAAAACCACTCAGACACGGTGCTCCTCCTGACCTGCGCCTCCTCCTCCTCCTCCCGGGCTCTCCTCCGTTCCTCCCCGGCTCTCCTCCGCCTGTGTGCCCGGCTCCTCATACCGGGAGACCAGAGCTTGCTCTCCTGCCCGCTCCGTGTGCTCCTGTCCCCGGGGCTGGTGCGATCGTGTGTCCGGGCTGTCGCTGCCCTGACTCGGCTCCCTCCTCTCGGCTCCCTCCTTTTGGCTCCCTCCTCTCGGCTCTCTACGTCGTGTTGTGTCGTGTTTTCTCTTGTGACTTTGCAGAAATGTCCCAGACGGAGCTTTAATCCGGAGGAGCGGCTGTAAACCTAAAGCAGAGCAGGTACGGCGTGTGTGGGATAACATGTAGTGAGTCCAAAAAGGTCAGGGCGCACGGTGGACATGACGCTGCGCAGAGTCAACAACACGAACAAATGTCCCTCGTACTGGCACTTGTTTAAGTACTGCTTTTGACCTGGTGTAGTCCCGGTTTAGTCCTGGTTTAGTCCTGCTATAGACCTACTTTGGTCCTGGTTTAGTCCTAGTTTAGTCCTGTTGCTGTCGTGTTTTCGCGTGTGACTTTGCATTTCCAACAGGGACCATGGATCTGAGCCCCGAGCTTCTGGACTCAGCCATTTGACTTCTGTAGGGGTAACATTTTTGTGAAAGTTTTAGATTTTTTTAGAAGGCATTTTATTGATTTATTTATTTTTTTAAGTGGAAATAACAAAGAAACTGAACTGGTATTTGTTTAGACCTGGTTGAGTCCTGGTTTAGACCTGGTTGAGTCCTGGTTTAGACCTGGTTGAGTCCTGGTTTAGACCTGGTTGAGTCCTGGTTTAGATCTGGTTGAGTCCTGGTTTAAACCTGGTTGAGTCCTGGTTTAGACCTGGTTTAGTTCTGGTTTAGACCTAGTCTAGACCTGGTTTAGACCTAGTCTAGACCTGGTTTAGACCTAGTCTAGACCTGGTTTAGACCTAGTCTAGACCTGGTTTAGACATGGTTTAGTCTTGGTTTAGACTTGGTTTAGTCCTCGTTTTGTCCTGGTTTAGACCTGGTCTTGTCCTGGTTTAGTTCTGGTTTAGTCCTGGTTCAGACTTGGTTTAGTCCTGATTTAGACTTGGTTTAGTCCTGATTTAGACTTGGTCCAGTCCTGGTCCAGTCCTGGTCCAGTCCTGGTCCAGTCCTGGTCCAGTCCTGGTCCAGTCCTGGTCCAGTCCTGGTCCAGTCCTGGTCCAGTCCTGGTCTAGTCCTGGTTTAGACATGGTCTAGTCCTGGTTTAGACCTGGTCTAGTCCTGGTTTCATACAGAATCTCAGATCTTGGTCTCTTCCCAGTTTAGATCCATACCTTGTTCTTGGTTTAGTGCCAGTCAACATGTTTAGGTTCTTTTTATTCTGTGTAGTTTTTTTTTTTTTTTTTTAGGCCAATTTGTCCTGGTTTAGTCCTGGTTTAGTCCTGGTTTAGTCCTGGTTTAGTCCTGGTTTAGTCCTGGTTTAGTCCTGGTTTAGTCCTGGTTTAGTCCTTGTTTGGCTGACTTTATGGCACTGGATGTCCATTCATTGGTTAACAATGATCTCAAACTCTGTATCAATATGGTTTTGTACCTGGTTTCATCTTGATTCAGCATCAAAATTGGTATCGCGTATCGAGTCCATTCTTTAATATGGACTCATTTGTGGTCCTTATCCAGTTCTTATTTTTGTCGTTTCATGCTGGTTTAGTTCTTTAGTTCCTGGTTTATTGATGTCTCTTTGAGTTCTACATTAGACACAGTGGTGGTGATTCATTGTGTAATGCTGGTTAATGAAGCTGTCTGGTCATTTTACTCTGGGTTGGTCAATCCTGGATTATTCTTGGTTTACTCTTGGTTTGCTCTTGGTTTAGAGCCTTTTTTTTTGTCTTGGTTGTGTCCTTTATGCTCTGGTTTGTTCATTCATACATTCATCCCATGTTTGGAGTTACAGATACATTAACATTATGATAGATGTGACTTATCGCTGTGGGTAATGTGTGCTCTGCATTTGACCCATCCCTCAGTGTCTCTGGGTTAAACCTGTCGGGAGCAGTTGGACCCATCTCCAGACTAGGGCTGAGTGATACAGCTATGTGAATCAAATTGTGATCTCATCTGCTATTTTTGTAAAAATCACGTATTTTGATTAGCTGTTTTTTTTTGGTTTTGTTTTATTAATGCAGCTCTATGGTCAAAATCACACTTTTCCCCACCCACTCCTCCTATTGGTCAGCCTCTGTCCTGCTCTGAGTGAGTGACAGGTGGACTTAACCAATCACAGTGAAGGGTAAACGATCAGATCTGTTTAAAAGATTCTAAGAAAATCAAATCAAAATTGTGATCTGGCTCTAAAATAATATATAATATTTTTTTTCTCTTTTGGCATATCGCCCACCCCTTCTTCAGATATTGAGTTAGGTTCATGTCTGGTCAGGAGTAGCGTTGTCAAAAGTATCAAATCAGATACTAGATAATTATTTAACTAGATAATAATTTAAGCAAGTATTAATAAAAAAAGAAAATCACATAACTGGATAAAATTTGACCTTTCCTGAGTTTTATCAGACCTAGGACCACATGATGTACTAAACAAATACT
The DNA here is from genome assembly GCA_019594935.1 of Periophthalmus modestus. Taxonomy (NCBI): domain Eukaryota; kingdom Metazoa; phylum Chordata; class Actinopteri; order Gobiiformes; family Gobiidae; genus Periophthalmus; species Periophthalmus modestus. The sequence goes on along the minus strand of JAIEZT010000026.1, from coordinate 23,900,671 downwards.
ATTGTTTTGTGTTCGCGAGAATGACAATATTGTCCAAAAAAGAGCTTTTAAAATCATCAATTGGGTATCAAAATCGATATTGAGTAGCGAGTCCATTCCTTAATATGGAAATGAACTTTGAAATGTTTGTATTGTGACCGTGTCAGGAGTACCTAGCTAGCAGTTATCTGATTGACGGGAGGTGTGAGTGTCTTGCTCAGTCGCAAAACGACTTAAAAAACAGAGGAGAGAGTGTTGAACCAGCTCTTCTTCTTTATTAGAAGTTCACTTTTTAAACTATTCTCCAGTTAGGAAAGTTAAAGCAGGGGTGCCTGATTTTCAAGTATGTTTAAATTTAACTAGTGTGTCTTTCACAAACCTTTGGCGTATCTCAACTTTTTAGTCTGAAAAAGATATTCGAAAGCTGTGCTAGTGGACAAATTATTCTTACATGAGAAAACTAAAGCACGTGGACCACCCCTGCTCAGCCAATCAGCTCTCATCCCAAAATTTTCCCTATTCAGGAAGGTGCCCTGGGCGCTATCATTGTCATTGAGGTTGTAGTTTGTATTCTTTGTAGTCCATTCAAAACAATACAAAGACATTTTAAAGCCTCCTGAGAATCGCAGCAGTGTTAACTTGTTGGTTCGCATGAACATTTCACACAAGTGAACCTACTGTACGCCAGATTTTAGCAGCAAAACTTTTCTCAGATTCTCCATTGACATGACTGATTTCCACTTAATGGAAGTGCCACCGCAAAGAAAGTGCAGTTAAGAAGAATTAACGGCAAAAGAGGGCGGGGCCGACTAAGGTCCTTAATGACTCTCATGGCTCAAGATTACTATCAATAAAATATTGTATAATTACATGAGCTTTTACGATACAATTTCTGGGGGAAAACAGAATGTACTCATTTATGAGAGAAAAGGTTAGGCACTTAAATCTTAGGCAGATTTTTGCACAATAAAGTTTCATGCAGTCACAAACTACAAGACCTGCTGCTGTTTACGCCGGTATGCTATAAGTTCATGAAAGTTAATTTTTATTTGTAATGTGCATGTCCTAATTCTTCAAACGAGTCATGTACTTATTGTTTTACTCCTCCAGGCCTCTGTGAAAATGGATTTACTGAAGAAAAGGAAGCTTCTGTTTGTGGTGATGGAGCCTGGATGAGATCTCTGCAGAGGTAAGTGCTCCAGCTGCTCCGTGTGTGACACCGTTCACTGGTGTTTTTTTTTTTAGTTATTTACTTTACTGTAAGCTGAGGAAATGATGGCTGCTGTTTGAATCCTCATGTATGGCACACCCATTTACCCCCATTAACATCTTTCTATAGATAAATTAATTTCCATCTTCCACCTGTCAAGCCCCTTTACAAAAATGGGTCACAAGCAGGTCTTTGGGCAAATAATATTGGTATTGTGCACAAAAGGATGCATTGGATTTCTATTGCACCTTTCAGACCCCCAAAGATCTGTGCAGTCCATCATTCATTCACTTCACACTCTGTGGTGGTAAAATCCTTCTGTAGCCACAGCTGCCTGGGACAGACTAACAGAAGTGAGGCTGCCATTCTGCACCATCGGTGTCTCCCACCACCAATCATTCATACACACGGCAAGGTAGGCGAAGTGTCTCCACAACAACAGTGCTCACTAAAACCCTGGCTATTTTAGTTGTTTTTGATTATTTGACCTACTTTATGCATTTTTCTCCTTTCAAAATGAGTCTTGGTGTTCATGCAAATTTAATCTGTTCTATAAACTGATTAGGAATAAGCTACACTTTATTGTGTAATGTGTGATAGATTTCTTCTTGGGTAAAAGTGTGTTTTATATTCCTGAGTGTCACCCCTGCCCCCTCTTGTAAAAGTGGACTTATAGTATTTAGTATAAAAAGAGTTATTTTAATATGAAGTGGGCTCAGTTTGCCCCCTCGTCGGCTCTGCGCATGCTCCCGAGCCGCGCTGTGATTGGTTGAGGCGCAGGGGGCTGCACCCTGACCGAGGCGCAGCAGCACAGTTTTAAATGTCCGCCATGTTGTGCATGGCGCACTGAAGCGGCGCGGAGCGGAGCGTCACAAAAACACAGTCCGACAGAGAGCGACGAGACCCGGCCTTCCCGGCTCCGAGGCGACGCCCTAAACACTAGCACATCCGAACATTAGACTGAGACTCCCCAGACACATCCATGAAAGCTCCACTCGGCTCCGCTGTGGATATCTGGAGATCGGATATATTTATATCGCGTCTGGAATTGTGAAAAATGAGTAAATTGTCGTTTCGGGCGCGGGCGCTGGACGCTTCCAAGCCTCTACCCGTCTTCCGCTGTGAGGATTTACCGGACCTGCACGAATATGCATCTATCAACCGGGCCGTGCCGCAGATGCCCACGGGGATGGAGAAAGAGGAGGAATCGGTAGGATTTTCACTGTTAAAGCGCTGCCTTTGCTTTAGATTTAATTTCTGCAGGACTCAGGCGTCCCTCTTTTTTCTGCGCCAGCTTTCACAAAATGGCGGCCAGTTTTCACAGACGTTACACGACGATTATCACCATGAAACGGCGCCTTGAGCGGCCGCTGGGCCCCGGGGCTTTGTCCCGGGCCCACGGTGCGTGTTTCTCGGGTGGAATATGTGGGTTTGCGGCGTGTATTTGTGAGCGGAGCGGCTTTCCGAGTACAAAGGGGTCATGTGATCGAGGCCCGGCCGACATTTTGTTTGTCTGTGAGGAGGGTGCAGTGCCAGAGGTGAAGAGAGGGGGCGCTGTGCACAGCCTCAGAGCATCTGTCACTAATGTCAACAACCCGCTGTCCCCGCACATGTCCCACATCTGTCCCCCACACATGTCCCGCATTTGTCCCCGGGAGACACCCCTGTTCCCCGGTCCAGGCTCGTGCGCCCGGATCCTGGCTCACTGTCCCGGGGTCTAGGCTCGTATTTGCCCCCGGGTCCAGGCTCTTGTCCCCGGCCTGGTGTCCCTGCGCCGCGCTCTGCTCCCGGTGCTCAATGTCTTAACCAGTTAATGAAAGCACTGACACTTGGTACTCTGTGTGATGCCAACGAGACTAGCATGACACTCAACCACTCTCGTTTATGTAAATGCTATTTATGTAAACCTTACATAAAACCCCAGAGCCGCGTTTTGTCCCTGTGCCCGGTCTTTGTAAACATGAGCGTGGAAAACTGTCATTGACACTTAGCTTTCTGTCCTGTTAGCATCGTTAGCATCACAACCCGGGCCTATTGCGATGCTGTAGGCCTTATATTTCCTTTTTTTACTCATAAGACCATGTTACATTTACTGTTCCGGTTATACAGCACGTTAAACCATTTATGTCTCATTATTCCGGCCATGAGGGAGAGGCGTTAAACCGATGGGAACAGTTGGTAGCTTTAGCTCTGTGTAGCATCCGAGCCGTACCGACCGTCAACAGCACAGTTTAACCGCACTGTCGCATCATTAAAAGTCTTAACTAAATAGAAATGCAGTTTGTTTATTTCATTCATTTTGTTAAACAGAACTCGTGTTTCTATTCACGCTTCTTCCTCTTGTTGACAGTTGACAGCTAGGCTAGCCTTCTGTCATGTTAGCATCGTTAGCTCCTGAGCCCGTATCCTGTAGATTTAAAAGCCTATCGCTTTATTGTAAACCTTTTTTCCGTCTTAGTCGTTAATATCCGCAGTTATTGTTATTTCTGTGACCCGCTGACACGTCTATAGTTTGGCTCATGGAGGTTTTTCATGCTATTTTCGTTCTTGTGTCCCCGGGGTAACCCGCTTTGGACAGTGTAAACATCTGCTACCTCTGGTCTACAGTAGATGTTCTCAGATGTAATAAGTTTGGGAATGAATTAAAATGTTGTTATTTTTACATTAATATTAATTGCAGTCGAATCGAAATTGCAATTAGCATTTTTTTTTTAAGTACCACAATTTCCTCCACTAGCAACAAAATCTCATGTGTTATACTGCAGAAAAGACTAACCCTGTAGGTTATATCTGTACAAATACTTTCTGAAATGTGCGTGTGTGTCAGGTGCCCTCCCTGTGTGTCAGGTGCCCTCCCTGTGTGTCAGGTGCCCTCCCTGTGTGTCAGGTGCCCTCCCTGTGTGCCAGGTGCCCTCCCTGTGTGCCAGGTGCCCTCCCTGTGTGCCAGGTGCCCTCCCTGTGTGCCAGGTGCCCTCCCTGTGTGTCAGGTGCCCTCCCTGTGGTGCCCTCCCTGTGTGTCAGGTGCCCTCCCTGTGTGTCAGGTGCCCTCCCTGTGTGTCAGGTGCCCTCCCTGTGTGTCAGGTGCCCTCCCTGTGTGTCAGGTGCCCTCCCTGTGTGTCAGGTGCCCTCCCTGTGTGTCAGGTGCCCTCCCTGTGTGTCAGGTGCCCTCCCTGTGTGACAGGTGCCCTCCCTGTGTTACCATTGGTGTTATTCTGCATAGAAACTGCTAACACTGCACAAACATGTGATTCTTGTATTTGTCAGGTCAGATTTGAATTTTTGTCAGTTCCTCTGGACGTGTTTAACTCTGAACTTTGAACAGAATCTTATTAAAACAAAACGATTGCAAAGCTTGTCAGAAAAAATGCAATTACATATTTATAGAAACCATTTAGTCATACTTTGCACAAGACAAACTTCATGAGTTGATGTTACTACTTGTCACTGAAGGATAAATAATATTACTGGTAGCCACAATCTGTCAGTTGGACAGGGTTTACTAGGGATGGGACAAGATCTTATAAGATAAAATGTTTGTTTACGTTTGGCACAGACAAAAAAGGGTTAATTTTCTTCTTACACCTCTTAAGAAGCTGTAGTTCCAAAAAAATATTAAAACAAAAATATTGCTTTTTTTTATGTGAGGCCAACATTCCGAAATGAACCCCACAATTTATTATAAGGTGTCAAAATCTTGTTTTGTCTTGTTCTGGTCGACACAAACTGTTTAATCCCACGCCCAGGCTTCAGTTCATTGATGATGTTCCATCATCAGCTCTTCTTGTCTGTGATGTATACTTCACTCCAACTGAGACTAGCTACATTTTACTAGGTTTTACAATGAGGACTGACACTTGGGATAATTAGTCAATTTTTATACTCGACAGAAGCCTACAGTTGTTTTCTACATGGTAAACATTTTTATTAAACAGTACTATTATTTATACTCTTAAAGCTAAACATATCTAAACTAAACATTCCTTTCAGATTACATTTAAGACATGATTTGTTTTCCAAATTGTAAATAGCTTATTTTAAAGGTGCACTATGTGACTTTTCTGGTGGAGGGTCTGACACCTGCCTTTCTAATGGGGATGTTATTGCTTTGCCTGGAGTGTTCCACAGTATGGCATAACAATTAAATCTTTTGCTGGCATTCAATTACATGTGTTTATTGCTCAAAAATAACGTGTATTCTTACTGTGAGCAGGATCCCTGCTCCACATGTCTGACCTGTAACATCTTCTGTAGCAACATTCAGATGCTTGACATAATCTAATGGAAATGTGTTACAACATATCTTTTAAATAATAAAAGAAAAAGACTCTTTGTGGAAGTTGACACCAGCATATGCATTGTATTTTTAATCTGCACTTTTTACTATACAAAATTTAAATATCAAAATAGTGTTTATATTTTCTAACCATTAACCATATTAATTTTGATACCTCTACAATAACATCCTATCTCCATGGAGACGAACAGGTGGCACACCCTTCATCAGAAGTGTCATACTGCACCATTACAGTAACAATTCTGTTTATTTTTGTAAAGCCCAAATTACAATAGCGGTTGCCTCTTAGGGCCTGACAGGATCTTTGATTTAACCAACAGAAAGTTAGGAAATTCAACAGTGAAACAGATATTGGCCAATTATAAACGGACAGATTAACCAACATTCATAGGAAACAAGGAAATGGAGAACTGCCCCAGAACATCCCATGTCCTTAGATCCTCCTTCTGCAGGAAAAACTCAAACTAAACAAAATAAAAAATAAACCTCCAGGAGAACCACAGTGAGAGATCCACTCACATGGCCTGAGCCAGGCTTGAACCAGGCTGCAGATGTCCATTCATCCATTTTCTTCTGCTTATTCGGAACCGGGTCGTAGGGGCCGCAGTCTAACCAGGGACACCGGACATGGCTGCAGATGTGTCCAGGACTAATGTGCATCCATTTGCAGATAGTCTGTGGGGCCAGAGCCCTTTCCACACTCAGGGACAGAGGGGGGCTCATCCAGGATATTGTCCAGCCAGGTATTGAGTCGTCTATCTGGGTGCAGGAAGGGGATGATCCGGGTACACAGAACAGGGTGAAGTCATTGGAAGGGCATCTAGGGTCCAGTCATCACTGTTGACAGGAAAAGTAGGAACAAATAAACTAACAGAAATGTGTTTTAAATTCTGAACTAGTTTACACCTAAGAACATAGCAGTATTTTTTTATATGGGCTGAATAAATGAGGGCATGGTTCAGTTTGCTGGTCTCTTCGTGTCTATTCTTCCTGTGATCACAGGGGTCATCAGCCTGTGTCCTGCTGGAGTTTGGGTGAATGTTTTGCCAGATTGTGTGTTATATCACCTGCATACTGCTCCCCTGTGCTCACTCTGTTGCTTTAACCACATAGTGTAAATTTTTTTTTTTTTTTGTCAATTAATCCAAGGAGTTTAGGTCAACCACGATTTGTATTGGTGTTACATTTTATGTAGATAAGGATTTACATGAAACGGCAGCAAAAGGGAGTGAGTGAGCTGAAGATTTTTTTATTCATCTGTAAAAAGGCAGATTAAACTTATCATTCATGAGTTGAATCTGTCATTGTATAATCCTTAGTTTCCTAGTACTTTACTATGCATGCAGAAAAGTTTTTGTATGAAGTCCCCCTGCAGGTGTGGTCTTGTGAGTGCAGTTTGGGTCAGATGCCTCATAGTTTTGAGAGCCTCTTTTTAGTCGACTAATTGATCGGCAGCATGTGTCTTTCCTCACCTTCAGGCCTAGTGCTGTAATGATGCTGTGTGTCGTACCTGTCCGTGGCAGCTGGAGTCAGGAGTGGACAGCTGTGAATCAAAGATTTACTCAATGCTCTCCCAGTCTGCCTTCTGTGTACAGTGTTGTCCCGTCTCTGTACACGGCTGTCGGGTGTTGTTGGGTGCAGTCCTTGTCTCTCTGTGCGGCATTATTTCTGTTTTTGTGCTGGGTTATCAGTTGTTGTCCCTGTCTCTGTACAGGGTTTTCAGTTGTTGTCCCTGTCTGCCCTCTGTGTACGGCATTGTCCCTGTCTCTGTACAGGGTTTTCAGGTGTTGTCTCTGTACAGGGTTTTCAGGTGTTGTCCCTGTCTGCCCTCTGTGTACGGCATTGTCCCTGTCTCTGTACAGGGTTGTCAGGTGTTGTTGGGTGCTGTCCTAGTCTCGCTCTGTATACAGGATTGTTAAGTGCTCTGTGAGGTGGTGTCCCTGTCTGCCCTCTGTGCAGAAGCTGGTTGGTCATGTTCCTGCCTTCCTCCGTGTTTATGTCTGAGTGAAGTGAAAGTATTCTGGGCGGCACATTCCAGCAGGTTTCTTCTGTTTACATGACCTCTGACCTCTGCTCCTGCACAGCCCAGACCTGGACGAGTGGGGCACGCACGATTAGACGTGCTGGGACAGCTGTTTCTGTATCTGAGGTCTCTACCATGTTGACGATTCCTGCAGTTCTTCTGCTTAGTCAACTTTATTCAAAGCTTTGTCTTTGTGTAGAGCTAATTAAAGCCCCACAGTGTAACTTTTTCACGCAAAAATAAACTTAAAGAGTTTTTCAGTGCAATAAACACATCTAAAATGAAGAGATTATTTTATTTCATTTCAGTCTTAACTGAGTGGGCTTGCATCTTCACAAACCTGACTCTTATTCAGTCTGCATGAGGCCCTCTTGTTGGTTTCCATGTAAACCAAAGTTGGGCTTTAACTCTCTGTTTGCGTGGAATCATGCAGGTGATGTGCTGGACTTTCTCCAGAATGTTGTACAATGTTTCTTTAAATCATGATGTAGTTGTATTTGAGGGCCAAATATTTTCCTAGTGAAACGTTGTGTAATGTTCAGAAACATTTTTTGTGTCTTTTACATTTTTGAAACACAAGAGAAATTATGTTTACCAATTGTATTTTGAGAGGATCCATCTTTGTCTTTCTCTCCCTTTTCTCTCCGTGTCTAAGCAGCTGCTGTTAGTCTGATGGATGTGGTGTGGACCCCTCTCCCCTCTCTCCTCCCTCCTCCTTCTCTCCTGTCTGTGTGAGACAGAATCCGGTTCTGTTGATTCAGCCCCTTTGCTCCTCTCCTCCTTCTTCTCCCTTTTTCTTGCCCTCTGTTCCTTTTCCTCGTCGCCATCCTCCACTCCTGTGTGTGATAGTAGGTGCAGTCGGTCTGATTGATGTGAACACTTTGCTCCTCCATCTCTCTCCTCTTCTCGTGCATGTGTGAGTGAGACAGTAGCTGCAGTCAGTCTGATGGATGTTAACACTTAAACTCTATTTGTGGAGCAGTGTGTGAGAGCGGCAGCGTGAGAACCAGGGCACAGTTTATCTCAGGGCAGCCCCAGTGAGACCTGGAAATATGACCTATAATCTGATGTAATCAATAAGAAAACGTGCTATTGATAAGTCTGTTCTGAGGAGGGTGGGAGACTATAAAGGGAAATATTTAACTGTGTAGGATTATATCAATGTATTTGAGCTCCAATTACACACTTCAGAACCAATGACCAGACTCACGTCTCTGTAAAGTACTGGTTGAGATCAGGTGTAGACTGACCAAACACGATCGTCCAAGTGGATTTGTTTTTTTATTTATTTGAACAAAATTACATTTCTCTCCCTCAGAATAAGTAACTGGAGCAGTGTCTAGAACACCACAGTGCACAGCGGAGACGTCGCAAGATCAAATTGCGATGAGATTGTGCACATGCTGTGAAGGCTCTGCCTCTAGACAGTGTTGTATCTTGGAGCAGCTAAAAGACGACTCCTCATAGAGACTTGTAGCTCATATCCAGACAGAGGACACTTTTAATTTCATAGTTACAAGACCAATATTGATGCAAATTGGTGCTAAAATCGGTTACAAAAAAAAGAAAAAGAAAATTAAATTAAATATACGTGTCTAATCCACAAAGATTTTGGTCCTCTAAGAGTGAAGCGCTCCTCCTCTGTGGCCCTCTGCACTGTGTGTAGAGCAGCAGCAGTGTGGAAGAGGAGCAAGTCCAGTTTTAGTCTTTTAATTAAAAATTTGCAAGTTTAATAGACATATTGCACATTGGGTATTGGGGATGCTTGATACTTGTGTAAAATGTTAGCACCTATACTGAAAAAATGCTGGATCAGGATTCAGTTCCATAATATTGGTTATGCCGATATTGTGATTTGGTCTTTAATTTGACGCAATAATACCGTTTGCAGCCAGATTTTGTCCTAGAATGTCTCATAATGTTTGAACTTGAGGAATAAATAGCAGTTACACAACACAATTGGATCTCTGTGTAATAAGTAGAAATTAAATACTTATTTCAGTCCCTACAGTGGTATGTTAATATCAGGTATCCACCGATACTTGAGGTCAAAGTATATATTTGGTATCACGACTGAAAGCTGAATTAAGTGAATTGTAATAATCCAGTAGTGATGCATGTGGAGATTTACAATGTAGAAATGGTGTTTAAAGCATAAAGGTTATTTTATGCATTTATGCTATTCAAAGCATATTATGAAAAAAACATTCACAACACAATATTGGTAAAATTAAAAATCATGTGATCAAAATTGTGAATTGATCCGATTATTATATATAAATTTGAAAGTCTCATCCTCGTGGACCCCATCTTGTGTCTCATCTCGTGAAAACTCTGGTCCCACCACAGCGGCCAGGCCCAGCATGTGCAGTTACACAAAATAATGCACAGCAGTTGGCTTTAGAATTCTCACTGACATGGTATAAGAGTTTAGTGCTTTGTTCATTGATTCTGCTGAAATCTGCCATGTTTTTCAGTCTGTTGTGATTTTTTTTTTTTTTTTCCCTGCTGTTTCTCAGTGAAGTCTCCAAGGCAGAGCCAGTGATGTCTGTGATGTTTGAATGTTTCTGTGCCTTGTATTTCATATTTTAAAGATGCTGATTTATGCTACATGCCATTATCTCCTGGGCAAACTTGGTGTAAAATGCACTAGGCCCACACTGTATCCATGCAGAGGACACCAAGGATGTAACAGTAACTGAAATACTGTCATATCGTATCGTTGGGTCTCACAGTAATATTATAACATAATGTATTGAATTTCAAGTTTTTTTTTTGTAGCAACAGCTAAAACGCGGAACTTTGTCAGGCCACATTTTGCTGTTAAAATACCTTGTCTTCTATTCTGTTAGCCTCTGTAAAATATCACAATAAATATTGCAGCAATTTCAAATTTGTAACTTGAAGCAGTCTGCAAAGGATATTTTTAAAAGTTCTGAAAGAAGCTAACAGCGCAGTGACTCCTGTTGTAGTGTCTGTGAGGGTCTTTGACTCAAAACTCAAATGTGAGTGAAACAAAACCTCAGCTCAGCCCTGGATATATTCCTGTGGGTCACTGCTGTGGACTGCTGTAGTCCAGAGAACAGGACACAAAGCAGCAGCAGCAGTCTGCCCTCAACACAAGTCCCTCTGCTCCGAGTGAGAGGTGGAGGAAGACGAATATTTAATGGAACAATATATTCTGGGGCTCAATATTTATCGTGTGCACGATTTCTTTGCAATAGTGGCGAGATTTGGTATGGGTTTTTTCATGGCCGATACAAATTGTTTAGGATCCAGGATCCTCTACTGATATTTTTGGGTAAAATTACCAAAATGGGCCCTACATATCTCTCATATACTCTTAATGCAGCTGTTTGCCCAAACTAAGATTTAAGTCCAGTAGCCCGATATAACAGCCGATACATTACAAAGTTTAACTATTGGCCATCTATCTCTAGTTTTTGTCGCAATACAGAATGATGCAGAGGTTATGGCTAATTGACTTGCTATTTATTGCAGCTCAGGCCTTTTAATGATGCTGTAGGTTTAAACATTTGTACATGTCATGTGTGGGGGTATAAATGTGACAGTTTGAACTGTTCCACTAACCTATTCAAACATAGTGCTCTGTATTTTAGGGGTCTGAGGTGTACAGTGACTTGTATATGGTACACACAGGAGCAGGTGTCGATGGTGAAGTCCCATTGACAGGACAGTAATGAACTTTTCCTGAATATCTTTAGAATGATCTTGAGCTGTATCTTTCACAAGTATGACAGACTAATATCCATGGACCACTATGAAACCTACTTGGACACTGACACAGATATAAGGCCAAATGGAATACAAAAGAAAGTACTATGATTTAATGTTAAATCATTCTATTGAGTCGATATTTTGTCTATTCCTTAGTATTGAAATATTGACATTTTATTCTGTTTTGCAGGAGCACCACCTCCAGAGGGCGATCTCGGCACAGCAGGTTTATGGAGAGAAGAGAGACAACATGGTCATCCCTGTGCCCGAAGCAGAGAGCAACATCCCCTACTACGATTCTCTGTACCCTGGAGAGTTTAAAATGCCCAAGCAGCTCATTCATATTCAACGTGAGTACTTTAACTATAGTACAACCAGAACATTTAGTGGTGCATGCTATAAACTGATAGAATTTTTTTTATCTAGTCAACATTATAGATAATTTATATGCTTTATTAATGTTTAATTGCTCCTTGCTCATACATAAATGTTTGTAATATAACCAGCGTCAAGATGTTTAATGCAAGTATCATCTGTAAAACAGATCTGGCTTAAATTATATTGAGTCAATGTAAGTTTACTGTAGACTTGAATAAGAATCGTCCATTTTTTTCTCATTGTTCATATGTAGTTTCATTTTATTTATATTTATATATATATATATAATAAAAAAATTTTATCCGAGTAAGGGTGTATAGTCTTTACTCTTTCGCATCAGAGAGGATCATCTTAAAACACAGTGGCTGCTGCAGATTATAGTGAAGAGCAATACAGCTGTCATCCATTGACTGTATAAATGTAGTTAGTGCCTGATGCCAACATGCTTGGCTTAATTTTTATCACTGGAACTACAGTCCCTGCACCTGTCCTCGGCGGGGACATAGTGTGGAGTCAGTTTACAAAGGTAACTGAGCGTTCATTTTACTAAAGCTTCTCTTTGAGCACATTATAAAACTTATATAAAACTCACTATAAAACAGCGATTTAAAAAAAGTCACGGAGGAAGCAAGCACAGTGGCATGATGGCAAAAAAGGTGGAACAAAAATGTGGTCGCATTTAAGCCTCAGATGAGCCCTGGACAGATACTTGAGATGTCCGTTAGTCACACTTCACTGACTGCTGTACACACAGACCTCACACAGATCCAGCCTGAGTGGCCTGAGCTCAGGCTCCGTTGAGCTGTGCTGCTGCTATGGCAGCAGATGGGAGGTGGAGCTGAGACCAGGGGAGAGAGATTGGTGTGAATGGGTGCAGCTCTCATGTATTAATTTGAGTAATAAGACGAGTGCTAAGCAGTTCTGAGAAAATTATTTAACGTCTGAATTCGTACGCATTTCACATGTATATCTAAACTCTGTTAAGACATGTGCAAGAGTTTGAAAAAAAATCTTAGATGCCAAAAATTGAGGCAAAAATGCAAGTATTTCGTCACAATTTGGAACACTGCTATTTCAGCGGGGAGTGTTGCAAATGTGTCTGTGTTGAAGCTACTTTTTGTTTGTTCTTAGCCATTTCTTTATCTGGCTAAATGTAGAATGACTATAGTGGCTGTATTTTTCTTTGCTCTAGTGGGATATTTTTGGTTATTTTGTTGTAATATAAGATTTGAGTAAGATTAGGTTAGAATAAATAACTTCTATGACTCATTACAGATACAAACTAATTAAATCTTCTGTCATTTAGTTATTTCAGTTCATGATTTTTAATCTACATTTACAATAGGGAGGGAGATAATTCTACGTCATGGATTGGTTTCGATGTTATCGATTGGCTATATTTTCTTCAGCAATATATTGCACTTGAACATTGTTGTGATAGGCCGAGTATGCATGTTACTGGACCTGCAGTACTTGATTTCTAAATGAGAAATGAATAGAGGTGTGAATGGTCGGCATTTATATTACGCATGAGTACTGCTGCACATACACATTTAGGGTAATCACTGTATCGGTCAGTTCAGTGAAAGGTGTGTTGGGCAGAAATACCATTAGACCTACATACTTTTTTAAAATGAGTGCTAAGAGGCAAAATAACAGTAAATGTAGCCTAAATAAACCCAACTCAAAGCCTAATTTGAAGATTTACCATATATAATTGAATAACTTTTATGGCCTCCCAAAGAAATCATATTGGTCAGGTCCTAACAGTTTGTTGTCCAGCATTCATGGTATTGTGTATCTCTCTGCAGCATTCAGTCTGGACACAGAGCAGCCCGACTACGACCTGGACTCTGACGATGAGGCGTTTGTGCTGAAGCTGAAGAAGAAGATGGAGATCAGTCTGCTGCAGTTTGAGGAGATGATCGACCGCCTGGAGAAGGGCAGTGGGCAGCAGGTAAAACCACACCTGTACACCCCAAACGCTCAGGTACCAGACGCACCTGTACACCTCAAACGCTCAGGTACCAGACGCACCTGTACACCTCAAACGCTCAGGTACCAGACGCACCTGTACACCTCAAACGCTCAGGTACCAGACGCACCTGTACACCTCAAACGCTCAGGTACCAGACGCACCTGTACACCTCAAACGCTCAGGTACCAGACGCACCTGTACACCTCAAACGCTCAGGTACCAGACGCACCTGTACACCTCAAACGCTCAGGTACCCAGACGCACCTGTACACCTCAAACGCCGCTCAGGTACCAGACGCACCTGTACACCTCAAACGCTCAGGTACCAGACGCACTTTTATACGCCAAACGCTCAGGTACCGGATGCACCTTTTATACGCCAAACGCTCAGGTACCGGATGCACCTTTTATACGCCAAACGCTCAGGTACCAGACGCACCTGTACACCCCAAACGCTCAGGTACCAGACGCACCTGTACACCCCAAACGCTCGGGTACCAGACGCGCACCTGTACACCTCAAACATGAAGAGATGATTGACCTGCAGGTGACGGCAGGTGAACCACACCTTTACACATAATACCAGACACACCTTTACTCCAAAAACATGAGACCTGTATAGTGGACAGAATAAACCACACAACCAAACTGTGAGGTACCAGCCAGACCTTATGAGACTCTGGTACCAAGCTCACCTTTACATCCAAACAGTGTTGGGCCAGTGTTCAGCTGGTAAACTACTAACTCCAGTACTGAGGTAATAGACATGCATGTACACCCAAATGCTGGGGTACCACATTCACATTTGCACTCAAATACTAGACCGGTACCCTGGGGCAGCAGGTACCACCCTCACTCAAGATAAACCGGCACCAGACGCGTCAAAAATGTCTCTTCTAAATCAGTTGAATTAATGCATGTTTGAGAAATCTTTATACTCTGCATTCAAGACACCATTGCTCCAAAAATTCCAGTTTTCACTCAGATTTTGAGCTTAAGTATGATTTTCAGAAAACTCACTCAACTACCTCCATTGTCTTAATCTTTTCTGTGATCTCAGCTCTAAGAAAATTATAATTTGAAATAGTTTACATATTGCTCAACCCATAAAAAAAACATTGTATGACTGTGGACAGGAGCAGTTCTCATAGGCTTCATTTTGTCGCTTCCTTCTTTATCCTGATTTGTGTTTGGTTTAGTTGATGAATCTGATCATTCTGATTTCATTCTGTCCTTCAGTCGGTGAGTCTCCCTGAGGCGAAGCTACTGCTGAAGGAGGACGATGAGCTGATAAAGGAGGTGTTTGAATACTGGAGCAGGAAGAGGAAGAGCAGCAAAGCCCAGTCCCTCATCCCCAGCGTCAAACAGGAGAAACGGGACGGATCCTCCACCAACGACCCCTATGTGGCCTTCAGACGCAGGACTGAGAAGATGCAGACACGGAAGGTGAGGAGATGGAGGTGGTGGGGGGGGGGGATAAGATGCGCACGCAGAAAGTTTAGTTTTTTGGGTTTTTTTAAACACTGTTGTACATCTAGAGTAGTTAAGGTTTTTGTGTCACTGGCAGTATTTGTTTTAATATTATCGATCATCGTCTATAATCTGCGATTAGACCTGTCATTTTGAAAAAAAATAGCGTTCTGGTTGTAAAGGCCACACATCCACTGTAAAACCCTTCTGCTTCAGACTCAAGCCCTCTGAAGGTAGGCAATAGCATTTAGCTTCAGCACCAACACTACTGAAGCAGGAGAACGGGGGCAGAAGCGTCTTTTCCTCTCACCACTGTTCTGATACATATTCTCAGCGTCTGCTTCGTTCAACAGTTGCATTACTCTGGGCATGTGCATGGAGCCTCATTAAAATGTGGTTACCATGGGCACTTGAGCCCTTGTGTGGTGTAATTGATCATACTGCGGCATTGCAACATAGCGGTTACTGCAATAGCCCTGTAATGTGTAGAACTCAATTTAAAAAGTTATGCAGTGATTTTATAGTTCATACAACCCACATTCTTACAGGGAACACAGCCTTTGACTGTTTGAAATATGCAGGGTGATGGGGCCTTGTCTGGATAATAAGTTTAATAAGTTTTCAGTTTTTTGGTTCAAACTTTTTTTATGTAACTTTTTTTTTTTTTTTTTTGCAGAACCGTAAGAACGATGAGGCGTCATATGAGAAGATGTTGAAACTGCGGCGAGACCTGAGCCGAGCAGTCACCATTTTGGAGATGATCAAACGGCGGGAAAAGAGCAAGAGGGAGCTGCTGCACCTGACGCTAGAGATCATAGAGAAGAGGTACGGATGCCATCTTATTCACTGTCAGGAAGGTCCCTAAACTTAATTAAATCAAACTAACTTTTCCGGGAGACCTGCTTGTCTCAATCGAGATGTTGCTTTGGTTGGCATGTTCCACAGTATGGCATTAAACACATCCATTTAACATTTCATTGCTTAAAAAGTGCCTTAAATGTGCATTTGTACTATGAGCAGAGACACCTCCACAGATCTGACCTGTATCTGACCTTTAAGAATTTTAATGCCATATTATTGAATATTCTAAACGGTGCAAGTGATAAAAGCAAGGGGCTCCAGTAGAAAGGTTCTGTGGTGCATCTTTATGGGGAAGGACCCTGGTCATTGCCCCTCCAACTACACCACCAAACCATTTGTATTTAGTGGGAGGGCATCTGGCACACTGAGATAATGCTTTCTCTCTGTAGGAACGGCATGGCCGATTATGGTGGGGAGGTGATGGCTGAAGTCCTGGCTGAGCGTGCTCTGGTCCGGCCTCAGATCATCCCCCTGGTCCCTCTCACCAACCAGTATCGGCACCAGGATCACACAGACCTCAAGGACTACAAATCCAAGGTACAGAACCACTATAAAAGACTACAAAGTCCAGGTCTACACTCACTATGTTTTCATGCTTGTTGGCAAAACTGAAAACTGGCCTATCCATTTTAAACCAATTTAATCTAAATGCAATAAACCTAATTAAGGTGTTGTGTCATTGAAATCTTTGCGATGTGATTCATATCTGAAGAAGCAGATACTCGATTCCTGCTATTACATGCAGCAGGAATCAAGTATCTGCTTCTTCAGATATGAATCACATCGTAAAGATTCCGTTTTACATTGGGCATAGGCTAGGATTCAACTCCACAAGGTCAGAAATGGCAGGGAAATATTAGACACGTGTTGTTGATGCGATGTTTTGGTCCACTATGTTAAAGTGAAAATACTTTACTGGAGCTTCAGTGTTTATTTGTGCAGGGGTAAATAACGTGTGTAATGCTGTTCTTGGCATGTTTTTTTTTTTATCGTAAGCGCTAAAACTAAACTGCTAATATAAAAAAAAAATTTGTGTATATATATATATATATATATATATATATATATATATATATATATATATATATATATATATATACACACACACACACACACATATATTTTATTTTTTTTTTTTATAGCAGTTTAGTTTTAGCGCCTACGCTAAATTGGTAAAAGCACCTGAATGTCTCATAGCCTCAGTTCTTTGTCCCAAAACAGCCCACTCCTGTCCCACTATTTGAATTTGGTTGTTCAGTAGGGCTGGGTATCACCAAGAAGTTGCCGATACGATACGTACCTCCTCGATACACAGTCCACAATTCTCGATACAGTGCCATTTCGATACGATACGATTCAATACAATATTTTTTTCTGAATCGTATTGATTTGAAATATAAAGGCCTTCAACCTTACTTTAAATGGTCAACCCAATTTTCACAAAAAATAAATAAAAATAAAATGGTGCATTTATCTTCCATTTATTGAAGATTAAAGAACACAATAAAGTGCTTTTTGATTCCTCCCTTTCTAACTAGAAAGGGAGGAAGGCGTTTGAAACATTTTCGCTTCTCTTGCTTCTCGCTTCTCTTCACCAGTAAAGAGTAACGTCTGGGGGGAATATCGATAGCGATACTAGAAAACAGAGAATCGATACCGTATTGATTTTTTATAATATTGATACATATCGGTGTATCGATATTTTAGCACACCCCTATTGTTCAGCCCACTCAGATTTCTCTGTGCTTGTAAACGTAGTGACTGAGCTCAAGGACTATTACAAATTTAAGGTACAGAACCACTATAAACGGTCCTCAAGGACTACAGCCCACACTTATGGTTATCTCTATAAATACTGGGGCTATCCACATAAAAGTTCAACATCTTCTGTCAATAAATGTGATTTTTTTTTTTTTTTTTTTTGTATGTGTGGTTGTGCGCACTATAACCTTAAAATATTGTACTTTGTGTTTTCAGCCTGAGAAGTGTGAAGTCCCCCGACAGAAAAGGAAATACGAGAAGAAACAGAAAGCACTGCCGCTGTCAGCAGGGGGCGCTCACCACGCTTCTCTGTTCAACGCCAAGGACCTGAACCAATACGACTTCCCCAGCTCCGACGACGAGCCCTACTCCCAGGTCAGACACCTTCAGTGGCATTTCATAATAATTAATAAAAATAATAAAGTGCAGGATTGATACAGCACCTTTCATGACCCCCAAAGGAGTCGACTACAGCAGTAGTCGTTCATAGGCCTGTCATTATAGTTACTATATCGCTGGAACAATATATTTTGGGATTAATATTCATCACGTGTACATTTCCTTTGCAATAATGTTGTAATAGTTGATTGGAGATGGAAAATTTTAACTTTAGAGTAATTTGTTGTTGTTTGTGGCCAATTATTGGTTCATTCTATTTGCTGCATCTCAGGCCTTTAATGTCTATTTAAAAATGGTTTTCTGGGATTAAGATGCTTTATTTTTTATTGTCAGTGGCATAAAGAAGTGTCAATATTATCATTATTTCTTGGAAGCGATTGTGTTTCAGAGTGTGTTCTCGTGACCGGCCTAGTCCTTCACTCCACACTTGGTGGTTGTACTTTTATTGCTATAAATAAAGAATACATTTCTGTATAAATCACAAATAAGGCAATCAGACAGAAGTACTGATGCTGTCATTTACATTTTAAATCGTCATCACATGACCAAGCACAGCTAATTTAGCAACTGACGTTTACTAGAGCAGAGTGGAACTAAACAAAGCCACTACCGCTACTACAGGACACTGGGAGGCACCAGGCCCGATCTGAGGGTTGTATCTGGCTCCATGACAGCTAGTGATGGAGACAATTAGATTTAATTGCATAAACCTTGAGGGGTGGGTCAGATATATGGGACACATTTAAAGAGGATAGTTTTGTGCTTGTTTGACCTCTAACCTCTGCCCTTTGTCCACAGATGCTGTCGGGGTCGTCAGAGGCAGAAGAGGAGAATGACCCCGATGGAGTGTATGCTTTTAGGAGAAGAGCAGGCTGCCAGTACCATGCTGTGAGTGCAGGCCGGGAGGGCATCTGACACAAAGGGGGACTCTTAGGGATACAGGAGGATGGGAGGGAATCTGACACAGTAGGATGTAGCTCTGACCCTGTCTCTTTCCTCAGGTGCGTCAGGACTCTTTGGGCTCATGGCCTTGGTGCAGTCCATCTGAAGGCTCCCTGTCTCAGCCTCGGTTCAGATACAGCCTCACGTCACTCACGGTCCCACGGCGATGTTTGGGTTTGGCCCGAAGGAGAGTCGGACGTGGTGGCAGGTATGGCCCTCTATAGGTCAAAGGTCATCTGCGTCACTGTTGCGTATCGAGAGAAACCAGAGAAGCCAGTGGCCGATAAACTGCAGTATTTTTGGGGTTGATTATCTAGTGTCCATTTTGATCATTATTCCCAAATTTTGCCATTTAAATTTACTACAAGCGCACCCAGAGTTTTTTTTTTTTTTAATCACAGACGTATAAGAAAGCTGTTTGAACACTTTAGTACAAAGAGATAACAAAAGGTGACTAACAAAGGTTATGAGTATTGATAAGACACTGAACAAAACTGTGCTGGAGATTTAAAGCCATTAGCTGATATGCTAAAAGACCAACAGATGGATAGATTTATTAATCCCAGAGGGAGAAACTAAAATGCCATGTACTCGCATACATCCTACATGTACGCAATACATGAACACACAGGAACAGACACTAGACACAATGTTTTGGACTGAGTGATGATGTCGAAGTGGGTCTGCAGCAAAGATACAGTACGTCAGTACCACAGTTTGAGACAAAGTTCTTATATTATTCACTAAAGTTCATTTAGAATGTTTCATAAGAACAGTTTGTAATGTGCAAAAGGATGAGCATCAGACTTCAGTGTCCACCGAGTCCAGGCTCATGCTCCCATATAAGGTTTTTATTTATTTATATATATATAAATAAATAAAATCTCATGGGTACATTGTTAACGATTACTAAAACATGCAAGAATCACTCCAAAAATAATTGTTTCCTCTTGTCACCCGAAATTATAACATATATTAAAGAGCTATTCTGCAAAATGGACTTTTTAGAGCTTTTAACTAAGTGCATTAGACTGACAGTGTGTCTCTCTCAGGGTGCTTCTAGACCGGGCGCACTCGGACTTGGACCCCGTCTATCAGGAGTTGTCTCCAGAGCGACCAGACCTGCCCCCATCACCTCCCCCTCCTCCCCCCGTGTGTGAGCGCGTGCCCCCCCTCAGCACAGACACCACCCCAGAGCGCCCCCTAGACAGACACTGGCACACTGACCTCACACACCTGCTCCTGAGTATAAAGGCCTGTCGATGGAGACACTTCAGGCCCCGGACACTACCCCTGTCTCAGCTCGACAACGCCCACCCCCTCTTCAGGAGAATGAGCCGCCGAACCAAGCCTCCCACCACACAACCGGCCCCACGCAGCTGCCCCAGGGGAGGGAGGGGCATTAACCAGCCCCCAGTACAGGGTGAGTACAACCAGCCCCCAGTGCAGGGTTGTTGATTGGTCAAATAAAAAGGGGGTGTGGCAAAAACTCTCAAAAATTAGGTATCTCTATGTATCTGACCCAAACTGCACTCACAAGACTACACCTGCAGATGGAGTTGATGCTAAAAGTATTTATGCAGAAAAAAGTACTAGGAAACAATGTATTTAAATATGATTCACACAGTTGAATCAGTCTTTATATAATCTACTTTGTTACAGATAACAAAAAATATCAAATCTTCACCTCACTTCACTCCTCCTTTCTGCTGTTGTCCCATAGAAATTCTTATCTAATAACAATGATTTAGTTGACTCGTACAAATTTTGGTCGATGGAGGGGCAGAGGGAGGGGCAGAGGGGGAGGAGGCCTTTAGACTATGACAGCTGTAGAGGGCTCACACATCACCATACATAGAATTTAGCAAAAAAAACAAAACATTTTTCTCTGTTCCAGTGCTGACGGCAGAACAGTTCCAACATCATCAGGAACAACTCTCACTGATGAAGAAACAGCAACTGGAGCAGGCGCAGCAGCATCACTCCCCTGTGAGTATCTGAGGGATATGGAACAGTCCCACCCACTTAGAAATTTTTCTTCTGGAGCCAGAGCAAACTTCTATCTATTTTTCCCCATAGACTTTTCCAAACATTAAAATAAGTGTTTAAAGACATCGCAGAGGCGAGAAAGCTACATGGAGACTACCATAACGCAGTTGTTTTTGTGAAATGATTTAATAATGGTGGATTGTAAAGTTTCAGAAATAAATTTTACATAAAATAGGTCTTATGGTTATTAGTTACCACAGAGCTGATGAGCCCTGAGCATTCAAACTTTAAATATTTTTTTCAGAAAGTCTAGGGGAAAACGAATGGGAATTTTACTTCTGGAACCAGGGGTGGACAAGACTATTGAACATCATAGTTGGGAAGGGAGGGCATCTGATACACCTGAAACGTGAGTTTGGGAGGGCATCTGACCAACTGTGTCTCTGCAGCTTCCTGGAGTGACTTTGGACCAGGCCTCTGCTCAGGTGGCTGCGTCTGCTCTGGTCACAGCCGATCAGCTGCTTGCTCTGAAGAGTAAAGATGAGCTACCACCAGGAGGCGCTGTCAACGGAGTCCTCTCCCCCTCAGGTAGTGGCCCTACCCCCAGATAATGCAGTATAATGGTTAGAAGTGTTCCCCGACCAAATAACAATTTTACCCCAACAATAACCTGGATTCCTAATATTGATTTTGAATTGTCTTACATTTTTTTAAATCTCTGTACAGCCTCATAGCAGGACTAAATTCTTCTTTCCCCCTCCTCTCTTTCAGGTGTATACAAAGCCTCTCACCTGTCCAGCTCTGCCTCCCCCTCCCCCGCAGCTCCAGCCCCCAGCCCCAGCGCTCTCCTGCCCAGCTCCACGGCCTCCACAGCCCCTCACAGCAACAACGGCACGGCCCCTCACAGCGGCTCAGCTCCTCACTGTAACAGCATCCGGGTGGGAGCTCTGGTCCAGGGGAAGCGCCTGCACAGTTCCAGGACTCTCCCCTCCATGGGCCCCTCGGCGCTCAAACTGTCCCACTGTCAGAAGCCTAAAGCTCCCACGCCGGCCCCCACAGCGGCCCTTAGCCTGGGGCCCAGGTGAGTAGCCACAAGAGCACAACAATAAAGCACAGGTTTCCCACTTCAGAAAATAATTGGCATTCCTAGCACCACCCAGATTAGTTTAATCATGTGATTAAAACATGTCTTGCCCCAGTACAGATGGAAACAGCTGTTGGCAGTTCTTAGCCTCAGATGCCCTTCCAAATAACTTAATTTGACCCTAAGTCGCTTTTTCTGCTTTTCGCTAGAGCTCATCATAGGATTCAATACGAATTATACAAACTTTACAATTCAAAATCCCTTTCCTCTTTCTGTTTCAGGGAGAATCACGACCAGGAGAAAGGGACTCTCAACAGTCTGTCAGAAAACACAGTGGCCATGGAGGTTACGTAGCTCCGGTCATCTCCTCCTCCTTTTACCCCTCTTTATCACACCTCCTCTTCACACTGTGGCCATGGAGGTTATGTAGCCCTGGTCCACCCCTCCTACTCCTGTCTCCTGCTTCACTCCTCCCTCTCTCCCTCAACTGTCAGAAAACACAGTGGCCATGGAGGTTACATAGCTCCGGTCCTCTCCTCCTCTCCCTGTCTTTGTCACTCCTTCCTCTCCCTCAGTCTTTCACCTCCTTCCCTCCTGCTCCTCCTTTTCTGTCCGTCCCCCCTCTCCTCTTCCTCCTCTTCTCCCTCTCTTGACTTCTCCCATCCCCAGTCTTTCAGGTGCTATGCGTCAGTACTGCGGCCGATCTCAAGATGGCCGCTCCTTTCAAAATGGCCGACTCTCTGGACGTGTTTGTTACTGCTGATTGGCTCCTGTGTAAACTTAAGACTGATGAACTGTACAGCACATTTGTAAAGCCCCTCATCCTTGTATATTACATTACTTGAATACAGATTTGTTCATTTGTGATGTTTTGCACTCGACATGAAAAAAATCCAATGAATTAATGAAAAGATGATTCTCTGCGGTGGAGCAGAGTGGACCGCATGGCGCCCCCCGCTGGTCGTTCGCGTGCCGTTGCCTCCCGTTAAGTTAAAATCCTCTGGTTCCTTCTTTTGACTGTGCTCCGTGTTTCTCGCGTCTGATTGGCTGTTCTTCCACCATGTGACGTCTCATACAGGAAAAGGCTCTTCCGTGCATCACAAACCCAAGAAACAAAATGGTGTCCGCTCCGTGTGACCTTTTTGACCTGATCACTACGCTCCTCAGTGACTTTTGACCCGATCACTACACTTCCTCAGTGACCTTTAACCCCAGCACTACTCCTCAGTGACCTTTTGACCTGATCACTACTCCTCGTCGATGCTGCTTTTTTTTATTTCAGCGTTTGGAGCGAGCACTCTTCTGTTTCTTGTCCAAAAGATCCAATGCAGTAACGTGTCACTCCTCAGATGTACGTGTTGTTTTTAACTGCAGGCTGAACAGGCCGTGAACACGAGTTACCGGGTGCCTTTAAACTTGGGAATAAAGTGAAACGAAAATAAAACCTGTGCTCTCTTCTGTGAAGAGTTTGGTACCGAACTCACTGCGTACTGTCTGTTTGTCTGCTCTGCTATAGTTTAACTCGCACTGTTGTGTCTGGTCATTTGGGGCAGAGGAGGAGGCCTCAGGAGGCCCTGGTTTAACCTGAGTGAGGGACAGTAGCTGCTCATCAATAACCGCACATGGCCTGGTTTATGGGTGTTACTATCCACATGAAATAAACTGGTACAAAGTTTAAGTGTATGAGACCGGTTTCCTGTTTTTCTAATTTTTGACTTGGTTTGGTGGCTCCAACCTGTACTAAAGATTATATTTTTACATCAGTTAAGTTGCAGTTTGTGAAAAAAGTGGGGAAAAAAAATTACAGGAAGTAACTTGTAAAACAGAATCCCTCGGCCTTCAACACAGAAGAGTCCATCCAAAATACAGAATTTATGCACATGAAGTGACAGTTTAAACTTTAATTTAACTAAAGGTGTCATTTCTATTAATCACTTGTGAAATTTAGACACGTTTTGGCCCTTGTGGGGTGCTAGCTAACAGTTATGGAAATGCCTTTGTATGTTACATGTGCTGTGTCCAACCCGGAGGTACAATCATGAACATTTTAGTTTTAAAAAAAAATTATGTTGAAATGAGTACTGTTAGTGGACTTCTGTCCTTGGGAGCAATAGAATGTGTGGACACATTCACACATATCTATATGGTATCAAATAACGGGAGATTTAAACCAGTTTAAATCAACTGACCGGACACGACACAGCAACATCACTCTGAGGAAGAACACTAGTACAAACAAAAAAATGTCTAAATGAGTATCTAGTTTGAATACTAGGTGTTCATTTCATTCATTTGGCCTTTAATCAGGGAGTTCTATCCTCCTGTATCCCTGAGTGTCAGATGCCCTCCCATCCTCTTGTATCCCTCATATGTCAGATGAATGAGGCAAAAATAAAGCATCAGAGAGAAAAAAAAATATACAAAAATTTTTATCAAATTCTAGTCCTTCACATTCAGAACCAGGAAACACATGTATGTATATTCACATTTTAAAACTATAAAAAAAAACAAAAAACTGTTCATTAGTGGTATTTCAGTTAAAACCATCACATTTTTCTTCAAGCCTTAAAGCTGCACTAGGTCACTTTTCTGGTGCTTGTCTTGCCTCATGCTGACTACACATCCTTTAAAAACAATAACATGATCCACTAAAAAATTGTTCAAAAAGTCCGATATTCTCTGAGAAGGATTCGGCTCAAAATGGCGTCTGCCTTGTCTGTGCAAAAGGCTGTGTGGCTCAGTGGTACACCGCTGCAGCATATGCAACGAAACCACAGCGTCATGAGTTCAGGTCCCGGCTCCGAGTTCAACATGTCTGTCTCCTCTTTGTCCTGTCAAATAAGCCGCGATAATGAGGTTCAGTCCTGGTTTTGGTCCTGATTTAGACTCGTTTAGTACCTTAAGTCTAGTTCTGAATTATGCTTTGGATTCAGCCCTGATTAAGACCTGTTTCAGACTTGCTTCAGTCCTGGTCCAGTCCTGGTCCAGTCCTGGTTCAAATCTTGTTAGCCAACATTCTTGAGTTGAGTTTGTGGAAAAAAGCTTTGAGTTTACAGAGGTGACACTTTCCTTTCTTTCTCTTTTCCTTCTTCTTGTTCTTGTCTTTCTTTTCTGCTCCACTGTGCCTTCTCTGCACCTCCTCCTCCTCTGCTCCACTGTACCTCCTCTGCATCTCCTCCTCTGCACCCTCTTCCTCCTCTGTACCCTCCTCCTCTGGAATCCAGGGCTCCCAGGCTCCTCTGCGCCTTGTCGGATTGGCTCTGTAAAGAAAAAAACTTTCAATTTATTCTTCTGTTCATGACGTCTTCACCTCAGCCCTGCTCCTCAGCCCTGCTCCTCAGTGCTGCTCCTCAGCCTCCACAGACAGGAGGCATCTATCTGAAACTTATGATACAGTAAATCTGAGGTGTTCAGCCCAGGGGCCAAATGTGGCTTTCAGGAGTCCTGCTGAATTTGTACCTCAATAAACCCACACTACTGTGATACAGACTTAAAAGGCAGTATTCAAAATCTTAAATCAGGCCTATTCTGCAAAATGGGCCCTTCAGAGTCCAATTTTATTTTCTTTATCAGTGATACACATAGGATTTGGCAGTGTCATGTAGTCATTTTGGCACAAATGAAAAAAATTCTGCTGCTTGCTAGCTATCCATAGAAGAGGCGGAAGTCAGTGGACTTGTTTCTGTTATTAAGTTGTTTAAATCAATATTGTGATTTAAAATGTCCAAATGATCTATGGGTGTCATGGATTATAACTATAGAGCAGACAGGTATTAACATTGCACAGCAAGATGGATTCTCGTGATATCTGTGATTTAACAAACTCATGAGAATCCATCTTGGCGTGGAATGGCTGGCGACCAATCACAGAGCAGCACTGAGGTTCGTGTGGAAGCACAGATGTTCTTCAGCCGATTTCAGCGTCAACACAAATATGTCTGCTTACTTTCTGCACGTTCCTCACACTCGGTGCATGTGTGAACAGAGAAGATGTCTGTGCTTTTCTCTCAACCGAATGTAACAAAAGTTCGATTTTTCGGCTTGTTCTGCTGATGTGACACTTGACCAACCAGATTCAAATAATTGTCATGACATTCAGCGTTTTCCAAATGATTTCAGCGAGAGCCGTCCCAGAGTGACACATATCAGGCCCATGTGAGCCAGGTTAGACAGGTAAAGTTCTACCAAAGAATCTGTCACACACAGGAGGACATTAAAGTGCACCTTAACCCTAAGCCCTGTTACCATAGCAACACACACCTGGGGTCATCGGGGGGGAACACCACAGGCACAGCACTCCGGTTGTAGTGGGCCAGACGCTGGAGCAGGACCTGGACTATCTCTGGTCTCTGGTCCGACACGTCCTGCCTCTCGTATGGATCTGCGCTGATGTTAAAGAGCCACACGCTGGAATGTTTCCTGGATTTATGAGAGAACGAAAAGGAACGCTCCAGATTCCACCAACGACCGGGAAGAGACGGGAGGATCTAAGGAGAGAGGAACAGGACTAGATCAGGACTAAACCAGGATGGGACCAAGTTTAAACCAGGACTAAATCAAAACTAAACCAGGTCTGAACGTGTCTAAACCAGGACTAAATCAGGGCCCTGAAGATGCTCCAGTACCTGAGGAGGAACCCAGTCTCCATGACCTGGATCTCCGGTTAGGAGTTTCCAGTCACCCACTCTGATGGCCGCCTGCACTGATGTATCCCACAATTCACCAGGGCTGAGCGGGTCAGGCTCTGGACTGGACCAGGACTCAGGACCAGCTCTGGACCAGATCTCAGGTCTGGACTTTGGATTGGAGGTTGGCAGGGTCATGTTGTAGTACTTGGATTTAAGCTGCATAAAATATAATTACATGTCACATTTTAAACCTGTCCAGCATTCACATTTGAGACTGAAATCTGAAAAATAAACTACAGGGTTAACAGCTTTTATACAGAATAAGACCCCCTGGAGACACAGGGAGGGCATCTGACACACAGGGCGAACTTTGGGATTTGTGGATGTTTTTACCTTCTTGTAGCGCTGCCTGGACTCTGCTCTTGTCCTCCTCTGGACCCTGGACTTCCTCTGGACCCTGGACTTCCTCTGAACCCAGGTCTTCCTCTGGACCCTGGACTTCCTCTGGACCCCGGTCTTCCTCTGGACCCTGGACTTCCTCTGGACCCTGGACTTCCTCTGGACCCCCATCTTCCTCTGAGTCTTGCTCCCTCCGGCGTCTCGTCTCTGACTTTTACGGAATCGTTTTGGGAAAGTTTTTTTGTGTTTCTGTTTCACTTTAAACGCTGATTTCTGCTTTGGCTTCTGCCTCAGAATCTTTTTTTTCTTTTTCTGAGTTTTTTTAAATGTGGATCCCTTCACTGTAAAACAAATAAAGACTTTTACAAGGAATCCTCTGCTCCTCTGGCTCTGCTCCTCTGGCTCTGCTCCTCTGACTCTGCTCCTCTGACTCTGCTCCTCTGGCTCTGCTCCTCTGACTCTGCTCCTCTGACTCTGCTCCTCTGGCTCTGCTCCTCTGACTCTGCCCCCTGACTCTGCTCTCTCTCTGCTCCTCTGTCTCTGCTCCTCTTACCTGGCCCGTTGCCGGAGCTGTCCCAGGCTGTAGAAGGTTTGTAGTTCTTGTGAAGTGGGTCGATGTTGTGGAGGATCTCAGTTCGTGGAGATGGTTTTCCCTCAGAGATGGTCGGCCACATGTCGAACCCATCTAGACCCGGACTCTAAACCAGAAACCAGGAGTTAGGAAAGAAAAGAGGTTAAGACCTGGTTTAGTCCTGGTTTAATCCTGGTTCAGACCTGGTCTGGGTCTCCTCCTGCCAGTCGGACCAGAGTAGGGAACCAGTCTGTGATGTGGAGCAGGTCTGTGGAGACTCGTCTTCTGCGTTTCAGCAGCGGACTGTGGACAAAACCGACAGCACGGATTCCTCCCTCCCAATAAGTGCCCTGAACACACCACAAACACCAGAGGAGTCAGAGGAGGAGAGGAGCAGAGGAGAGGATCAAAGCAGCAGTGAAAGAGCAGAGGAGAGGGTCAGAGGAGCAGATGAAAGGGCCAGAGAAGCAGAGGGTGGGGAGGATAACCTTGCGCCCTCTCAGGGGCCAGTTGCTTCCTCCAGTGAAGGGCTGGGCTCCGTTGTCGGTGGAGTAGATGATCACAGAGTTCTTGTAGAGGCCGGTTTTCCTGAGGGCGTAGGTCACGTTCTTCACGGCCTCGTCCACAGTCGACACCATCGCGGCCAGTTTGCGGCGGCTCAGGTTGGTCATGGCGTGATACGGGTACTGGTAGGACTTTGGCGAGACCAGCGGTGTGTGCACGGCCTATGGGAGTGGTCAAGAAATGGGTCAGGAACATGTCAAAGTACTGGTAGAAAAGGGTTCAAAGGTCATCCACACAGTTTATGAAATCACAATGTTTTGATTTTCCTACCATTGGACCGTCCTTTGAACGAGGAGCACAGCGACACATTTTATTAGCATGTTTGAGTGATCTTTATTCTCTTGCATTCAAGACGTCAACACCTCCAATCTACCCGTGTTCTCTTCACCGGTACATGCCCACTGTGATGTACTTCCTTCTGCAGTTAAATTTTCTTTAATCTGTGCGACGCATAGGATTCGGTAGCATCGCCTAGTCATTTTAGTATAAATGAAAAAAAAATAAATCTGCTAGAGTGATGTGTGGATATCTATAGGGGGCGCCGCAGACAGCCTGACGTTTACAGCTATGTCAGCTCCCATTGGACACCACAGTTTACTAACGCAGAAGTCAGACTTTTAATAGTTAAATCTATTGCATGAACTGTCTCTGGGTCATACGTAACATAATCATTCAGGACCCTGGGATCTTTGCAACCTAGTGTCCCATCCTCCAAAAGGTTAAACCTGTCGAGAGGCCCAAACTGGACCCTTCTCCACATCTGACCGTAGACTGTATAAAGAAATGGACTGAGGGAGTCTGATGTCATAGTGGTCGGCTCCAATTGAAGCTCATCCCAGTTATAGGGGCCAATTTGGAGCAGAGTTACACGTCGCCGCACCACTGGTTTGGAAGCGGTGGCTTAGCAACGCTGTCAATCAAACCTGTTGCTAAACACTAGCAAGAGCAACCTCTGGAAAAGAAGGCGCCTGATTGGGCTGTTATTAATGTTCATATCTTGATTTACGAACAAATTATTATCGAAACACAAAGATCAAGTAGAGCAGATTACAAATATAAACATTTTAAGACCAAGCCTGACAGCAGCCAGGGCTTTTCAAAGTCAAAGGAGCCAGAAGCGTGTCCATGCTCACTTCCTGTTTGGAAAGCAGTGGCTAGCAGATTAGCTATGTCGATTTACCGTATTTTCCGGACTACAGAGCGCACCTGATTAAAAGCCGCAAGCTTTAATTTTAGAAAAAAAAACCTACAAGCCGCACCGGATTTTAAGCCGCAGGTATCCCACGTAGTAATATGAAAAATCAGCTCAAAAACGTTCATTTGCGAGAGACCACTAGTGCAGTTTTGCATGCTTTTTTTTACAGTGTATGAAGGAGCGTGTTCTGCGTCCTGATTGGCTAAAGGAGGCGCCGTGTTCTGCGTCCTGATTGGCTAAAAGAGGTGCCGTGTTCTGCGTCCTGATTGGCTAAAGGAGGTGCCGTGTTCTGCGTCCTGATTGGCTAAAGGAGGTGCTGTGTTCTGCGTCCTGATTGGCTAAAAGAGGTGCCGTGTTCTGCGTCCTGATTGGCTAAAGGAGGTGCCGTGTTCTGCGTCCTGATTGGCTAAAGGAGGTGCCGTGTCTCCTGTACAGGACAGAATGCTTCAGCCAAATTTACCAAAATATTCGATTTGCAGTGTGACTCTGAAACAGTCGCGTTGGACACCTTTGTATTTGAGGACAAATGCCTCCGACGCGCGTTGTGGATGCTCTGGACGCACGTCCACGAGAGACTTTACATGTGAAACAACATAGGAAGGAAGAAGGAGGAAAATAACATGAGGACGATAGCAGAATAAGTTTTAACAAGGAGCAAAAAGGGCTGTAACCTGAGGATGGAGTCTGCTTTAGTTTGTGGATCAGTGACTGCAGGAAAAAGAACATTACGAGACATTACAGCGGCGCCAGGACGAAGAGGCGGGGACAGAGGAACTGAGAAATACACCTGCAGCCGCAAAACAGAATAACTGTAAAAAAATTAAGTTTTCTACTTCACGGACACTGTCTCCTGATCACTGTAAGAAATGAGTCACTGACAGCGGGTGACAGACAGGTCAGGAGCAGCATCCACTCTTTTCACTTTTATGTTACTGTTGCTGGGCAATATGTTTTTGGCGCCACGGAAAAAAAAATGTATAAGCTGCACTGCACTATAAGCCGCAGCGGTTAAAAACTGGAAAAAAGTAGCGGCTTGTAGTCCAGAAAATACGGTATATATAAAGTTTATGGATCTGAGTCTGATCCTGGCAGGGAGTACCTTGCTGGAGTCTCACCTGCAGAGAGAGCATGAGGAACAGCGGCCTCTCTGGCGGGTGGTGGCTCTGTAGAATCTTTCGGGCTCTCTGGGTGAACAGAGTTGTGGAGTATCGTCCCTCTTGATTCCACGCCACAGTCTCGTTCTCGTGAAGATCATACCCACAGACGCCAGGACCATCGCACGAGCCGTAACTGATCAATAGAGTGAATACAAGTACAGAGAGGTGCTTTTATTGTGAAAGAGAGGTGCTTTTATTGTGAAAGAGTGGTGCTTTTATTGTGAAAGAGTGGTGCTTTTATTGTGAAAGAGTGGTGCTTTTATTGTGAAAGAGAGGTGCTTTTATTGTGAAAGAGAGGTGCTTCTATTGTGAAAGAGAGGTGCTTTTATTGTGAAAGAGAGGTGCTTCTATTGTGAAAGAGAGGTGCTTTTATTGTGAAAGAGAGGTGCTTCTATTGTGAAAGAGAGGTGTTTTTATTGTGAAAGGGAGCGCCTGTAACCTGTAGTAGTCCACACTTCCTGTGAGAGAACCGAAGAAGGTGTCGAAACCTTTCCTTGTTGGGAGACACGACTTCCTGAAACAGAGGGTGAGGGTTAGATCCTCTCACACTTGTTTGGCCCATGGACACAGCAACAGAGTGCAATGCCTCTACAGGGGACACGTGTTTACTTTACTTGTGCACTTGTACACAATTGTGTACTTGTATTGATACTTTACAGCTGATGTCATCAACATTCCCTGGGGAGGAGAAGCTAACTGGGGGTTCTGCTCTGTCTGAAGCTCCATTATAGATTTTAATCTGAGGTTTGTTTTAACAAAATCTGACCCGAAAGAACTACAACCAGAGAGCTGATCTGTGCTGTTAAACAAATTGCTCTCAAATAAATGATTATTACTGATCACAGGCTCCTGTTGTTTAAATACATTTTGTCTAAAAACTTTTTTGGCTGTGTTTGCTGATGTCTCCAGGGTAACTGCAGAACATTCCTCCACAGACATACATGCAGAACCTCCCAGAGTGAGGTCACTGCAAGTGTCAATAGGTGTGTTTATATTTGTGTACTTGTTTGTGTACGTGTGTGTGTGCATGTTTGTGTGTGTGTGTCCGTGTGCCTGTGTGCCTGTGTGTCTGTGTGTCTGTCCATGTGTCTGTGGTTGTGTGTGTGTGTGTGTGGCTGTGGGGGTGTGCCTGTGTGTGCCTGTGTGTGTGTTTGTCTGCGTGTGTGTGTCTGTGTTTGTGTGTGTGTGTGTGTCTGTGTGTCTGTGTGTGTGTGCAGGTCTGTCCGTGTGTCTGCCCGTGTGTCTGTCCGTGTGTCTGTGGGTGTGTGTGTGTATGTGTGTGTGTGTGTGTGTGTGTCTGTGTGTGTCTGTGTGTGTCTGTGTGTGTCTGTGTGTGTCTGTGTGTCTGTGTGTGTGTAACTGTGTGTGTGTGTGTGTGCCTGTTTGTGTGTGTCCGTGTGTCTGTCCGTGTGGGTGTCTGTGTGTGTGTGTGTGTGTCTGTGTGTGTGTGTGTGTGCGTATGTGTGTGCCTGTGTGTGTCTGTGGGTGTGTGTGTGTCCGTGTGCCTGTGTGTGTGCCTGTTTGTGTGTGTGTGTGTGTGTGTGATACCTGCAGAAGCCCAGGTGCCACTTTCCCACCAGGTGAGTTTTGTAGCCGAGGCGCTGCAGTCTCTGGGGCAGAGTGTCCAGCTGAGGGGGGAGGCAGTTCGGCTGCTGCGGGCGGATGATCGAGTGCTGCAGACCTGTGTGGATCTGGTACCTGTCAAGCAAACACTTGGTCAGTTTTTTTGAAAGAGTGATGTTTAAAAACAAACAGTGATAATAAAACTACTCAATGCCACTGACACAAAACTCTAAAGCAGGAGAATCCAGACAATGAACTAAAAGTATCTTAAAACAGACCTAGTCTGCAAACTGAACTTTTCAGAGCTTTAAACCATGTTATAGTTACTACGCATTATTTACTCAGTGAAGTTGTATTTGGAGTGATTTCTGCATGTTTCAGCAATCTTTAATTGGCAATCTTTAATTAGCAATCTTATTTTCAAGTGACATACTTAGTTCCTTCACTAATGATGTGCAGCTATCCATAGGGGGCGCCGACAGCAAGCGGCGCTTTGTAGTGATGACGTTTATGGCGACGTCAAGTCTCATTGGACACTGCAGTTTTCTAACGCGGAAGTCAGTGGATTTGTTTCTTTTGTTAGGTCGTTTTAGAAGAATATTGTGATTTTAAATGTCCAAATTATAACAATTATTTACAGGTGTCATAGATTATAACTATAGAGCGACACAAGCACCACAGGTTTGTTTTAAGGAAATTTCATTCTTTCATTAGTTAAATCTTTTTGTGAACTTTCCCCGAGTCATACTTAACATAATCATTCTGGACCCTAATTGGTGATTGCAAACCAATTAGCATACTGGCTATTAGCACACTGGCTATTAGCATACTGGCTATTAGCACACTGGCTATTAGCACACTGGCTATTAGCATACAGGCTATTAGCACACTGGCTATCTCTCTTGTTTTCCCTGTTTAGCTTTAGGTATGGGTCTTTTGCACACTTTTGCTCCTGTCTTTTGCACACTTTTGCTCCTGTCTTTTGCTCCTGTCTTTTGCACACTTTTGCTCCTGTCTTTTGCACACTTTTGCTCCTTTCTGCTGCTCCTGTCTTTTGCACACTTTTGCTCCTGTCTTTTGCACACTTTTGCTCCTGTCTTTTGCACACTTTTGCTCCTGTCTTATGCACACTTTTGCTCCTTTCTGCTGCTCCTGTCTTTTGCACACTTTTGCTCCTGTCTTTTGCACACTTTTGCTCCTGTCTTTTGCTCCTGTCTTTTGCACACTTTTTCTCCTGTCTTTTGCTCCTGTCTTTTGCACACTTTTGCTCCTGTCTGTTGCTCCTGTCTTTTGCACACTTTTACTCCTGTCTTTTGCTCCTTTCTGCTGCTCCTGTCTTTTGCACACTTTTGCCCCTGTCTTTTGCACACTTTTGCCCCTGTCTTTTGCACACTTTTGCTCCTGTCTTTTGCACACTTTTGCTCCTGTCTTTTGCTCCTGTCTTTTGCACAGATTTGGCGTGGTACCTCCCGGTGAGCAGCTGGCTGCGTGACGGCGTACAGATCGGCTGAACGTAGTAACTCTCCAGTCTCACGCCCTCCGACGCCAGGCGGTCCAGGGTGGGGGTACGAATCCTGGGGTTATGATACCCGATGTCATTATAGCCCTGTGGAGGAACAGAGTGTCAGATGCCCTCCCATCCTCCCGTATCACTGTAGTGTTAGTCCTGAGATAGGGGCAGGTCAAATGTCTCTATGTCTCTACAGATTTGTGCTTATTCAGTGTTTTATGTTGTACTTTGTCACCGAAGTTCCTAGTTTGTGAGCTGTGTTCAGTGACAATAAAAGTCTTCTGATTCTGAGATGTTGTGGTGTGGTTGGATATATTTTTCTGCACCTGGTCATCGATGAGGATGAAGATCAGGTGTGGTCTCCTTGGCTCCTGATCCGGTCTCAGATCCTGGTCTGGTCCCAGATCCTGGTCTGGTCCCAAATCCTTGTCCGGTCCCACATCCTGGTCCAGTCCCACATCCTGGTCCAGTCCCAGATCCTGGTCCAGTCCCAGATCCTGGTCTAGTCCCAGATCCTGGTCTAGTCCCAGATCCTGGTCCAGTCCCACATCCTGGTCTAGTCCCAGATCCTGGTCTAGTCCCAGATCCTGGTCCGGTCTTGTGTCCAGGGTCCAGCTGGGCTCAGACCTGGTTGAGTTCTTGGTTTTGGAGCTGTCCACACAGAGGAGCAGACTGAGCGCGGTCACAACCACCGCCGCCTTCATCCTCCTGTCAATCAAACACCACCTTTAACTGAAACGTCAACTGTCAATCAAACACCATCTATCAATCACACAGGTCTCCCTCTCCCCAGACAACTCCCCCACACTGGACCATCGCCGTGAAATGAAATGACTTTAATTCATTATTTAGACACGTTTAATCTAGACTTTCTGTAGCTAGTTATCGCCTCGCTTAATCTGACTTAAAGTGGTATTGTGTAACTCTTCTGGTGAGGTACATGTCTGTCTCCATAAAGATGAGCCACAGTATTAAATCTGACATATTGTGCTTGTGTCTGTAGTTATAATCTATGACACCTGTGGATCATTATGTTATAATTTGGACATTTTAAATATCAATATTCATCTAAAATGACTTAATAAAAAACTATTCCGCTGACTTCCGCGTTAGAAAACTGCCCAATGGGAGCTGACGGCGCCGTAAACATCATTAGAGCAAAGCGCCGCCTGCTGTCGGACCCTCCTGTGGGTAGCTGTACATCACACTAGAATTTTTGTTTTCATTTGCACCAAAATGACTACGCGACACTGCCGAGTCCTTCGAGTAATCCTCACCGATTAAGATGAATAAATTGGAGAAGGATGTAAGTACGTGACAGTGGGCGTGTCCCAGTGGACGTGAAATCAGGGGCTGATCAGTAATATGGTGTTTTGAAAATAAGCGATCAAACCTCAAACTTACTCGAATCACTCCAAATACAACTTCAGAGTTTAAATGGTGAGGGCAAACAACTAAGTTATAACGAGGTTAAAAGTTATAAAAAAGTCCACTCATCTGTCTCCATGGAGACAAGCAGGTGACAGCATCAAGTCAAGTCACAGGTCAGGTCTGTGGAAAGGTGACATTACTCATAGTAAAAATCCATCTGTGACCAGTCATCTATTAATTGACTTAACAGATGTCTGATCATTTTAATGTCATACTGCGGAACATTTTAGGAAAACCAACAGTCTCCATGGAGTCAAGCAGACGGCCATCACAAAAGTTACATAGTGCTCCTTTATGTCTGAGTTTGGAGCCAGTGTATCTTTCTGATATCTTTCCGCACAGTCTGCCTCTCCAGATGTTTGGTGCCACGTTTGGCGCTTTTCTCGCGCACAGACGCCGCAGTTTTGCGCTCGTGCGGTGCTTTTGGCTCAGAAACGCCAAAGACACCGCACTCAGCGCCAGGCCCGATACCGGGTCGATACCCGGGATGCGCGGATCGATACCTGTGATCAGCGGGTGGATCGGTGCCGCTGTGGCCGGGCTTCGAGCGTCTCTCCGGGGCATTCCTCACGATTCGGCCCGGTTCGGCTCAGTCTGGACCGATGCCCGGGGCGGAGCAGCGTGGAGGAGACGGCGCCATATGTCCTGAAGTCCAGACAAAGTCCCGACAAAGTCCCGACGCAAACCGAGCCAATCCAAGTGAGAGCCAACCCCGTCCCTCTCCAGGAGCGTCTCTGCGCCAAGAGACACGCGTGAGCGCAGCGCACATCCGCGAGGCTCCTTCAAAATAAAATATGTGACGTCAAAAATGATTTCTTTCATCTTTGTTACATACAACAACTACTACTACTACTACAACTACAACTACTAATACTAATACTACTACAACTACTATTGCTATTCTACCACTACTGCTACTGGTGTTTCCTCTAATATTATCTCCTGTTTGACATTACTTGTTCATTTGAAGTCTAGTCACTGGAGTGGTTTGCCCAGTTACCAAAAGGTTTGCAGTTCCAGCCTGTTTTTGCGTTGGGCTTAATGTGACTGAGTCTTGATTTAGTTCTGGTTTAGTCCTGGTTTAGTCCTGGTTTAGTTCTGGTTTAATCCAGAGTTCATGGACCGATGTGTAAAATCTGTGCTTTTACTTTGAAGGCCCCTCTAAACATCTGGAGGTGCTTTTACTTTGAAGGAGGAGAAGAGAGGGGAAAAGAACAACTTGAATCAATGAGTTCAGATCAGAATACAGCTGAATCCTGATATAAAACTAAAAGTGTTACTAAGGAAACAGGACAGCCTCTGCTCATTCACTCATGTTTGGACAGTGTGTCCTGATGTGGATGAAATCAGCCATGACTGAATAAAGGCTTTTTAATGTGTTATTAATTAATGAATAAGTCCCACGAGCTGTCCTATTTTAAACGTTACCTGGTCCTCAACCTGAAGAGCTCCTGGGTGAAACTCTGACCATTGAAACTGCAAAGGCACTCAATCACTCCAGTAACATGATTTTAAAAAGTAAAATAAAATACACAAATTGGTTGCAGAACAAAGCACAGGTGTGTCTGCTGTGTGAGAGGGGGCGGGGCTCACCTGGACAACTGCGCGTGCATGTATCTTGTGTGAAGGCCTAAAGGCGCGCACCTGTGACCCACATGTTGAAGGTCAGGGCTGGGTAGCCGTGGTTTTGTTAACTTACTCATCCATTTATCCATGTGCTCTTTATGTCCATCTCCTGCTGCACTGTGATCGCTTTATGTTTGTTAATAAATCTCCAAAACTCATTCTGG
This sequence comes from Periophthalmus modestus, assembly GCA_019594935.1. Taxonomy (NCBI): domain Eukaryota; kingdom Metazoa; phylum Chordata; class Actinopteri; order Gobiiformes; family Gobiidae; genus Periophthalmus; species Periophthalmus modestus. Next base: position 23,863,757 of record JAIEZT010000026.1, on the reverse strand, counting down.
ACCTCAGTGTATCTGACTATAGCCTCCAAGCCTCACAATGCCACGGCCCCAGGACCCACTGTGATTTGCACAAGCAGAAACAAGGCTGCTTTTAGGAAGCGGTACATGGGTTTATGGAGGCCTTCCTCTGAGGGAAATGAGGCTCCATTATAGAAAGTGTCAAAGTGTTCAAAGTAACTTACAGTAATCAGTAATCATCCATTCATTTTCTTTCTCCTGGAGCCTCTTCCTGGTGGGATATGTCCGGAACACCTCCCCAGGAGGCAACCAGAACAGATGCTGGAGCCATCTCAGCTAGCTCCTCTCGACATGAGGGAGCAACAGCTCAACTCTGAGTTCCTTCCATGTGACTGAGCTGCGGAGGAAACTCATTTCAACCGCTTGTCCTTTCGGTCATTACCCAAAGCGCATGACAATAGGTGAGGGTAGGAAAGGACAGCCCTTAGCAGAGGGCACCATGATGGTCACGGTCTTCCTCAGATCCACAAAGCACATGTGGACTGGTTGGACAATTTCCCATGAACCCTAGAGCACCTGATGGAGAGTATAGAGTTGGTCCAGTGTTCTGCGACCAGAACTCTCCATGGCCTCCCCGAACTTCTCCCAACCCTGAGTTTTTGCCTCTGCGACCGCACGAGTGGCACTCTTGGTCCCCTGGTTCTCGTTAGCTGCCTCAGGAGTCCCACAAGCCAACAGGGCTCGATAGGACTCCTTCTTCAGCCTAACAACATCCCTTACTTCCGGTATCCACCGGGGGTTGCCGCTGCAACAGGCACCGCAGACCTTACGACCACAGCTATGAGATGGCACATCGACAATAGAGGTGGAGAACATGGTCCACTTGGAGTCCATGTCGCAGCCTCCCCTGAGATCAGGGAGAAGCTCTCCCGGAGGTGTGAGTTGAAGACCCCCCCTGACAGAGGGCTCCACCACACGTTCCCAGCAGACCCTCATGATATAGTGGTGATCAGTTGACACCTCTGCCCCTCTCTTCACCCGAGTGTCCACGACACACGGCCGGAGGTCAGATGACATGACAACAAAGTCATTCATTGACCTACAGCCTAGGGCGTCCTGGTGCCAGGTACACCGATGGACACCCTTGTGCTCAAACATGGTGTTTGTTATGGACAAACTGTGAGTAGTACAGAAGTTCAATAACTGAACACCACTCGGGTTCAGATCAGGGAGGCCGTTCTTCCCGATCACTCCTCTCCAGGTGTCACTGTGGCCCACATGGGCATTGAACTCCCCCGGTAGAACAACGGAGTCCTTGGTCAGTACATTATCTAGTACTCCTCCCAGGGACTCCAAGAAGGCCGGGTACTCTACACTGCTGTCTGGCCCGTAGGCCGCCACAACAGTGAGAGACCTGCCCCGAAGCTGAAAGCACAGGGACGCGACCCTCCCGTTCACCAGGGTGAACTCCAACATGGCGGCTGAGCTGGGGGGCAGTGAGCAAGCCCACACCAGCTCGCCGCCTCTCCTCACAGGCAACGCCAGAGAAATGGAGAGTCCAGCCCTTCTCAACGAGTTGGGGTCCAGAGCCCAAGCTGTGCATGGAGGTGAGTCCAATTATATCCAGTCAGTCACACTCAACATAAGCGGCCTCGCTCTTGAACCCATCATAAAAGTGAATCAGTAATTAAATTACCTTTGAAATAAAATCATCACAGTAACAGCTGGATTACTTTTAGAAGGAGTACTCAATAGTCAGTAATAAGATTCATTTTGCAAAGTAATCAGACCTGAGTCAATAATATGAGTCAATAATATGCAATAATATGGTGACTGGAGATTGAACCAATTTTCATACTGTTTTCCCGAGCAGAGACCGATAATGAATAAATAAACTTCCTATTAAGATAGAAACATTTACTGAGACTTAATTTCATGAAAATACAACCATCCTGTTGATTTAGATCCTTTAGCTACTCAGCTAAAGGCTGATACAGGAGGATGGGAGGGCATCTGACACACAGGGATACAGGTGGGACACATCAGACCTGACCAACCAATCATGCTCCAGTAGAGACTGAAACGCTTCCCCTGAAGGTATGGACAGCAGATGTCAGACTTTGGACTAAACCAGCACTAAACCAGGAATAAACCAGGAATAAACCAGGAATAAACCAGGACTGAACCAGGACTAAACCAGGACTAAACCAGGACTGAACCAGGACTGAACCAGGACTAAACCAGGACTAAACAAAGACTAAACCAGGACTGAACCAGGACCTAACCAGGACTAAACCGGGAATAAACCAGGACTAAACCAGGACCAAACCAGGACTAAAACAGGACTGAACCAGGACTAAAGCAGGACTAAACCAGGACTAAAACAGGACTAAACCAGGACTAAAACAGGACTGAACCAGGACTAAACCAGGACTAAACCAGGACTGAACCAGGACTAAACCAGGACTAAACTAGGGCTGAACCAGAACTAAACCAGGACTGAACCAGGACTAAACCAGGACTAAACCAGGACTGAACCAGGACTAAACCAGGATTAAACCAGGACTAAACCAGGACTAAACCAGGACCTAACCAGGACTAAACTAGGACTGAACCAGGACTAAACCAGGACTAAACCAGGACTAAAACAGGACTGAACCAGGACTAAACCAGGACTAAACCAGGACTGAACCAGGACTAAACCAGGACTAAACCAGGACTAAAACAGGACTGAACCAGGACTAAACAGAACTGAACCAGGAGCCCTCTGCATATACATGTTTACTGTATATCTATATCTCTTTTTCAGTCATGTTTGACTCTGTAGTTTCACTCTTCTTTTAGTGGGACTCCGGTTTGTTTTGCTCACTCTGGACTCTGTTTCCCATGATGCCTTTCGAGGGGGGCGTAGCTCGCGCACATGCTGCACATTTCACGTCTGTAACTGACTGTTAATAACGAGCAGAACAGCGCATTTTTTCGCATTTTCCGCACTGTCAACGCGTTTATTCCGCAGAAATGGACGCGGACGAGGACGAGGCGCTGCTGTTTCTCATTCACCAACATTTACAGAGCCGAGGGTTCACCAAACTCGCCAAAAAGCTCCAAAAACACGTCTCTCAGGTAATAACTGCATGTTTTTTATCCACAAACCGACACCAGAGCTTTGTCACAGACTTATTGTGGTTTTGTTCTACAGATTTCCTCATATTTTCACAGGTTATTTCATATAAAACCCTGTTATTACTGTTATATAACGTATTAAATTAAACATGCCTCGGTACAAACTGTTCTTTTGGGCTGCTCGTGTCTCAAATCAGGATATTGAGGTGTAAAAGTGCAGTTTTAAAGAGCTTTATTCCAGTTTGTGGCCTGTTAGGGCGAAAGAACACGATGTTTCTGTGGCAGCGTGGTCCCAGAATGTCCCGGGTTGGAGCTTTAAAGCCCTCACACGTGCGCACTCTTGTCCAACACATTTACTCCTGTTATTATCCTTTAATAACCGTGTAGTGTTGATCAAATCACTGAAATAGAGTCTCACATCCGCAGCTGTTGGATCCTGCTGGTTTCTAGACTGGATTTGTAAATGTTGTGCAGAACATTTGTGGGTTTTTGGGGTTTTTTTTGTATTTTTTATTATGTACTGACCTAACATTTAATTTAATCTGACATTTTTATTTCTGTGAGCAGGTCCAAACATGCTCTTTTGTGTCTCAGGTGGAGGGCGCAGAGGGACAGTCCAGTCTGCAGGACATTTACTCTGTGTGGAAGAGGTGAGACACACTCCTCCTCCAGCTAGGTACTCCCGATCACTGCTCCAGTCAGGGTTAACCCAGAGACACTGTAGGTGAGGTAAACGACGGCAAATTAGACTAAACAAATGAGCAAAACATAATAATATTAACACAGTAAAAATATTAAATATGCAAATTAAGACCAAAATAAATTGGCAAACGAATTACAAATGAACAAAAATAATAACCTCATCTTAGAACAAACATAAATAGACAAATAGCCACAGACAGAAGGATGGGTCAAATGCAGGTTTAACCCAGAGACACTGAAGGATGAGACCAAACTTAAAATTAATTGAATCTTTCCATGATCAGCTTGAGAGTCTTAGTTTTAGACCATGTTATAATGTTTTGGCCTTAGCTCCATTCTGCTGTAGTCATGGTTCAGATCTCTCCTTAGACCATGTAAAGACCAGGTTTAAACCGGGTTTAGTCCAGGATTAGATCAGACAGGAAAAGGCTCAGCCGATCAGACAGCAGGTTTATTCAAGTCCGGATCTAGTGATTACAGCTGAATGATTCAAAAAACAAGACTGGCGCGGGTTAACCCTTTACAGGTCAACAGCAAAACTAAATCAGGGCTAAACTAGGTCTAAACCAGGACTAAAACAGGTCTAAACTAGGACTAAAACAGGTCTAAACCAGGACTTAAACAGGTCTAAACCAGGACTAAAACAGGTCTAAACCAGGACTAAAACAGGTCTAAACTAGGACTAAAACAGGTCTAAACCAGGACTTAAACAGGTCTAAACCAGGACTAAAACAGGTCTAAACCAGGACTAAAACAGGTCTAAACCGGAACTAAAACAGGTCTAAACCAGGTCTAAACCAGGACTAAAACAGGTCTAAACCAGGTCTAAACCAGGACTAACACAGGTCTAAACCGGAACTAAACAGGACTAAAACAGGTCTAAACCAGAACTAAATCAGGACTAAAACAGGTCTAAACCAGGTCTAAACCAGGACTAAAACAGGTCTAAACCAGGTCTAAACCAGGACTAACATAGGTCTAAACCGGAACTAAACAGGACTAAAACAGGTCTAAACCAGAACTAAACCAGGACTAAACCAGGATTGAAGCAGAACTAAAACAGGTCTAAACCAGGACTAAACCAGGACTAAAACAGGCCTAAACCAGGACTAAACCAGGTCTAAACCAGGACTAAACCAGGACTAAAACAGGTCTAAACCAGGACTAAACCAGGACTAAAACAGGTCTAAACCAGGACTAAACCAGGACTAAAACAGGTCTAAACCAGGACTAAACCAGGACTAAACCAGAACTAAACCAGGACTAAACCAGGTCTAAACCAGGACTAAACCAGTTCTAAAACCAGGACTAAAACTCAGATCAAACTTTTAAAAGTAAAAGTTATTCAGATGTTTTTTGTCTGTGTCCTGTTGCAGACTGAGTCCCGCGGCTCTCGGGACAGTGGACAGAAGTGAGACGAACGGAGACATGAGTCCAGCAGAGGGCGCAGGGACAGAACCGGGGTCTGAACCGGCGTCTGGACCAGGGATAGACCATGAGGTGAGACATTTTATTTTATTTTTTGTTTTATTTGACAGAGACAGTGCAGTTATACATAGTCACAGGCAGAGCATGCAGCTGGCGCATATTACGGTATATTGACTAAAACGCTTTACGGAGCCTGTGCAGCTGTGGCTAAAATGCTCAAAAAGGGAGGAGAAAATGCAAATGAAGTTGTTTAGCTGCTGGATTCATCAAGATGAGGAGAACATAAACTTTGTGGATATTTAATATGTTGGAAAGAAAGTGTGAATGTTGTGCGGAGGATGGACAGTTCCAGTTTTTGCAACAACGGTGCATTCAACTATTGTGTTTGGTATAATTTAAAAACAGTTGTGTCTTTCATTTAAGCACACATTATTTCTGAATAATGCAATTTCAGTTTCAAACTTTTGCACATAGTCTTAGTTCTGATGGCTTTTCTATGTGAGTGGCGCGTGCCCATTTAAGCTCTCATATAGCTCTAATTCATGAAATTGAAAAAAAAAAACAATGAAAAGAATAAATAACAACACAAATAATACTGAAATTCGAAACACAAAAAATCAAATCTTTTTCTGACTCTTCCTGAGCAGAAGTCTCCACCGACCATCAGAACCGATGGAACTGTAGTTATGGGCTTAGTTCAATGAGAGATGAGCCTCTGTGAGAATCCGTCTTGTACTTCGTGGCCCATTATGAGGCCCTGCTTTGAAACAATGAAGATGTTGTGAACATTTTATGAACTCTCAGATTCCACAGAGTAATTTAATATCACAAATGTGTGTCTGTCATGTTCCTGGAGGTTTCAGAATAAAAAGTCCCAAAACAGTTCAGGCTAAAGTGGTGACAAAATGTTCTCACATATAAAAAGCTATGGTTACCATGGTAATTTTCAGAGGCAGTCACAATTGTGCGTAAATGAAAGACACAACTGTTTTCTTTAAAATGATACCAAGCACAATATTTTAAATAATTATCTGATGGGAGGGACATGGCCCAAACCAGAATGTGGCCCTGTGTTTACAGAGCATTTTTCAGCACAAGGCTGATACGTAGGTCTGTCATGATAATCACTATATTGACTTATCGTTCGGTATATGAAGCTAGAACAATATATTTTGAGGCTCAGTATTTACTGTGTGTACATTTTCTTTGTAAAATTTAGGACATTTGGGGTATTTTTGTTGTACTGCAGTTACATTTGAGCTGTAAAAGGTTGAATAAGTGACTTCTATGGCACATTGTATTTATTATTATTTATTGCAGCTCAGGTCTCTTCATGCTGTCTATTTAAAACTGCTTCACTGGGATTATCCTGCTTTATTGTATTTATATTCTGTTATCTTTTATCGTAGTATATTGTTGTAGCAGTATATTGTACTTCAAAATATGTTATCGTGACAGGCCTGTTTGTACACTTTTTTAAACTGGTTGCAGCCTGAAGCTCCAGGAGAGGTTCCAGAGAAGGACTCCCCCCAAACAGAGGACTCTGAAGAGGCTGTGGTCCCAACGCAAGACCCGAGTCCGGACCAGGATCCAAGTCTGGACCCTGAACCGGAGGAAGACTCCGAAGCAATGGAGGTACAGACAAAGGGATAACGGAGGATGGGAGGGCATCTGACACATAAGGAAACAGGAAGACGGGAGGGTATCTGATTGTGTGATTTGATTGACAGAAGTCCACCCTTGAAGCCCCAGCCACATCAGACCTGACAGTTGAATCGACCAATGAAACTTCAGGAGAGACTGAAGCTCCTCCCCCTGAAGGTATGGACAACAGATTGACATGTGTCAGACTTTGGACTGAATCAGGACTAAACCAGGACGGAAACAGGAGTGAACCAAGACTGTACTATGACTAAACCAGGGCCTAAAACAGGGCTATACCAGGACTGAATCAGGACTGAACCAGGACTAAACCAGGACTAAACCAGGGCTAAACCAGGACTAAACAAGGGCTAAACCAGGACTAAACCAGGGCTAAACCAGGACTAAACAAGGGCTAAACCAGGACTGAACAAGGGCTAAACCAGTACTGAACCCGGGCTAAACCAGGACTAAACAAGGGCTTAAACAGGGCTAAAGAAGGTCTAAGCCAGGGCTAAACCAGGACTAAACAAGGGCTAAAAACCAGGACTAAACCAGGGCTAAACCAGGACTAAACCAAGACTAAACCAAGACTAAACCAGGACTAAACCAGGACTAAATCAGGACTGAACCAGGACTAAACCAGGACTAAACCAGGGCTAAACCAGGACTAAACAAGGGCTAAACCAGGACTAAACCAGGGCTAAACCAGGACTAAACAAGGGCTAAACCAGGACTGAACAAGGGCTAAACCAGTACTGAACCCGGGCTAAACCAGGACTAAACAAGGGCTTAAACAGGGCTAAAGAAGGTCTAAGCCAGGGCTAAACCAGGACTAAACAAGGGCTAAACCAGGACTAAACCAGGGCTAAACCAGGACTAAACCAAGACTAAACCAAGACTAAACCAGGACTAAACCAGGACTAAACCAAGACTAAACCAGGACTAAACCAGGACTAAACCAGGACTAAACCAGGGCTAAACCAGGACTAAACAAGGGCTAAACCAGGACTAAACCAGGACTAAACCAGGGCTAAACCAGGGCTAAACCAGGACTAAACAAGGGCTAAACCAGGACTAAACAAGGGCTAAACCAGTACTGAACCAGGGCTAAACCAGGACTAAACAAGGGCTAAACCAGGACTAAACCAGGACTAAACAAGGGCTAAACCAGGGCTAAACCAGGACTAAACAAGGGCTAAACCAGGGCTAAACCAGGACTAAACAAGGGCTAAACCAGGACTAAACAAGGGCTAAACCAGTACTGAACCAGGGCTAAACCAGGACTAAACAAGGGCTAAACCAGGACTAAACAAGGGCTAAACCAGGGCTAAACCAGGACTAAACAAGGGCTAAACCAGTACTGAACCAGGGCTAAACCAGGACTAAACAAGGGCTAAAACAGGCCTAAAGAAGGTCTAAGCCAGGGCTAAACCAGGACTAAACAAGGGCTAAACCAGGACTAAACCAGGGCCAAACCAGGGCCAAACCAGGGCTAAACCAGGACTAAACCAGGACTAAACCAGGGCTAAACCAGGACTAAACCAGGACTAAACCAGGGCTAAACCAGGGCTAAACCAGGACTAAACCAGGACTAAACCAAGACTAAACCAGGACTAAACAAGGGCTAAACCAGGACTAAACCAGGGCTAAACCAGTTCTTATAACAGCATTTCTGTGTTCATATCCTCAGACTCTGCAGAGCTGGAGGAGCCCTCACCAGAGGCCAAGGAGGAGGTGAGATGCTTTTTAAATTAGGTCAGATTTTTACATCTGTGCTGTGTCCTTCAGAATAGGGTTGTAGACGACTAAAGACACACCCTACCAGTCAAACAGTAGATTTAAAGAAAGCCAATGGGACCATGAAAAAGGACATATATTAAAGCAGATCTATTAGCAGACATGTGTCTTTTATTAAGTCTTTTTAGATGAATATTGTGATTTAAAATGTTTAAATTATAACACAATGATAGAGCCCACACAAGCACAATAGGTCTGTGTTCTTTCATGTGAGAATGGGAGTGAACTGTAATCTCCTGTGGTCTGTCTGTCTTTAGGGGTCAAAGGGGATGACTCTGTCTCTGACGCTGAGTCCAGAAGATGAAGAAAAAGAGGAGGAGGAGGAGGAAAGAGAGGGAAAGGAGGAGCAGGAGAAAAAAGAAGAGGAGATAAAGGAGACGAAGATAGAGGAGGGGGAGACGCAGGAGGAAAAAAAAGAGGAGATAAAGGAGACGAAGGCAGAGGAGGGGGAGACAGAGGAGAGCATAGAGGAGGAGAGAAGAAAGGGGGAAAGGACGAGGGAAGAGACGAGGGAGATGAAGGGATGGAGAGGGTAGAGGGAGAGGAGGAGGGGGGAGAGGAGGAGGAGGGGGGGAGGGAGAAGGAGGAGTCGGAGCAGAAGGAGGACGCGGCTGGCCTCACAGACTCAGGTAAGAGACAGTAAGGAGATGTGACGAGATATATATATATATATATATATATATATATATATATATATATATATATATATATATATATATATATATATATATATATATATATATATATATATATCTCACTGTATATTTTAATAGCTGTATTTCAGATGACATCAACAACATTCTACAGACCAATCATATTAATACAGACGGGGACAGATAAAATGAATCTTGTTTAAATGCTTATTTGTTGTAATACAGTGAGTTCTTGGGTGTTGTCACTAATAGAAATGAACAGATTCAACATTTTGCGAATTGTCACTACGCTATTTCCTTTAAAATTCCTCAACAAGACTTCAGTGTGAATCGTTACTGTCATCATCCATACAGGTCAGGTTTAAAAGTGCAAATAACAGTTGTTTTTTCAAGTAGTCTCTATTGAAGCAGAGCAAAGGGTCATGGTCTATGTAGTTTCCTCTGTTTTGTAGCTAGCATACTCCCACATGACAGTTGTCCATAAATATAAATGTAGAATTGTATGTAGAATTTTCAAAACAATAAAAGTTAACATGGTGATCTGAATGTGATATGTGTTAGCAGTGAATACCCCACAGAAGTAAAATACCCCGTCTTTGTAAAACGCCTGTTTATGTCACCTCAAGATGACTTTATTTCTCGGAAAGTTCAATTCATAAGCCATTCATAACACTTGATGTGGTGACCTCAGTCGTCCCTAAATGTGATTTCTGTTTCATCTCTTCAGTGGTGATGGAGCAGGAGCCGTCAAAGGAGCCCGAATCCATTGGAAAGAGGAAGAGGAAGAAGAAAAAACGACAGAAAACTGAACCAGGAACAAGTGAAGCAGAGGAGAGCCTGGTGACGAATAGGAGAGAGGGAGAGACAGAGGAGGAAGAGAGAAGAGAGGGAGAAGAGGAAGAGAGGAGAGAGGAGGAGAATCCAGGTGTCTGTGAGGAGCAGACAGAAGAAGAGACAGGAGACACCGCTATTAAAAAGCGAAAAAACAAGAAGAGGAAAAGAAAAGACGTGAGTGTAGAGAGAGAAGAGGAGGAGAGAGAACAAGTGAATGCTGACGTCCCACTTAAAAAGCAAAAGAACAAAAAGAAAAAGCAGAAAATGGCTGCTGACGTTAAAGCAGAAGAAATTATAGTGAATGAAAAAGAGGATAAAATGACAGAAGAGGAAACGGTGAAAAAGAAGAAAAAGAAGAGGAAGAGGAAGGAGTGCGAGGAGGTGCAGTGTGACGCGCCAACAGCAGAGGGCGACGCAGAGCTGTCCGGAGGTCAGTTATCAGAGCGGGGCAGAGTCAGGAGAAGAATATTGCATTTTATAATAACCCAAAAAAGCTGAAGTCTCTACAAACATGCAATACAAAACATTAATTCTGCAAACAACAAATCTCAACAGTTGTTTCCCCTCCCCTTCCTCCCCTTTACTCACCTGAAGTTGTATTTGGAGTGATTCATGTTTGAGCAGGCTTTAATCACTTAATTTCAAGACGTCCATATTGCTGATCAACTCCTGTTTTCACTGCCACCTCTGCTCTGTTTTGTTTCCTTCTCCAGTTTTATTTTCTTCATCTGTGATATATGTAGGATTCAGCAGTGTCATATAGTCATTTTGACACAGATGAAAAAAATCCACTCCTCTCTAGTGTGATGTGCAGCTGTCCACAGGAGGAGCCGACAGCATGCGGACTTCTTTCTTTTAAGTGGTTTTAGATGAATATTGCGATTTAAAATGTCCAAATTATAACAAAATCCATGGGTGTCATAGATTATAAGTATAGAGCAGATACAAGCACAATAGGGCTGATTTAACAAAACCAAATATTAAAGTAGAGTTATTCTTCAAAACAGACTTTTCAGAGATTTTAACCATGTTATAGTTGTTTCCTTGTCATTGATCCTCTGAATTTGTATTTTGAGTGATTCGTGCATGTTTGAGTAGAGCTGAATAATTCTAAACAAACTTTTAATTGACAAAACTTTTAAAAATCTCTCTGATCTGACCATGTATCTGACCCAGACTGCACTCATAAGACTACTCCTGCAGGGGGAGTTCATGCAAAAACTACTATGAACTATCCAAAAAGAGATGTACTGCGAAATGTTGTATTTATCTCTAAACTCATGATTCACTCGCAGTGGAACTGAGCGCTCCATAGGTGGCGCCGTCAACAGACAAAAGCACAATATGACTTTAGAAGATGGATCTCATTTGGTTTTGGTCAAAATGAACTTTAAACAAATCCAAGAATCTCATGCATTTCAGAACATGTCTGTACAGGTCTAAACTACAAGTTTACCAGCTTTTAGACACAATAAGACCCCATGGAGACACAGGGAGGGCATCTGACACACAGGATATTACTCTCTAATCTCACAGTGTTGTTTGCTCTCTCCAGCAGATGGAGCTGGGCAGCCGAAAAAGAAAAGCCGAAAAAGAAAGAAACTGAGTCGAGAGAAGAGAACCAAACTGAAAGAAAAAGTCAAGAACGGAATTATACCCCCAACCACCCTGTACGCTCCTTCTCTGACCCTCTCCTCTGCTCCTCTGACCTTCTGCCCCTCCTCTCACCCTCTCCTCTGTATCCTCTGACCCTCTCCTCTGCATCCTCTACTCCTCTGACCCTCTCCTCTGCATCCTCTACTCCTCTGACCCTCTCCTCTGTATCCTCTACTCCTCTGACCCTCTCCTCTGCATCCTCTACTCCTCTGACCCTCTCCTCTGTATCCTCTACTCCTCTGACCCTCTCCTCTGCATCCTCTACTCCTCTGACCCTCTCCTCTGCATCCTCTACTCCTCTGACCCTCTCCTCTGTATCCTCTACTCCTCTGACCCTCTCCTCTGCATCCTCTACTCCTCTGACCCTCTCCTCTGCATCCTTTACTCCTCTGACCCTCTCCTCTGCATCCTCTGACCCAGACTCTGTGTTTTGTGTCTCAGGAGTAAAGTATTGGAGCCCGAAAAACCAAAGAAAAAGAAAAGTAAACCTCCCCCAGAGTGTCCAGAGGGGGCGCCGTGTGTGATCCAGACAAAGAAAAAGAAGAAGGCTGTTACAGAAGACATCCACCAGGGGGCGAGCAGCAAGAGTGAGCACTGCTAATATGACTACAGCCTCTTTTTCACTGTTGAACTTCATTTAATTTCACCAATGTTACGTTTTTTTGCAGAAAAAAATAAATTACTGAAGGGGGCTGCAGCCGTACAACCTACATTTTTTAAGGTAAGGTCTAAATATTGACACGAGCAGAGCCAGAGGAGAAGGTCTTAAAAACAGAGAAGCAGAGGAGAGGGTCAGAGGAGCGGAGGAGAGGACAGGCCAGAGAGGAGTAGAGAAGAGGAGCAGAGAAGAGAGTCAGAGGAACAGAGCAAAGTCAGAAGAGTAGAGGAGAGGGTCTGAGGAACAGAGGAGGGTCAGAGGAGAGGGTCAGAAGAGAGGGTCAGAGGAGCACAGGACAGGGTCAGAGGAACAGAGGACAAGGTCAGAGGGTCAGACGAGTAGAGGAGATGGTTAGAGGAGCAGAGGAGAGGGTCAGAGGAACAGATGAGAGGGTCAGAAAAGCAGAGGAGAGGGTCAGAAGACAATTTGACCTGGTTTAAGAAAATGCTTTTGTTTGCTTTCATTTTGCAGAAGAACAAAAAGAAATTTCCCAAATGAAATGGAGGACTACGTCAGTCTGGATTCAACTGTGAGTGTTTTATTAAGACCTAAACTCTCACCCCCTCCCTGTGTGTCAGATGCCCTCCCTGTGTGTCAGATGCCCTCCCTGTGTCTTCATGAGGTCTTGTTCTGGATAAAAGCTGTTAACCCTGTAGTTTAGACCAGTGGTCCCCAACCTTTTTCTCACCGCAGACCGGTCATCACCGGTGCACCGTAATTACACATCAGTTCCACCGTCTTTTTCCAGGTACCACTCCAGACTCACTCACGTCGCTTCTTTGCTCAACCACACGCCACATGCGCCACATGCACGCGCACGTCACCTCTCACTCACGCGCCACACTGACACAGAGCACATAGGAGCTTTCAAAATAAGATTCAGATACGCCACAAATACAACAAATACACAAGCTCCTCCCCCTCTCCTCGACCTCTGCCCTGACGCTCTGACTGTTGTGCGGCGGACACACATCTACCACAGATAAAATAAACTCGCCGTTATATCAAATGGATTTATGTGGCGATTTCCTATCAGGATTTTCATTATATATCAACGGACGAGCTTGATAACGTGTCATGAGGAGCGGGCAAAAGTCACTTCGGAGAAAATACAGTCTCTGATCAATTATTTACTTTTTTTGTGTGGCCCGGTAGCAAATGCGTCACGGACCGGTACCGGTCCCCGGCCCGGTGGTGGGGGACCACTGGTTTAGACTTCTACAAAAATGTTCTGAAGTGCTTGTGATCCTTGGATGAGTTTAATTTTCAGATTTCAGTCTCTCTCAGATGTGAAGGCTAGTGGAGGAATTGAATGTGAATAGCAAAAGCTACATTTCATTTACTTTCCCTTTATTCTTCTACAGTAGTCCAGTCAGGAAGGGCATCTGGAGTAAACCTGCACGTTGTTAACATGTATGTCCTGTTTTTCTTTCACAGTGACGGTGCCTTTCTCAACACTGGTCAAGTTCACCCTCCGTTTTTGTGAACAGATTTTTAAGTCTAAGCTGTGAGTCTTAGTTCCAGTCTTATTGTTTTTTATTATCTGTTTTTTCTGGACAAAATTTGTGATTGAAACTTTGCTGAACTTTTTTTTGTCTGATATTTCTGTGTGAGTCTACAGGCTGTAATGTTTTCATTAAAAGTCCAATACTGTACTACACAAAAGTGACTCTTGTGAGCATTAGTCCTGTCATAATGCTGTTACCTCCTCAGCAACAGAGCTGGAGTTGTGTTTTGTTTCATTCACACATGTTTGAGTAACACTTTATTATTAGTCTGTTACATCTCCAAAGTTCAAAATGCTCTGTTCCACTTTGTGATGTCATGAAGTGGTAGTTTTCAAGTTAACAGCTCCTTTTACCTTTAGTTCAGTATAAATAGGCAATTCCAGAGTTGAAAGCATCCAAATGATTCTAGTGAAGGTGTGTGGAGTTTAAAAACACAGTGGAGCACTTCCTGTATTACCACATGATGACATCACAAGGGGGAACAGAGTGTTTTCTGTTTGAGAGAAGCACTCAGCCTAAATGTGCAGGGTTTGTGTGTTAAACGTGTGAATGAAACACAACTCCAGGAAACAGCATTATAACATAGATCAGAAAATGGCATAATACAGGTCCTTTAAAGCTGCACTATGCAAACTTTTCCTTTGTTGCATGGAGATGCTATTGCTTTGCCTGGAATGTTCCACAGTATCACAGTATGGCATTAAACACGTACCTATGTTGCATTGATTCATACGTTAAAAATACATGATTATTGTGATCCTCTCCTCAGATCTGACCTGTAACCTGCTTGTCTCCATAGAGATAAGTCTAATGTCCTACTGTGGAATATTCCAAGCAGGTGATACCCTCCCCCACAAAAGTCACATAGTGCAACTTTAAATATATTGATATGGGAGGTGCAGATTAAAACAGAAGACATGTTCAGATCTGTTTTTATCAGTTTGAAATGAACTTTAAAGCTCAAATTTTCTGCTAAACCCTTTTCTAATGTAGTTAACACGTCATAAACAAAGCCGCCTGTAGTTTTTCAAAGACGGAATAGTGTGATGATGTCATACTCTCAGATGAATAACGCTATGGGAGATTCACTGTTTTTAAAGAAATCTCCAAAATTCTTCTACACAAACGTTAAACCCTCTCATTTTCTGTTAGAGATCAGCTCAACAAACTGTCACATTTACCTCATGGCTTAAAGTCCTTTCAACTGACGACAATCACGTCTTTGGGTTTGAATAATGGCACCCCTTTTCGAGGCTATTGTGAAAAAAAAAATCATTTCGTTTTAATGACTTCGGTTCAGGTGAGACTAGAGGGATTGGACAGTGTGCGGATGTCACATGATGCAGCCTCTCTGTACAGACTTTCAGGGCTTTAAACGGTTAAAATGTTGACTTCTTTCAGAGTCGCTCCTGTTAGTGATGTGTCTTCAGAGGATTTTCTGTGTGAATCATTTTGTTCTGGAGTTTTATTAAATTTGTACTTTTTATTCAGATATTGCGAATGTTGTTTTTTTTACTAAAACAGGACTAAACCAGGGCGAAACCAGGACTAAACCAGGACTAGACCAGGACTAAACTAGGACTAAACCAGGACTAGACCAGGACTAAACCAGGACTAGACCAGGACTAAACCAGGACTAAACCAGGACTGAACCAGGACTAGACCAGGACTAAACCAGGACTAGACCAGGACTAAACCAGGACTGAACCAGGACTAGACCAGGACTAAACCAGGACTAGACCAGGACTAAACCAGGACTGAACCAGGACTAGACCAGGACTAAACCAGGACTAGACCAGGACTAAACCAGGACTAGACCAGGACTGAACCACGACTAAACCAGGACTGAACCAGGAATTAATCTAGACTATTTCACCAGAGCAGCTTGGTTTCCTTGGTTACGATCTTGATTTCCTTGGTTACACTTTTGGTTACTTCATTTTCATTCAGTTTAAATGATGTACATTGAATGATGCAGCTTGTCACCTTGGACATGTTTTGTGTTGATGACCTCTGAACTCTGAACTTTTGAGTTCTGGAGAAAATGGCTGATAAAGAGTACTCTTACTACATCCACATCGACTTGTCACAAAACCGCAGCAGGTGGAGACAGATGAACTTCAGAGCCCGGCGCAGTGCCCCCTATGGACCAGGGAGGCGGAGACAAGGGGACTTCCAGAGAGCCCGAGACACCGCTGACCCCTGGAGGACATCAGGTGAGTGCAGCCAGCGAAAGTCAGCGGGCGTTTTAGATGAATATTGTGATTTAAAATGTCCAAATTATAACATAATGATCCACAGGTGTCATAGATCATAACTACAGAGCCGACACTGGGTCTGTTTAAACCACATTTTCAGCTCTCAAGGTCAACAACTATAAGCTAAAACAGACTTTTGTTTTGGCTTCTTATATTTCCTACTTTAAAGGTGCACTATGTAACTTTTCTGGTGGAGTGATAAATACCATCCCCATAGAGACCTGAAATGTTCTGCAGAATGGCATTAAAGTGTTTTATTGTTCAAAAATACCTTAAAGAAGGGCTATTTTACTTCTGTGGGGTATTAACTGCTAACACATAACATATTGAGATCACCATGTTTTATTGTATTGAAAATGCTATATTTGCATTAACACAAAATTATTAACATTAAGTTTTAGAAGTTTCACTCTCTTCGCTAAGTCACCCCCCCTTCAGAGCACTATCACAACACAATTATCGTGCATCCCACAAATGAAGGTTTGTCAAGTTGCTGTGTACAGTTTTGTATCATGTTTTTGTATATTTACGGAGAATTGTGGTGTGAGAGCATGGGTGATGTAATATTGTGGGTGGAGCCTTGTACAGGATCGCACTGATAACTGTAAGGAGGTATAGTGCCTGAGAGACATTGCTTAAATACTCAAGCACGTATGGATGACATATAAAACCCCTTCAGACATGTTTTAATTGAGGGAATCATTTTGGAGAATCTTTCCTGTCTTTAAACAAAATGTCTTTCAGTATAGAAATGTTTAAAGTCACGTTGTTGAATATTCCAAGCAAAGCAGTAGTAACTGTAACTCCATGGAAAAGTTACAGCTTTAAAACACGCTTACATTTCTCAGATAATGTGAGGGCCCCGGAATACTGCCCCCTGGAGGTGATGGGAGGCAGGGCGGAGGTGTGCTGCCCCCTGCAGGAGCAGAGGAGCGCTGCAGATGAGCACTGGGAGATCCTGGAACTAAGTCTGAAGCTGAAGGAGTTTGAACTGTTGGAGATGATGGAGGAGACGCCCAAGATACACCCAGGTAAAGACCAGGACTGAAACAGAACTGAACCAGGACAAGACCAGGACTACACCAGGACTGAACCAGGACTACACCAGGACTAAACCAGATCAGAACCAGGACTAAACCAGGACTAAACCAGGACTAAACCAGGACTGAACTAGGACTAAACCAGGACTAAACCAGGACTGAACCAGGACTAAACCAGGACTAAACCAGGACTGAACTAGGACTAAACCAGGACTAAACCAGGACTAAACCAGGACTACACCAGGACTAAACCAGGACTGAACTAGGACTAAACCAGGACTAAACCAGGACTGAACTAGGACTAAACCAGGACTAAACCAGGACTTAACTAGGACTAAAGCAGGACTAAACCAGGACTAAACCAGGACTGAACTAGGACTAAACCAGGACAGAACTAGGACTAAACCAGGACTAAACCAGGACTAAACCAGGACTGAACTAGGACTAAACCAGGACTAAACCAGGACGAAACTAGGACTAAACCAGGACTAAACCAGGACAGAACCAGGACTAAACCAGGACTGAACTAGGACTAAACCAGGACTAAACCAGGACAGAACCAGGACTACACCGCGACTGAACCAGGACTGAACCAGGACTGAGTCAGGGCTAAAGCTGGACTGAACCAAGATTGAACCAAGACTGACCCAGGACTAGATCAGGTCTGAACCAGGACTAGTCCAGGGCCTAACCAAGACTAACAGGACGAGACCAGGACTCAACCAGCACTCAACCAAGACTAAATCAGGCTGAACCAGTATTGAACCAAGAATAGATCAGGAATACACTAGGACTGTACCAGTACTGAACCATGACTAGTCCAGATCCTAACTGGAACTAGACCAGGGCTAAAACAGGACTACACCAGAACTGAACCAGGACTAGTCCAGGACTGAATCAGGACTGAACCAAGACTAGACCAAGACTGAACCAGGACTAAACCAGGGTTAAATTCAATTATCCCACCTGTTTTGGAAATCTTAATCCCATAAGTATATGTTTTTCCCCAGAAGACTGAAGTTCTATGACAGTATTCATATTTTTTATTGCAATATTAGTACTTAACTACAGTATTGATACGTTTACTGCAGTATTAGTACATTTATTGTAGTAGAAGTACTTTTACTACAGTATTAATTCTTTCATTGTAGTATAAGTACTTTACTATATAAAAATATAAGTACTTTTACTGCAGTACTAATAGTTTTACTGTAGTATAAGTACTTTTACTGCAGTATTAGTACTCTTATAGCGGTACTTTTCTCTCAGACAGGTGTGGGACAAACAGTTTCAGAGTTTCAGAGGCGAGAGGAAGAGGCCGTGTGCGGAGATGAGCTGCGTACTGACCAATAAATACTACTCCTTCTATACTGCTACTACTATTACATCCTTTATGTTGTCTGTGTAAACCCTCAGTCGTCCAGGTCTGATCCATGGCCAAAGACGTTTCTCTGCTCATCCAAGCCGCTTCTTCTGATCAGAACTGAAGCTTGTATGAGCAGCGAAACGTCTTCACTCCTACAACGATTTGTCCAGTGACAGATTTGAACTTTGTCTTTTGCTACATCCTTTATGCTAATGATTGGCCCATAAGACACTGTCGGCCTATAAGTCCCACAACAGCAGTAGAAAAGACCAAACTACCAGAACAACTATTCAGGGGTTTGAGAATTTTGAGGACTTTTCTCCCACTAAAAAGATATAATATTTTGTTTAGATTTTTTTATCGCAATGGCCTGATTTTTTATCATTTTGAAGCCCATGGATTGGCCTTTTAAAACGTATTTGATGTGCAGTGTAAAGAATCTGCCTTTATTTTACCTTTTGCCTTACTTTACCTTTTACTTCCTGTTTTTCATGTGATACACCTTCATTTTCAAGAGCTATTTCCTGTTTACACACAAACCCTGCATGTTTAGGCTGGGTTTAGGCTCTGTTCCACCCTGTGATGTCATGTGGTGATACAGGAACTGCTCCACTGTGTTTTTAAAGTCCACACACCTTCACTAGAATCATTTGGATAGTTTCAGAATAGCCAACCTGTACTGAACTAAAGTTAAAATGTAGCTGTTAACTTGAAAACTACCACTTCATGACATCACAAGGTGGAACAGAGTGTTTTGAGCTTTGGAGATGTAACAGACTAATAATAAAGTGTTACTCAAACATGTGAGAATGAAACAAAACACAACTCCAGGTCTGTTTTGTGATGAGGAAAGAACATTATAACATGACTTAAAGCTCAAGAGTCAATTTTGTGTAATATAGAACTTTTAAAATGGCAGAAAGGCAGAAAAGTTGACAGGAAGCAGAATTAACATGGTGGTGTTGCTAAGACGTAACCATGGCATTTGAAGATTTGCTGCTGTTAAATCTGAAATCTGAAAGACAGTCATATGGGTCCATGGTTGCCGACCTTTTTGTCTCACGTAACCCCTGAGTACCCCCCTAACAACAGCACCGGTGTTTGTTTAGTAATCATAAATCTGACTTAATAATACCTGTTGTAAATATAAGTTATAGTTTTACACCAATCAAGAAGAAATTTGTGAAGAAAAGTTGAAAAATATGGTGAAAATTACAGGAAGTAGAGAGTTTTGAACATGACGTCACACTGGGCCCAGTTTACACAAAAGACACTTTTGTTCTGATATTTTAAACATGATTTCAACAAAATAAAGGTGTTTTCTTATGTTTTTATTTGTCAGATAATAATTTCTGTGCACAATGCAGACACTATGGCACAACAGAGGATTTCCAACAAGGAAGTTCAAACTTAAGCATAAAAAAAATGTCCAAACTGGGGGAAAAATTTAACTATGTTTTAGTAGAATGAATAGTCCAACCTGTCATAGGTGCGCCCGACTCAGACATGCTCTTCATTTTTGTAACGTGCAGCTCCTCTAGAATTGTTCAGTTGTCAGATGCAAGTGTGAAATTTTGTCCAAAAAATCTTTAAATATCTTTAAATAACCTGAAAGTGCTATAAATGATGTTTATACAGTATTCAGGCCATTTGCCATGCTCTTATCTTAAGTTGACCTGAAGTGAAGAGATATGAAAGAGTTTATGCACAGTGTTATCCATACTCTGCACATTATCCATACTCTGCACAACATTATCCATACTCTGCACAACATTATCCATACTCTGCACATTATCCATACTTCCATTGTTTCTCTCAAAGGGATGTAACAAAAGTTAGATTTTTTTCTGCTGTTGTGATGCTTCGACCAATCAGATTCTGTCACAACGACTGGTGGGTCAAAAAGGTGCAGACAGGGAACTCAAACTTGAACAGGGTTTATTTCAAAACACAATACAAAGGCTGGATGCTGGGAGCTTGGAGCTGGGTCAGAGGCTGTGGAGATCTGTGTGAGTCGGGTCCAGCATGTGGAAGAATGAGTTGAGTCTTTGTAGTCCAGAGGTTGAAGCTGGATTGGTGGTGGGGCTGCAGGTGAGTAGTGAGTGGAAATCATTGGTGAGGGTGGTGCCTGACTCTCCGCCCAGCTACAGGCACAGACACAGAAGGGAGGGATGAGACAAAGGAACACACAGGGGAAAAACTGAAACCTGACAGATGCAAACAGTCCTCATGACATTCCATGTTTTCCGATCACTTTCAGTTTCACTTTTTGCAACGCTACTGATTCCTACATGTATCTCCGATTAAGAAAATAAAACTGGAGAATGCAGAAGTAGAGAGCAGTGTGTGTATGTTGGTGCAATGACATCTTGAATACAGGAGAATACACATTACTCAAACATGCATGAATCACTCTAAATACAACTTCAGACGGTCAGAAGGAAATGTCACGTTTAAAGGCACCGTGTTATTTTTTAAATGTTTTGGGGCAAAACTGATTTTACTTTATTATATGAATCCACTACAGCCATTTTAAAAGCTCTTAAAAGTCGATTTTGTATAATCCGTCTCCTTTAAGTGTTATTTCTGTTAATGTTGTCCTTTACTGAAGATTTGTGGGTGAATCCTGTGTTTAATCTGCCTTTTTGCCATATAAATACATTTTCCTCCTGTATTAATAGTTGTTTTGCATGAATTCCCCCTGCAGGTGTAGTGCAGTTTGAGTCAGATACATAGAGATATTGAATATTTTTGAGAGCACCCCCCATTTTTATTTGACCAATCGATCGGCAGCACATGTCAGGCCAATACTACAGTGCTCCTGGGGACAAAAGTGAGTCTGGAGCTCTGTCATGTGAAGCATACTAGATATTGTAAACGTGTGGAAAGTATTAACAACAGAAAAGTATGAGTGAAGGAGGCAGTATTTCCTGTCAGATCATTTGGATTCATTGAATTGTTGAATTCAAACAAATCCCTTCTAACTGTATTACAGATATTGTGTTCATACTAAATATTCCCTCCCTTCAGGACATAACACCACTTGAAAATATAGTGGTGTATGTGCATTCACATGGATGGAGCCATCATGAGTTTATGATCATTCCAATACTTTTATCTGCTGACTGCAGCAAAAACTAACATTTGGACAGTAGAGAAGTGTTTGTCCCACACTGGTCCAGCTGGATGTGGAAAAACTCATGTCTATGGCTCTTCCGGTGAAAACAAACAGGTAACACTCAAATCTTATCACCCATTCCATGGTTGCCAATGGTTACACAACATTTAAAGCATAACAACTTAAAGCGCAACATTTAAACTGTCCGCCATTTCGCTCTTGTCCTCGAGAGAGAAGCACTGTTCTCCAGACTCAGCTAACGGCTAACAGCTAACGACTTACAGCTAACGACTTACAGCTAACGGCTAATTGCAGCTAAACTAGCGCCGCGCAGCACTCATCTTATTTGTTTTTTTTCAGCACTTGAACTTCATCAGCCTTCAAGTTCAGCAGCACTTGGACGCCACCAGCCTAGAAGTTCATCTGCAGCATGGTAAAGCAAATTTGTCTTTTTTTAAAAGCATTTGCGTGATTATTAGTATAAATAACAACATTAGCTATAAGGCTAATTTAAGTATTTACTACTTCTGCTGCCTAACACATTGAAAATAGAAATATAAATGAAAAATATAAATATATACTTCTAAAGGTTCCATAGATGGTTAAATATTAAAAGACCAAATTCTGAACACGGTTTAATATAGTTTAGCAACATACATTAAAATATATTGTATGATATGGTCATATTTGGCCCAAACACTGATTTTAAATAAGGATACTTGTACTGTATTTGTACTAAAGGAATTAATCCTCAATGTATTTGTATGTTTTTAATAAATAAAAGGGATTTGCTTTGTAAATACATCATTAGAAGGCAAAATCTCTGAAGGTACTGTTGCAAGTTTCTTCTACTAAATCTGCTCAATAGTTGGTGAACTTGCCACAACCCAGAGTATTTTATTTAATGTTGCTTACTGAAAATAAGTGTTATGTTTTATTGAATTTTATTGAATTTGGAGTGGATCAACACAAAGTGGCCAAATGACTCACATTTATGCATGTTCGAACAAAAAAGTTTGGTTTGAGTATTGATTGCCGAAACATTGATCAACTTATTCATGGTTTATAAACTACAATACATTTACAACACTAACCAAATAAAACATAGGCAATGCACACAGATTTTAAAATAAGCACCCTACTGTGCTACATTTGGTGTGATATATTGTTAAAATCCTTAAAGATGCTAACAGATCTGTCACAAAATTAGTTAATTAGTTTGTCATTTAGATACTGTCTTTGAGCATATATTTAATGTTGATTATCTTCTGTCCAACAGGGCGGCAGGAAGAGGAAGAGGTCTCCTGCCCCTGCCCCTCGGATCACTCGCTCCCGCCGCGGTGATCCTTCAGCGAGGGGCAGCTCTCAACCCTCCTCTTCTGCTCCGGTAGGCCTGATCGCATCTGCCCTTTGCTCTTTTTATAATGTTGTTATAAAGAGATTAGTATTCACCTGTGTGTTCTGATGTTCCATCTCCAGGGAGCGGACCGCCGAGGGCCCTCCACCGTCGGGATGCCCGCAGCTCCTCAGCAGGTAAGCCTCGCACACTTAACTCAACTAAACTCTGTCTCTTGGTGGTTTAGATTGTTTGTTGGATTTTTTACATGTTTTTATCCCTTTTCCATTTTTACCTTTTTTAAACCAAACTTAAACTTTTGTAGGCTGCCAGCAGCAGAAGGCCTCTGCCTCGGCAGACTCGTCCCTTCTGCTCATGTGCAGGTGAGAGTTTGACCTGTTTTAAATATTCTGTGACACTTAACTGTATGAAATGTCAAATGACTCATGCTCTTTTTCTTGATTCCCAGCCTGTTGAGAGCCGCAGCCCTGGGCTCTCCCCCTCTGGATCCTCCCCCTCTGGCTCCTCCCCCGCGGGCTCCTCTGTGCCCCCTCACCCTGCTGCTCAGGTAAGTCTATGTTTCTCAGTGAGACATCGTGGCGTTGTTGCATTGTGTTTGACATGTGTCTGTATATTGTTGGAGCAGCCTGGAGGCCGGCAGCGGTCCCTCTTCCCTGTCTGGGTCCATGTGTGGGACGTGTCTCTGTTTTTGGAGGTATACAGGACCCTACACTAGAACACTGTTGGTCACATGTAAAACGGACATAATACTATAAAGTGACTGTGCTCTCTTTCAGCTCTTAGAGACTATGCTTCCCAACCTGCACCACATGGACCAGGAGGTTTGGCGGTACGTCTCCGGGTCAGA
The DNA here is from genome assembly GCA_019594935.1 of Periophthalmus modestus. NCBI lineage: Eukaryota > Metazoa > Chordata > Actinopteri > Gobiiformes > Gobiidae > Periophthalmus > Periophthalmus modestus. The sequence goes on along the minus strand of JAIEZT010000026.1, from coordinate 23,839,810 downwards.
CTCCATGATGGTGACTCCCCCCTGGGCGTCTGCCTCCACTCTCCGTGAGGTTGAGGAGACCCTTGCGACCCTTGAGTCCGCTTTGAGCGACTCGCCCTACGGCAGCGAACTGTAAGTCCCCATGCTGTGGGGTTTAACCGTTCACTTTTTGTTTTATAATGACAGGTACAGGTAAGTATTGTCACAAGGTATCAGGTGAATAGTACTGTGTCTTTTTACTTGATGATGTCATTTTGAGTTTAAGGTTTGTAACACAGCAGGAGGAGAACATGCTTGGACTCTGCAACACTCACTGTGATGGTCCGAATGCCTGCTTCTGCTCACACTGGATCCAATGACCTTTTAGGACTACACTGGAGCCTCTCTCACAGAACGGTGAAGCTCTAGGATGCCATAGTTTACAGAATGCATTTATTCACAACTTACAGATGTCACAACTCTGCCTCTTTCCTCTTCTGTGCCTTAGATATAAGCAAATCCCACATGAAAACACAGTGTAACTATTCACCATATGTGTCTCCTACAGTGATTTAATGCGATCCTTAATTGTTTAATGCAGGATACAAATGGACTGTACTGCCACCTGCTGGAGATGCCCTGGAAGCCAAAACAGGACGAAGACCCTAACTGTCGTCATCATGATGCGAATGCTGGAGTTATCAGATATCTGGTAGGTTTAGTGTCGGTGCTCGATGGTTTAGTAGCTTTCAAAAAATAATCAAACCTACATTTTCTTTCACATTTGTAATTGAATAGATCCTGTTTTAAGATGAGGAATATTCATTGTGTTTTTGTAGTATTACAATATAATTTGGTTGTTGAACTATATGAGACGATATAGATAAGACATGCGTCCTGCTGACCACATCTGGGAAGAACAGTTGTTAAGATGCGTCACACCACTCAAAGACTGTCTGAAGTGACAGTGTAAACGTGTCAAAGTAATACATAACCATGTTATGTGCAGTAGCGTGTACTGTGCCTGAGTTTTAGCACCTGCACACTTAGTGGGACTGCAGTGCTCCTGCAATAGACCTAGCCGATACAGAAACTGTAAATAAGAGCTGTTTACCGTTTGAGTGCAGTTAGCTCCTCCCTTCAGATATATTAGGCAGTGTCCACCAACAATCCGACCAGAACTGACGAAGCGGCTCGGATGAGCAGCGAAACGTCTTCACTCTCACAACTTTTTGTTAGGTTGACAGATTTGACTTTTTGCTTTTAGTCTGGATCAGACCTAGAGATATATACACACAGATATATTGTCAAATGTAGAACAAGTTATTATACTGTTTCTTTTTTTCCTTTAACAGATAACGTTCTGGCAAGAAGAGCAGATATGAATACAACTGTGAACATTTACAAGTTACTGTAAGTAATTTTGCAATATTATATTTTATAACAATATTTCAAATCAAGTTGATATAAGTGTGGCACTATATGATTTCTGATGAACTCTTAACTCTGTTTACCCCCCATAAATTAAATCTAGTCTCACTAGGCCTGAAAACGTTAAATATAACTACTGTTTATATGTATTTGGATCATATTGTGGATGGTGTGTTTTAAGAGCAATAATCGATATCACCAGCAGAGGGTGCTGCTGGTGATACCAGGAGCTGTGGCCTGGGCAGAAGAAGTACCGTCTGAGTGAGCGCAGAGCAGGCATCAACTGAGTTTTATTATTATCTTTTCCAGATATTCATCATGATGGCAGAGGATGTGTTTGAAAAACTCATTAAAGGTACCAGCCAGTTGGATGAGAAGCAACAACCAGACCCTTCTCCAAAAACAGCGGCTGAGGAAGAATCTCTACCATTACCATTTCTGCTTCTCCACTCAGAACCTGACCAGAGCCGACAAACACTCCAAGAGGCCACGGGGGTGAGGGAGGTGTTCAAGGCTCACTTTTGTGAAGAGGGAGCAGTGCCACGGCAACCGGCAGAGTCCTCATGTCCACCACAGGACTGACCCACAACGGCTCTTTTAAGAGCCACGTACTACACTATAAAGAGCTTAACATTTTAGAATCTATGGTTATGATTCATTGTTTTTATTCACTTAGCAAATATTATACTACCTAAAGTTTAAGATTGCATATTTTTGTGCTGTTGTTTGTTTCTTGTTTGTATTGGGACCAGAATTGGGCTGCTGACTGTAGCTTCAGGTTCATCATAACATGGACATTCAAGATTGTCCTTAATTACCAGATTACACTGGGAAATTATTAAACATACAGATTAATTTAACTCTGGTCTATGCTTTTTGGATGTTTTATTTATGGTCTTCAATTGGTAAATTAAGTAAGCTTTTAGATATGTAAATATGTTATACATTGTGTTAACAATGACTGATATTACCCCTGACAAACTACACAGTAGAAAAATGGTGCATGATGTATAAAGTAATAAACATTTCATCATAAAATTTTAAACATTTTATTTTACGACATCAACATTTATAACTACAAATATTAACAAAATATAAAATAAGATAATTTTATGAACCATTTACATATTGTATATTTAGATAGGACCTTGCCTGGAGGAGGGGTGGTGGAAATGAGGGAACATATGAAGGAGAGGATAAAGGAGGGTCTGTTTCCACCCCTGCAGAAGGCGCCACTTCAATCTACACAGTAGATAGTAGTAGACAATGCCGTATTTTAATATAATAATTAGTGAATGGTAAATTTTACAAAATCCTTACAATGAGGTGACACCTGCTGCAGTAGAGGAAGCAGAGAACAAAAAGTGCTCATCCTCAGACTGAGCATGAGGAGGAGGACGGTCATGGAGTGCCGTCAGTATCTCTCTCTCGAAGCTGGAGGGCGACGACACCAGGAACTTCTTCGCTCTCCTCTTCAGTGGGCCTGCAACACAGAAAGTGTTATGAGAATAACGTTTAAACATAAGTTAATGGCCAGGGGTGGGCAAACTTTCTGACACACGGGCCACAATGAGTTTTAAAATTTGACAGAGGGGGCTGGGCCAGAAATAAATTAATTAATTAAATTAAAAGAAAAATATATAAATATAAATATATATATATATATATATATATATATATATATATATATATATATATATATATATATATATATATATATATATATATATATATATATATATATATATATATATTTGACAGAGGGGGCTGGGCCAGAAAAAAAAAAAATATATATATATATATATATATATATATATATATATACATATATATATGGGCCATATATATATAAAAATATATATATATATATATATATATATATATATATATATATATATACATATATAAAAATCTCCTCCTCACCCTCCGCGGGTGGTCTTTTATCCCCTCTTTTTCCATGCTCGGGACCTCTACCAGAGGCCTGGGAGCTTGAGGGTTCTGCGCAGTATCTTTGCTGTTCCTAGTACTGCACTTTTCTGGACTGAGATGTCTGATGTTTTTCCTGGGATCTGCTGTAGCCACTCCTCCAGTTTAGGGGTCACTGCCCCGAGTCCGATGACCACGGGAACCACTGAGGCCTTCACCTTCCAGGCCTTCTCCAGCTCTTCTTTGAGCCCCTGGTATTTCTCTAGTTTCTCATGCTCCTTTTTCCTGATGTTCCCATCGCTTGGTACTGCGATGTCCACCACAACGGCTTTGCTCTGTTGTTTATCCACCACCACTATGTCCGGTTGGTTCGCTATCACCATTCTGTCAGTCTGTATCTGGAAGTCCCACAGGATCTTGGCTCGATCATTCTCCACTACCTTTGGAGGTGTTTCCCACCCAAATATATATTCTGCGGAGAGAAGAGCTCTTACATCGCCCATGGCAGCCTGTTGACCTGTCATTAGTTTCACAAACTCACTCACTCCAGAAGGAGCCTCCTTTAATCAGCGGCGGGAGCCTGCCCCCCATTGCCTGTAAATCTGTGTATTGGAATGGTTCATAGCCACCCAGCTGGCCTTGTGCAGTTACTCTCAATGGATAGTTACCTAGATACACACCTAGATACTTGAGTTTACTTACCCTGGTGAGTGCGAAGCATTCCACAGCACAGTTCTGCGCCACTCGTATCTCCTCGAACACTTCCACTTTTTTTACTCAGTGCCTTTCACTGACATATACTTGCCTTTTTTCTTGTGGTCTGCCCCATCACAGGCTGTGCTTTCTCCTCTCGTCCTATCCACAACTTACACATATTACCCCAGCATGGATCTGTCTTCATGTCTTTGGGCTTACTTACCTGGGCGCAAATCCATTCTTTATTCAACTTTTCTTTTTCCTTTGGCCATTTTCTTTTCTCGATGCCCAACAGCACTTGCTCCTCCACTTTTTGACACATATTTAACTCCATCCAGCGAGTCCTGCTGCCATCTAGTTGCGGGCATCCACCACACTCGTCACCCTCTCTTGTAAACTCTTCATCCATAGTTCTGTTTTTGTTCTTTTGCTTATTTTTTTGTTTTTATTATGTTTTCCTTGGTTTTATCTATATTACTTTGTTTGTTATACAGAACTTTAACCTGAACACGAACCTTTTTTCGTCAGGGACTTTAACCCTCACTGGGGACTTTAACCCCGTACCTTTATTATTTTTGGGGGACCCAAAACACCCCAGGGAAGCACTGTACGCGCCCAGCTACGTAGGGACACGTCTGCCCACTACATGAGTCCAAGGTGGGTCACAGGACTCAAACCTGTATACAGGACTTTAACCTGAACACGGTCGTTAACCTTTCTTCATGAGGGACTTTAACCCTCACCGGGGACTCTAACCCCGTAACAATATTACACCTGTAATTATAAGTTGGGAACTCTAACCCCGTAAAAATGTTACACCTGTAATTTACCAGTTACCCTGTGGCCCTTCTGCCCCTAAAATGCGATTTTAATATGGTCAGTTTGCTAAATTTTACCAAAGCGGCACCAGACGGCACGGTGACTTCCTCAATTTACATGTACTCAATATGGAAATTTTGAAAGGTCTTCCTTACCTCACTTCATTACCTAGGAAGATCATTTTCATTTACATAAAATCATGTGGCATCCTTTTTTTTTATACTAATAAATTTCTTTCTCATTATCAGTAAAGAAATTCTAGATTATTTTTTCCTTCATTTAGATCTAATGTGTTTTCAAAGTGTTCTTCAAATTTTTTTGAGCGTGTATTAGTGTTTGTTACATATACAGGAAATGACTAGTATGGCATTGTCAGTCAAGAGTTATCCACATATGTGTGAAGCACGATGTTGCTGTCTCTGTACTCCCACAACAGAGTCTGGCTGCAGCAGAGAGAGTGTGCTGTCAGTGCTGGTCCACAGGGGGCAGTGTAGAACCAGTGCAGCTCATGTGTTCTGCAGTAGTTTAAACTTATGTCTGTGGAAGTCTAACCCTCTGGAGCACATGGCCATGACAAAGAAGGAAAGAAGATAAAGAGTGAATAAAGTGTTTGAGTGAGGAGGGAGTCACACAGGAACAGCCCGACTCAGTTTGGTCTCTGTTTATCAGAGTGAGAAGACCAGTTCAGTGACAGTCTTACCTCTGGTCTTCAGGAGGATTGTCTCTAAAGTTTGGAACATGGCCTTTGGAGCAGTCACTTTTCAGAGACAGAGAGCTGGGAGCAGGCTTAGGTCTGGGTTTAGACCCGGGGCCAGGTCCAGGTGGCTCCATGTTGTAGGAGCTGGAATCAGAAGAACAGTCCATTAGAACAGAACATAGACATGTGTCTGTTTAGAAGCTCAGAATCAGAATCAGAATCAGAAGAAGTTTTATTGCCATTTTCCGTGAGCAGAGCTCACAGACTAGGAACTTCTCGGTGATCTGCTGCGACATACAACAACACACACACAAAAACCTAAATACTTACAAATAAGGGCATGCAGGAGGTAGAAATATATACAATAGTAGAAATATAACAATGTGGCATACAAAACTTAATAGTTTGGGTTAGGATTAGACAAAGATTAAACCAGCACAATATACTGACCATTAAAGTGACCAGTGTTATGAAACCAGTTTAGTGCAGGTTTAAGAAGTGTTCATGAGGGAAAAAGCAGAGGGGAAGAAACTGTTCTTGTGACGAGAGGTTCTGGTCCTGATGGACCGTAGCCTCCTGCCAGAGGGAAGTGGCTCAAATAGTAGCTGCTGTCAAAAGAAGCTCTGTTCTCCAGATGTGGAGCTACTGTGAAATGTGTCTATGCCCTGCACCCAGAGGTCTGATGGGACTGTGTCTCTCCCTGCTGGACACGTGATGATGTTATACTTAAGTGGTTTGTTAGAGGTCCTACTTCCCAGGATTAGACCCATTAAACCAGCACAATATACATCCAAACAGAACTAAACTAGGACTGAACTATTTCAAAGCAAATACTTAACCTGGTATTAAACAAAACCAAGCATGTTTAAAAGAGGTCCACACCAGGCCCCATTAGAGGGACGACTGAACTCGTACTTTTAATTGAGTATATTTTTAGCCACGTTACCGCCCTTTTACTGGTGTACAAATACTCTTTCCACCACTGTTAGTGTAGTTCAGGATTAGATCAGGTTAAAACCAGGGCTAAATGGATCAAAACAAAACTAAACTAGGAATAAACTGTTTCTAAGGAAATACTTGACCTGATCTTAACTGAAACCATAGTAGATCAACACCAGGTCCCAATCAGAGGACTAAAGTTACACTAAACTCGGGCAAAGACTAAACTAATCTACTCAGTGTTTCGTTATTTTCTCTGTTTATCATAAGAAAACAAGGCTCTCAGACACTTCCACGTTGAACTTTAGACTTTACCATTTTATTGTCTCCAAGGATCAGTGGTAGAAAGAAAACTGAAATCACATACTGAAGTAAAAGTACAGTTGCATGGTTAAAAATGTACACAACTGCAAGTACTGCTCCCAAATGTGTAATTAGTAAAAGCACACAGTACACATGAGCGTGTGCACTGTGTAGTATTCAGATCAGTCTTATTTATGAAACTTGCTTCATTAAACCATTTAAAGCTGATTTAAGTTGCTTTAAATCATATTGTGCATATTCTCTGAGCTCTGGCCAATCAGAGCAGGTGATACGGGGCTGTTATGTGTGTTTTGAAGTGAAACAACCATGTGCTGTGCTTTTAAATGTAAAAGTTCGTGACTAGAATTATTCCCAAATACGTGTTTATAAGAATACTCAAAAAAGTACAATTACACCCCAAAAGTCTACTCAGATGCAATATGGTGAGTATTTGTAATGAGCCTAGTTACTTTTCCTGCCTAAAGCTCATTGTTTTCCACACAGCACTCTGACAAATACACAAACAAGTAAACAACATTAGACACGTTACAGTACATCAGAGCGCAGTCAGCAGAGCCTGGTGTTCACACATGTAATGGATGAAGGGATCAGACTATACAGGGGTGAGGCAGAGGGGTGTAGGGACAGCAGTGGGGTCAGAGGGGTGAGGGCAGAGGGGTGTAGGGACAGCAGTGGGGTCAGAGGGTGAGGCAGAGAGGTGTAGGGACATCAGTGGGGTCAGAGGGGTGAGGGCAGAGGGGTGTAGGGACAGCAGTGGGGTCAGAGGGGTGAGGGCAGAGGGGTGTAGGGACAGCAGTGGGGTCAGAGGGGTGAGGCAGAGAGGTATAGGGACAGTGGGGTCAGAGGGTGAGGGAAGAGGGGTGTAGGGACAGCAGTGGGGTCAGAGGGGTGAGGCAGAGGGGTGTAGGGACGGCAGTGGGGTCAGAGGGGTGAGGCAGAGGGGTGTAGGGACAGCAGTGGGGTCAGAGGGGTGAGGGCAGAGGGGTGTAGGGACAGCAGTGGAGTCAGAGGGGTGAGGGCAGAGGGTGTAGGGACGGCAGTGGGGTCAGAGGGGTGAGGCAGAGAGGTGTAGGGACGGCAGTGGGGTCAGAGGGGTGAGGCAGAGGGGTGTAGGGACAGCAGTGGGGTCAGAGGGGTGAGGGCAGAGGGGTGTAGGGGTGACAGCAGGGGTAGGGACAGGGGCAGAGAGGCAGAGAGTGTAGGGACAGCAGTGGGGTCAGAGGGGTGAGGGCAGAGTAGGTGTAGGGACAGCAGTGGGGTCAGAGGGGTGAGGGCAGAGAGGTGTAGGGACAGCAGTGGGGTCAGAGGGGTGAGGGCAGAGAGGTGTAGGGACAGCAGTGGGGTCAGAGGGGTGAGGCAGAGGGGTGTAGGGACAGCAGTGGGGTCAGAGGGGTGAGGGCAGAGGGGTGTAGGGACAGCAGTGGGGTCAGAGGGGTGAGGGCAGCAGGGGGGTGTAGACAAGCAGTGGGGTCAGAGGGGTGAGGGGCAGAGGGGTGTAGGGACAGCAGTGGGGTCAGAGGGGTGAGGGCAGAGGGGTGTAGGGACAGCAGTGGGGTCAGAGGGGTGAGGCAGAGGGGTGTAGGGACAGCAGTGGGGTCAGAGGGGTGTAGGGACAGCAGTGGGGTCAGAGTGGTGAGGCAGAGGTGAAGGGACAGCAGTGGGGTCAGAGAGGGTGAGGCAGAGGGTGTAGGGACAGCAGTGGGGTCAGAGGGGTGAGGGCAGAGGGGATACTTGAACTACAGACTCCCCATCACCTGGAGAGGGCAAGCATGGCCTTGGATTTGGAGGAGCTGATTTTTTTGCATTTACTCTGTGGCTATGGCTGATTATATTATTCACTAATGACCACACCATATATAACTTCAAGTATATTTTTTTTCTCTGCAAAAAGAAAAAAAATAAAATCACATACATTAGTCTCACAAGGTTAGACACATAGTGCATTGCATTTCAGTGACGGTATAGTGTCTCTAGTATCTCATCTCCCTCCTACAAATAAAGCAGGTACACAATAAACCAGTCCTACTGTGTTGAATGAAGTAATCACTGTGAAAGTGCATGTCTTATAGGCAATACATGACCAAGTAATCTGAATGTAATGTAATGCAATGTAAGTTTGCTGAACAAAATAACCAGTGCTTAACTCAGTAGGAACATTAGTAAAGTGACGCTTTACTTTAGCTTTTATTATTAATGCACTAAGGACAGATTCAGTTACATTCAAATGTTTTTGGTTGTTGTTTTTTTTCTCCTTAGCTTATAGGTATGTATGTAAAGAATATGTTAACAGTAACAAGGTGCTTGTATTGCAAGTATCTCTCTAGCCTTCATGACACGTCCTGTTCTGGTGGTGTGGTGCTGGTTGTGGCCAGTTGGAGCTGTGACAGGTTCAGTGTCACTGGACTGAGGCACAGGTTGGTCACATCTTTGGTCATTTTTGGAGGTGCCTAGAGTCTCTTTGGATTCATAAAAGTGTCGTATTTTGCACTGAAAAGTCATCCTTCCTCTGTTTTGATGTGGTAGCTCCTGTTGATTTGAGCAGGTTGAGTCAGCGTTGTGGGTCTCCACGATCAATCCCCTTGGTGCAAATGGATGTGTGCACCTGTTGGTAAAGGTGGGGGTCTTTAGCTGACCTGTTGTAGTACAGTTGCTGTTGGTGCCGCTTCATGATGAGTTGAGCGGTGACATTTGGCTGCCAGTTACAGACGCTAAGTGAAGTACCATCTGAAAGTGTTCTCGAAGATGTGAATGCAGCATTGAGAGCGATCCCTACCTCAGCCATCACCGGAACCAATGAGCTGATATACACTTCAGTAGCAGTGATTCTAGAGATGCTTGGATATAAGAGCAACCATGGGAGCCATGAGAAACAATACCCAACATGGAAACGACAGTTAGAGGCTAAAATCAAGGCACCAAGCCTTGGCCAGCCCCCTAAAGAGGTAAACGGGAGACAATGAAGCCAGACAAATAAACCAGCGAAAGTGAGTCTCAGGTATGAAAAACTGGACAGCGCCAGGGCCTGACATGATCCATGCCTACTGGCTAAAGCAACTCACTGCTCTCCATGAGCGCCTCCCAGCACAAAGGAAGCAGCTGTTAAGAGATGACTCACCCTCATCCTCATCCAGAAGCATCCCTCAAAGGATACAGTCCCATCCGACTATCACTCAATAACCTGTCTCTCCAAAACATAGAAGCTCATGTCAGGCATCATCGCGGCTAAGATAAGTGGGACATGGAACAATACATGAGCACAGCACAGAAGGCATCAGCACAGGAGCCAAACACCAGCTCCTGGTAGACCAGTCTCCCCAGACTGCACAACCTGTAAGTCCAACCTGTGCACTGCCTGGATTGATTACAAGAAAGCCTATGACTGCCACACACGGCATAGGTCTGAACCCCCTCAGCCAAGTCATCAACAACAAATGCATTTAGTTACAGAATACTGAATGGACCTGCTTTAATTTCTGAATACGTAAAATATTTTTACAGAGTTGCATTTATATTACAGGGAAAACTTCCACGCAGCTTGATTTTTTGTTGCATTGTTGTTTTGCATCGTGTATGTTATTAAAACTGCACGCGGACACACAAGAGCGCTGTTTTTCTCATTGACATCTTGCAGTTTAAAGCAAAAATCGCGTGATCAAATAACACCAAATAATTGTTTTTAGAAATGTAACTGTTCTGAATACAGTTACTTAAAAATACTATTCACAATAAGTATTAAGTATTCAGTTACTTCCTAACACTGCAAATTGCTTTTTCAATTATCTATTTTTTTTCCTGACCACTAGACCGGAAGTCCGCACAGACACGTGACAGCTCAGAGCGGAAGTAAACAATCCGGTGCGCCTGGTTTCCCGCGCAGCAGAGCATAGCCACAGCACAGCTAGGTTTTCATGAACTAAACCCGAATAGAACCTCACAAAAACCCGGAGAAAAGCCGGGGAAAAGCTGACAAGATGGACACGCTTTATCTGGACAATATCGACGAATACGTGCACGACCAAGATAAGATCGTAAGCGCCACAGCCACGTTTCTGGTTTTAACAGCTCCGTGCTCTCCCGTCCAGACGAAAATCTGCTCAAGTAGTCATGATCCTCCTTTAGTCCTGGTGTAGTCCTTGTTTGGTGCTGATTTGGTCATTCTTTAGTCCTCCTTCGGTACTTGTTTAGTCCTAGTTTTGCCCTGGATTAGTCCTCCTTTTGTCCTTCTTTAGTCCTCCATTAGTACTGATTTAGTCCAGGTTTAGTCCTTGACTAGTCCTGGTCTAGTCCCTCTTAAATTCAGTCCTGCTTTTACCAAGAATCTCTAACTGAATATATTTTATTTGTGTGTTCCTGTTCAAAATTTAAGGGGTGATTTGGTTGGTTTGAAAATAGTGTTTTACAGTATCAACACGTTTAAAGTACTATAGTTTGACAGCTATTTTAAATCAGATGTAGTTTTTTTATACACAACAGTCAACCAGGGTTGAACCAGGGTCTGACCCTCGATTAAACCCAGAACTAAACCCAGATTAGACCCAAACTGACTAGACTAAACTAGGGACTGAACTGAAGCAGGACTGAACCAGGACTAAAGATAGATGTGTAGATGTAAAGTAGATGTGTCAGCTCTGACCTGTTCTCTCACAGACAGATGGAGTTTAGATCATTCACTTTTTGTGTCTTCTCTTTTCCAGGTGACATATAAATGGCTGAGTCTGACTCTGGGCGTCCATGTCAACACAGCCAAACGGTCAGTGGGGGTATTCCATGAAGTTAGCGAAAGCCAAAATCTGGTTTATTTGGCCAATCTGATCGGCTTTTTGGTATTGTTTGGTATTTAAAAAGGCAGATTAAACTCACATTTGCAAGTTGAATATGGCTATATCTAAATACACTGTTTCTTAGTACTTTTTCTGTATGAATAGTTGTTTTTCCATGAACTCCCCCCGCAGGTGTAGTCTTGTGAATGCAGTTTGGGTCAGATACCTTGAGATATAAAGTAGTTTTGAGAGCTTTTGACATGCCTATTTTTTAGTCGAGTAGTTGACAATTGGCCTGAAATCAAGGCTCTAGATACAGGGTGGACTTCTCATTAAAAGTTTTTTTTTATTTTTTTTATTAAACCTCTAGAAACATGTTCTGAAATGTCCCTGTGTGTCAGATGCCCTCCCTGTGTGTCAGACTTCAGTCTGTCAGATATGAATGCTCCTAACAGATTTAAATGTGACTTCTTGTGACTGTATCAAAAACTTTTGTTATGTTGTTTTACAGAATGCTGTTCCATTACCTGGAGCACAAGAGAAAGGAGAGTTCAGCCTCACTCCATGCCACGTACCTGCTGTCAGGCAAATCTGTGGAGCAGGGCCAAACGGTAAAAATTACAAAACATTCAGAAGAGTCAATGAACTGAAAGAGCAAAAGTGTAAACTGATAAGGATGAATGAGATGTGGTTTAGTTCTGGTTCAGTCCAGCTTCAGTTCTGGTTTAGGCCCTGGTTCAGCCCTGGTTCAGCCTTGGTTCAGCCCTGTTTTAATCATAGTTTAGTCCCGGTGTTGTCCCGGTTCAGTTCAGGTCCAGTTCAGTCTCACACCTGTTTTTGCTTGTCTCTGTTGCAGTGCCATAAGGTGTCAGTGGTGCGTGAGGAGGAGTTGGAGGGTGAGTGCAGAGTTCTCCTCTCTGGCGTGATGATTGTGCTCTGACTGTGCTCTGTTTACAGTGTTGTTTCTGCTTAGGGTTGTCAAAATATCAAAAATCAGATACTAATCCATACTAAAACTTGTATTAAAAGTAGATGCTCATTTGAACAGCTGAAGATACTAAAAAAGTCACATTCATTATGACAACCCTGGTTCTGCCTGACGCTGGCGCTCTCTACTCTCTGTGCTGTATATTCCCTCTGTGGCCTGACGATGGCGCTCTCTTCATAGATGCAAAGTCGAAGCTGAGCGCGGTTGTGAGCGTGCACGTGTACAGTGTGCACAAGGCTCTACTCCGGGACAGCTCCCTTGTTTGGAGTGGATTACGACGCCATCAAGAGTAATCTGCAGCAATGCAACAAGTAAAAACCCTCCACCTGCCGCACCCGTCACACCTGGGCATGGTATTTTCAAAGGACAGACACAAAATTTACACACATGGAGAACATGAAACATTTACACAGAACAGCTGAACTTTGTACAGCCTGGGAATTGAACCTGGGACCTTGTTGCTATGAGGCGAGAGTGCTTTCTTCTCGGCTCCAGCAGCAGCAATGAATGTGGAAAAAGTCTCTGCTCTGATTAAGGACACAGACGAAACAAAGAACCTCCATTTATATTATCCTGCTGCTGTTGATACTTTGCAGTGACATCACGCTGGGGGAGGGGTCCTTCCTATATGTCTTTGATGAAATGTTCAGCAGTTACTATGGCAACACAATGCACACAATTAGCAAACAGATCTTTTTAAAACTCAAGAAAAAATACAACATGGATTTAAATGGCACATTTTCAGGATCAATGCAATCATTCATGATTCTGTTTAGGAGTTTGATTTTCAACAAACAGGTGAGAGTGACTAACAGAAAAAGGTGTTGGCTAATGCTAGCTAGCTTGTGACTGTAATGTTATGTGAGAGGGACCTTTTTAGCAGCACAAATCATCTTACCTGTTGTAGTTCCAGGTAAGTCTTTCTGGTCATACTGTGTTGAAACAATGTTGAGATTACCTTCTAACTTGAAAAACAGAGGTTCAGACAGAGCAGTGCCTACGGTTAGCTTCACACTCCCAGGGAATGTTGATGACATCAGCTGCAAGGGGTCAATTAACTACAAAAGATTTCTGTTTTCCATTTTGCACCTTTTCTTAAATGTAGTACATTTCTAACACTACTTCACTCTGAATCTCACAGATACAGTGCGATCTGCTGCCCTGACGCTGTTCCTTTGAGCAACGCCGAGCTCCATCAGTCCAGAGAATCCCAACAGCCTCCTCCTCCGGCCGCAGAAATCCCCAAACTGCAAACCAACGGTTCAAATCTCAGCACTAAAACCTGCCCCAAACCCAAAGGCATCTTGGGAATCTTCACCAACAAACCCAAGACAGAGTCCAAGAGTGAGACCAGACCTGAGACCAAACTGGAGACCAAACCAGAGACCACAGTGGAGCCAGTGGTACAAGAGATTTACATTGAATTTAAAGAGGGGGTATTATGCAAAATCTTTTTTTTTAAGCTTTCTACCATCTTATAACATTGTTCCCTCATCTAAAACATGCCTGAAAAGGTTCCATTCAAGTTTGAGTAATTTAGTGATCTCTCCCAGACCCTAATACAGACATGGGCAAACTTTGGCCTGGGGGCCAGACACGGCCCTTTGATCTTATTAATCCAGCTCATCGAACGTGACCAAATTATATTAAAATAGGTATGAACCTTGTTCAATTTACCTTTTCAGCAAGTTGCACTTGATAAAACTGAATGTGAGTTTTTCTGCTGTGTTTGACAAAATTTAATTAATGAATTATTCATTGAATTAATGCATTTGGAAACCGTTTGTACAATAAGCCTTGCATATGCTTTGCTACATGTTACAGGCCAAATCTTTAATGTAATATATACATATATATCCTGGCCCGGCTCCTCTGTCAAATTTACAACCCGTTGTAGCTCGTGTGTCAAAACGTTTGCCCACTCCTGCCCTAATACAACTCTTTACAGTTAGCAGTTCAAGTCTGCATCACACATGCTCCTACATGACAATTCTCCATAATTATACAAAAACATGATACCCCCTCTTTAAACATAAATTTGATATTTTTATGGTTTTCATTTTTTTTAATGGATATTGTCACTGTTTTGTTGTCGTTGTAATTTCTTTATCTGTTCTGTTTTTAGACTGAACCTAAACCTCCTAAGGCCAACCCCATGGCAAACTTCTTTGGAAGTCAAACTACAAGTGAGTTCCAACTCCACATCTGGTTTTAGTCCTGGTTGTGTTCTGATTTTAATCCGTGTTCAGTCCTGGATCAGTCCTGGATCAGTCCTGGCTCAGTCCTGGCTCAGTCCTGGCTCAGTTCTGGCTCAGTTCTGGATCAGTTCTGGCTCAGCTCTGGCTCAGCTCTATTTGGCAGTTCTGGTCAGTTCTGGATCAGTTCTGCTTCAGGTTCAGTGAAGTACATGAAGTGAATGTGTTTTCAGAGAAGCCTGTTGTGGTGGTGAAGGAGGAGAGCAGCTCCACTGAACAACGTCCCACAGAGGCCAACAGAGACGCCCGCAGGTGAGAGGACGGTGTCATAATCCACACCCAGACTTTTAGAGAAGCATCGTTACTATGGTGACAGTGTGTTTTTCCCATAGTCTGTACATATCTCTGGACATATCTAGGCATTACAAACAAGAAGTGAGCATGGGTACGATTCGGCTCCATCGACTTTGGCTCCAATTCACTTCCCTCTGTAACTACTGTCATTCTTGTCATTCTGACCTTAAAATGCTGTTTCCAACGGTCATGAACCTGCAATTTTTATTTCACAATTTTGTCCCTAAATCAAGATAACAGACCAATCAGGTGCCTTCTTCCCCCAAGTTTGCTCTTGCTACCGTTAGCAAAAGGCTTGATTGACAGTGTTGCTAAGCGCCCGCTTCCTGCTAAAGCAGTGGTGCGGACGGGAAGGGGCGTTGCCTTCAACACTCTCGCTTTTGATTGGCTCTTTGGTTGTTATGATACTCATGATCTTAATTCCAAATATGGAACTTGGCTCCAAATTTGCCCCTACAGCGAGCCTTGATGAGCTTCATTTGGCTGGAATTGAACGGCATGGGTGACGTCACACTCCACTTCTTTATACCGTCTATGGTGTTCCCACAGTAAGAGTAAACGAGTGGAGGACTCTGGCAGTGAGGAGGAGCCAAAGGAGAAGAGGAAGAGGAGGAGAATCAAGAGACCTCAGGACAGCAGTGACGAAGAGCAAGACGGTAAAGACACTTATCTGTTTAGAATCCAGAGTCACTTTTACTTTATGGGGTATTGTCTGCTAACACATAACATATTTAGATTACCACGTTACCTTTTATTTGAACGCTCTGAGTTGCTATAGTCCCCCCTCTCCCTTTCCTTCCCGTGCTAAGTCACTTCCCCTTCAGAGCGAAATCAGAAGATAATCAATGTGCATCTCACTAATGAAACTACTGCACATTGCATCAGGTTTGTCAAGTTGCTGTGTGCAGTTTTGTATCATGTTTTTGTATATTTATGGAGAATTGTCGTGCGGGATTGTGGGTAATGTAGGTTTGTGGGCGGAGCCTTTTCCAGGGCTGTACTGCTAACCGTAAGGAGAGTTTGAATATGGCCCCGGGGAGATCGCTAAAATACTCTATAATATACATGGATGACATCTAAAACCTCTTCAGGTGTGTTTCTTGATGAGGGAACAATGTTATAACACGGCAGAGAGCTCAAAAAAGGCCGTTTTGCAATACCCCCTTTTTAACTTTTTTTTTTCTTTCCAGTGATCCCAGACTCTCCAGTCCAGACAAAGGTGCAGCCGTCTCCAGATCCAATCAGAGAGGAGCCCGCCCCACAGGTGAAGTCAGGGGTCACACAGGTGAGGCCTTAGCTTCAGGGGTCAGAGGTCACTGTAAAGCACCTTAATGGCACTTAGCACTTTGAGCACTATTGCACTTTTGTGGCATATTTGTACTGCGCCTGCTGTATTTTCTTTGGGCCATATTTTGTCTAATCTTCTGTATATTATTGTTTTGCTGTTTGTTTTTATATGTTATGTGCTGCAGAACCAATTTCCCCTAGTGAGACAATTAAGGGCTTGAACATAGCTGAGGTCTGGGGGTCACACAAGTGGGTCATAGGTCAGGGGATCACATTAAGTATTCAAATTAACCTAAAAATAAACTTTATGAAAACATTTTTGTGAACATTAACTTAAATGAAGTTGAACTAAGGTTTTAACTGACTGACTGTTTCTGGAGTTAAATAATGAAAATAATATAAGCTAACAACTAGCATGATTCAAATTCTGCAAATTACGCAAACTGGGGAGTCATTTGCAGAATTCCTCTGTGCTGAAGTAAGGGTTTGATTTACTTGGGGGCGTGGCAGTGCAGAGGTCCACACTGGAGCTGTGACGTTAACATTAAACGCTCCAGTCTGTTACAAAAGTGCAAATTGAAAAACAGATGTTGTTGGGATGATTCTGGAGCATGTTCGACCTCAGACTCAGATCGTGTTTGTTTACAGCCGGAAACCTCCTCGACAAAAACAAGGAAAAGACGTCGCGTTCTCAAATCTAACACATTTATGGATGAAGAAGGATGCATCGGTATGTGATATATCAGGACTGAGCCTAAACCTGGACTAAACCTGGACTAAACCTGGACTGAACCTGGACTGAACCTGGACTGAACCTGGACTGAACCTGGACTGAACCTGGACTGACCCTGGACTGAACCTGGACTGACCCTGGACTGACCCTGGACTAAACCTGGACTAAACCTGGACTAAACCTGGACTAAACCTGGACTAAACCTGGACTTGCCCTGTGTTTGCAGTGACGGAGAAAGGCTACGTGAGCGAGTCGTATTCTGAGACTGAGGAGGAGGTCCAGTCTAAACCGGGTCCGAATCCTGGTCTTAAACCTGGATCTAAACCGGTCTCGGTGAAAGCGCAGACTGAGGAGAAGAGGAAGAAGGCATCGTCTAGTGCGAAAACCACAAAACAGGCCTCCATCATGGGCTTCTTCAACAAGAAATGACCCCACCCCTCTCCCCATCCTCTTCATATTTGAACTGTTTTGTACTGAATAAAGATGAACTATATGTTTAAACGGGTAATTCAGCAGTTACCATGGTGACACAATGCCCAAATGAGCATATCCTGCCAAAAAAAGTTTTAAGATTGACTAAAAACTGAGGAAAAAAACTGAAAACAAAATGGGGGTTAAATTTAAACAGAATATTTTCAGGAGCCTGTGATCAATATGACTGTTCATGGTTCTGTTTAGGAGTTTGATTTTCAGCAAAAAGGTCAGAGTGACTAAGTGAACTGTTGGCTAATGTTAGAGCTAACTCATAACTGCAATGTTATGGGTTCTTCATGGTTAGATTGCGTTAAAATAAAGCTCAGATTAAGTCTAACAAGCCTCAGACAGAGAAAGTGTCTACAGTTGGCATCACACTTTGCAGCTGATGTTGACAGCTGCAAAGTATCAATTTTAAGGGAGAAGGCATTTAGCAATTATGTTTTAATTTGCTGTTTAACTATCACATTGTTGACCTGGTTTATGGTTAATATCTCTAATTACTGGACCTATCCACATGAAACAAAAAACTGGCACAAAGTTCAATGTCTTCTCTCTCAGTACAAGTAACTATCCAGGTCATTTTTAAAAAGAACTTTATCAAAATCATAGTTAAAACATGATTTATTAAAGACATTAAAACAGAGCATAAAAGTTGAAGGAGGCTTTGTCATTGTTAGGTCATGTGATGTCTCTTCTGCTCTGCCCACTCTGCAATCAGCCACTGTCCAATGGCGTGTCTTGGAGGGAACCATGTGACCACAGGATCTCCTTTTTTGAGCGGAGCAGTTTTGAGTCCCGGCTTGGATTTGTGGGAGATCGAACCACCGCGCGTCCTCCAGCTCTGAGTGGTCCACAGACAGCTGCAGAAAACAGCATATGTGACAAGAAAATGTTCCATTTCACAGAAATATACCGTGTTGGGCTGTAGTCATTTGGTTGACTCATCGTGTTATTTAAATATGAGACAATAGCAGACAGGAGAAGTGAGTGAGCTGAAGATTTTGTATTTTTTCACAAGTTGAATCTGTCTTTATATAAATACATTGTTTCCTAGTACTTTTTTCTGCATAAATAGTTTCTGCATGAACTCCCCCTGCAGGTGTCTTGTGAGCTCAGTTTTGTTCAGATACACAGAAATATGGAATAGTTCTGAGAGTGTTTGTCCCACCCCCTTTTTAGTCGACCACTTGATCAGCAGCTCATGTCTTTACTCGACTACAGGCCTACTCGATACAATAGTTGTCAAATATCACATTTTTTCCTCATGTTGCGTAGCTGTCCTCAATAATGTGTTACCATGGTGACTGCTGAACATTCCACCATAGACATAAAGCAAAAGAAGAAGTTAAAATCTGTCTTTTGCTATGGACCAGACCTGGGTTTACACAGATATCACCATAGACATAAATACGGCACACACCCAGTGTGATGTCACTGTATTAATTGTAGCAGACAGGTGCAGAATTCTATGGTGAAATGTGCTGTTTAACTGTCAGATTGGTTAAAGGTTACTATCTCATCAGTTAACAGGACCCATAGGATCCCTCATACATGCACCGAAACACAATATAAAACAGTAAACACACACTCCTCAGGGCTCTCTCCCCCGTCCTTTCTGGAAGCCTGTTGCTACACTGTTCACTTTTGCCTAGCTGCGGTCTGGCGTCACCTGTGTGAGACTCAATAAATGCCTGACACACCAGAAACGAACATTATCTAATATATTCTATGAAGAGTGTTTTTTATTACTATTGTAGAACTGGTATCGCGTATTGAGTCTATTCCTTAGTATCAAAATCGAGTTTGAAATTTTAGTATTATGACAGTGTTACCTGGGAGTGGGCGGGGTTAACGGCAGCGAAGCAGCCAATCATGAAGGAGCTGTTGGGAAAGGGCCAATGCTGAGAGCAGCTGTAGGTGACGGACTGCACCTCGAGTCCCACCTCCTCTGCCACCTCCCTGCGGACCGTCTCCTCCACGCTCTCTCCTGTCCAGGTCAGAGGTCACAGACGTCAGTGGTCACACAAGTATGACAGAGACGTCAGAGTTTTTTTTTTTTTTTTTTTTTACATTTTTGGCGAGTACAATGAAAATATATATAGGCTAGCATGCCTGACGGAGACTGGGGAATGAAGAGGACAAACCCATGTCGCAGAACCCAGCCAGAGCGCTGTAGAATCCTGGAGGAAATGAAGCCTGACGCCCCAATAAACACCGACTCCCATCATGCACCAGGGCAATGACCACTGGAGACATCTGCAACACAACAGACAGGAGCAGAGCCAGAGTAGTAGCTGTAGTAGCAGCAGCAGTAGTACCTGAGGATAGTGGATGACCTTTGACCCCGCTGTGACCCTATGGCTTCCAGATCGGTTCCTCTCGGTGGGTTTTCCAGAGAAGCTGCAGAATCTGTGAGTCTGATGCCAACGGAGCAATGCCTGACCCTGAAGAAAGACCAAAGGAGGCTCAGAGAAGCCGAGGAGAGGGTCACATCTGACAGATCTGATATTTTCTATAAGTGAAAGACTGCAGTGACTGACCTTGGCCACAATAGGCGCCTCTGAGTTCGACAGCCGGAAAAAGGACTTCCTCAGATCTACAAACATGGCGGCGCATTCTTCTTCTACGGCAGTGGCATCTACAGCCGCTGAAAACACAAACGTTCAGTCGTTGGGTTTAAAGGCACATTCTGGACACTCTTTTCTTAAACCCTGTTCTAACAGTGTTCCTTCATCATGATCTCCCTCCGAGCTGTGTCTGAGTGATTCCTGCATGTTTGAGAAATCATGAGTTTTTTTTCCTTTACCCCCTATCCCCACCCACTGCTCTGAACATAGTCAGATTATTACAAAAAAAAAAAAAAATGATTGTAGTCATAAATGTGGGGTTCATAAATGTCACGTAGACATTTATCAACAATGAAAATAACATTTAAATGAAAATGTGCTTCTTGTTCCAGTGAAATGTCACTATGAAGAATCTAGGTCTATCAGAGCTGCAGTTTTGAACAGGGCGTCACTGGACCTGCTTCTGTTATCAAACCATTTAATCAGTATTGTGTTTTAAAAGAGAGAGTCTTTGTATTTTAGTCAAAGGTCTCAGTGCAGCATAACTGGTCAGATAGGGTCAGAGCAGTTTGAGGAGAGGAATAGTCTTTCGGACTTAAGTGCTCCTTTATGTCCTGCAGCATCACAGCCAACCTACAGGGGGAGCCAGAAAGCCTCTCTCTTACTCCGCTGTGGTGTTTCTGTGGGTGATAAAATGTTCCATTCCCTTACAGTATTTCCTCTGGAAGCTCTTCTGCCATATTTGCTTCCTGATTTGATGTAAAAACCCTGTAGCATCTCAAAGGTCCATAGCTAGCTCCTTAGCTAGCCTAGTGGACGGTCTCCATGGATACAGGAAAAATAAACAGCACATTTCACATGATCCAATCACACACAGTCCAAAATATACAAATATTTTGTATTTGTTATAGTTTAATACTAAAGCTCATTAAAAAGCATAAAATGTCTTCTCTGACGTAAAATTCAGATATTTCATAAGAGACGTGTTACCCAGGTCCAAACAGAAGTGGGCGCTGCCTCTGTCCGAGCAGCCAATCAGGATAGATTCCCGGATGATTGACAGGTCAGCGCCGAGTTTCTGCAGCAATGAGCTCACATCTGGAACATAAAAAATAAAAACCTACCAATGTCATCCCCAAACACAAAATCACCCAATGCCCTCCCCAGTTCACGTGACATCGACACTGTAGAATCCCTCTAGTTTAAACTGACCTAAAGACAGGTCAGAATCTTCAGGTGAAATTTGCTGTTTAACTGTCAGATTGCAGATGTGTTCACCTGGTTTATGGTTAATATATCTAATGAATTACTTGGCCCTACATGTTTTACTATAGCCTAAAAATGTGGTTATATTATTTAATTATATGGGCATAATTAAACAGACAGTTGAACACTGTACTGACAGAGAAGATGCTGAACTTTGTTCCAGTTTTTGTTTCATGTGGATAGGCCCAGTAATTACAGAGATATTAACCATAAACCGGATCAATCTACAATCTGACAGTTAAACAACAAATTCCACCTGAGGATTCTGGCCTGTCTCCAGCTCAGTTTAAAGGGCCCATACTATGCTATTTTTGATCTATGTTATAATGTTGTTTCCTCATCAAAAACATACCCGGAGTTGTGTTTTGTTCATTCACTTGTTCATAAACCCTGCATAATTCGGCAGACTTCTTCTCTCAAACAGAAAACACTGTGTTTTACCTTGTGATGTCATGTGGTATTACAAAAAGTGCTCAACTGTGTTTTTGAATCATCCAAATGAATCATCTAGTGACTCAAATGAAAATCCACTCACCTTCACTAGAATCATTTGGATGATATCAGATCTGAAATTGATAATCTCTACTGAACACAAGGTAAAAGGAGCTGTTAACTTGCAAACTATCACTTTATGACATCACAAGGTGAGACAGAGTGTTTTTGAGCTTTGGAGAATGTAAACAGACTAATAATAAAGTGTTACTCAAACATGTGTGAATGAAACAAAACACAACTCCAGGTCTGTTTTTGAGGAGGTAAAAGCATTATAACTTAAAACTCTCAAGAGTCAATCTTGTGTAATATAGGACCTTTAAACTATAGGGATTCTACAGTGAGCTGATTTCACATTAACCCAGACTATTCATAAATATTCAGGATAACAGGCTGCTCAGATTTATGGTTTTATTTAGACTTGGTGGTTTTGTCTGATTTTGCTGGTACCTCGGTGGTGCAGAGACACAGAGGAGAAGGTTCTATCATGGTTCTTCTTGAGCAGCGGCTTCAGAGAATGAAACAACATCAGGTCTGAGTCTGAGACAGCCTCTTCACAGGCAACATCATCCTCCTTCAGATGGTTCAGGAACCTGCAAAAAAACAGTACTAAACCAGGATTGAACCAGGACTGAACCAGGACAAAACCATGGCTAAACCAGGACTGAACCTGAGCTTAACCAGGTCTGAACCTAGTAAAGATTACCTCATTCTGGACACATATCCAGAGCAACATCTTGTGGTGGACTGAAAAAGACCAGAAACCAGGACTCGGAGCGGGCTCAACATGATATAGTCTCTAGTCCCTGGTCTGGTCTGGTCTCTGGTCTGGTCCCTGGTCTCTGGTCTGGACTCTGGTCTGGTCTCTGGACTGGACTCTGGTCTAGTCTCTGGACTGGACTCTGGTCTAGTCTCTGGACTGGACTCTGGATTCTGCCCACATGATAAAAATGTAGATCAAAAAACACAGTTGTTTAATACATATTTGACGGCATATACCATTTTTTCTCAGAATAATCATCTTTTGTTCAGTAAAACTCAACACACACAGATCTGAACTAAAACCCAGGCTTCATGAGAGTTTGTAAAGATGTAGTTTATTACATGTCACATTCACCTAGAGTAAAAACCAGGACAAAACCAGTCAAGCGTTTATGTGAAGTGTGTTAGATGAATGCATTATTGTATTTGGTTGAATCGGGTTTAAACTTGTCTCTTTATAGGTTTAGTTTTAAGAGGAAATGTTGAGTTTGTTGTACCTCCAGCTGCTGGTGTTTTGACCTCAGTTTTCTGTTTCCGGTCCACACCGGAAGTACAATAACAAGTTTTACATTACTATTAACTACTATGTAAATAACTCACGCACGTAATTTTACCATAAGTATTTTTTTCTCTCTTTTATTCCTGATGTTAAATATTAAAAACGTGCAAAAACGTAATAAGTTTTTTTCTATCTCGGACTCCATTTCCCATGATGCCTCACTGCTCCACGCCTCCTTCAGTTCCATGCAGTGCGGTGCATGTTAGCGGCGTGATGTCTGTGTTTATGGACCTAAATCTGACTTTTACCGGGGACAAGGAGGAGCTCCGGAGGCTGGTGGAGACAGCGGCTCACCGTGAGTGCGCAGAGCCGGGCCCGGGGCTCGTTTCACGGGTTAAAGCCACAAACGAGCCGTTTGTTTTGGTTCAGGGCTAGTGGGGTTAGCTTCAGACTGACAGACTGAAAGGACAGGGCCCTCTGACCCTCTCCTCTGCTCCTCTGACCCTCTCCTCTACATCCTCTGCTCCACTGACCCTCTCTGCGCCCTTTGCTCCTCGGACCCTCTCCTCTGGATCATTTGCTCTTCTGACCCTCTCTTCTGCTCCTCTGACCTTCTCCTCTGCATCTTCTTCTCTATATGACCCTCTCTTCTGCTCCTCTGACCATCTCCTCTGGATCGTTTGCTCCTCTGACTCTCTCCTCTGCTCCTCTGACCTTCTCCTCTGCATTTTCTTCTCTATATGACCCTCTCCTCTGGATCCTTTGCTCCTCTGACCTTCTCCTCTGCATCTTCTTCTCTATATGACCCTCTCTTCTGCTCCTCTGACCCTCCCCTCTGCATCCTGGCACATGGTACAGAGGAGAGACAGTAGTTAAACATCACCTTTGTGTTTCAGTGGGATACTCAACTGTGGCCATCAATTATGTCTTTGAACCAGACACCAAGAAGAAAACGGTAAGTTTTATGTGACAAATGACAATTGATGTGTATAGATGTCTAAACTACAGGATTAGCAGCTTTTACACAGAATAAGACCCTATGGAGACACAGGGAGGGCATCTGACATACAGGGAGGTTTAGGTCTCACAGAGGATAACCTTTTGCTGTTTGTCTGCAGCCTGTGCCCACTCCTCTGCCCATCTCAGAGCTCATCCAGACCCCGCCCATCGTCCAGGTGAGCATGATGGTTGAGGACTATTACCTTTATGATGTTTATTATTTTGATTAGGCACCGTCAGATCAAATTTCTTCTTGCAACCATAGTTTAAACTTTTAGATCTGTAACATTTGACATATGAACCCTGTCAATCAAACCTGTTGCTAACGCTAGCAGGAGCAATCTCGGGGAAAGGAGGTGCCTGTTTGGTCTCTTATTAATGTTCATATTATGATTTAGTGGCAAAATAGTGAAATAAAAAGACCAGGATTTAGTAGAGCGGGTTAATATGAACATTGTTAGGTCAGAAAGATGAGCCTCAAAGCAGCAGTTACAGAGAGAGGAGCCCACGTTTTTTCAGTAGAAGCCAAAGTTTGGAGCCAAAAGTTAATGGAGCCGAAGCCCAGGCTCATTTCCTGTTTGAAACGTGGTAGCTAGTGGGATAGAAATGTCCATTTATATATACAGTCTACAGCAGACATGGGCAAACAGAAACAGAATAATATAAGAGTAAATTAACTCTTTATTAACCCATAAAATCAAGTCACAGTTAACTACATAACCCTGTGTGTGTTTAATGCAGGGCCGCTCCCAGCCAATCACAATCCTCAACAGACTGACCATCATGATGTCAGACTCCAGCCACTACGTAAGCCTTCACTGCTAATATTTAAAGAGGGGGTGTTGTACAAACTGGACTTTTCTGAGCTTTCTACCATGTTATAATGTTGCTCCCTCATAAAAAACACGTCTGAAGAGGTTTTAGATGTCATATGTGCATGACATCTCACAGCATCAAAAATGAAAGTGAAAATAATTGTTGTTAGCAGCGAATATAGCCTTTTCAAACAATAAAAGTATGGTTATAATATGGTCATCTAAATATGTTTTGTGTTAGTCGTTAACACAAGGCATTAACTGCTAACACAAAACTCATTTAGATCACCAGAAGTGTAATACCCCCTCTTTAACTTCAGAAATATTTAAACCTCCTTTATTCTACTAAACTGTCTTTTCTCTCTGTGACCCTGTTTTACAGAGAGCCAGTTCTCCCGAGTACAGACACTTTGATCTTTTGGCCGTTCAGCCTCACACTGATAAACTGTTTCTGGTGAGCCACTCAAAATTCAGTAAAATAAAAATGTTAATTTGTAATAAATATAATTTTACACACGACCCCACTGAATCTGTATACCAACACATGAAAAAGTAACTGTACCAGAATACAGTTATTGTATTTTTGGTACAGGTACTTATATTGTATGTGTATGTTGATACTTTGCAGCTAATTGCAGTCAACATTCCCTTGGGTGTGAGATGCTAACTGTAGGTTCTGCTCTGTCTGAAGTTTTATTTGAACACAATCTCACCATAAAGACCTGACTTAGCCTGAACTGCAGCAGGTGAGCTGATTTAGCTGTTAAACAAGTCCCTCTCAAATAACATTATAGTCACAAACTCGCCAGCATTAGCCAATTCTGGCTTTTTGTTGAAAATCAAACATTTAAACGGGACCATGAACGCTCGAATTGATCAGAAGCTCCTGACAATGTGCTGTTTAAAGCCATTTTGCATTTTTTCTTGAGTTTTCAGATGATCTTAAAGCTTTTTAATAGTGCTTGCTAATGTGTGCATTGTGTCACCACGGTAACTGCTGAACATTGCATACCGTAGAGATACATGTAGAACACCCTAGCGTGATGTCTCTGAAAAGTATCAATATACTATACACATCAACAGTAATGCTCCTTTGTTATGGTAGTATTAGATCCTTCTGTATATAGTATATGCAGTAACGGAGGTGTTTGTGCTGCAGTCGGCCTGCATGACCTACGACGTCGACCTCATCTGTCTGAGCGTGAGCGACAGACTGCCCTTCTTCTACAAGAGAGCTCCAGTCTTTGGGGTAAGAACCAGGGACTGAAATGGATTAAAAGCAGGGACTGAACCAGGCACTGTATGCTAGTTGGCAGTTATTCAGATGTAGTTGGTATTTATAAAACACTTGTAAATGCTCATCAAGATAACTGGTGTTTTTCAGACGCTAGAATGTGATGATGTCATACTCTCAGATGGAGGCAGGAGACAGATTTCTGTATTGAGCACATTGCCAGTAGAAAGTTGTGATGTCATCTGAAACCCAGCAGCTGGATGTAGAAAAGCATCTGTGTTTAGTAATACTTATGAACAGTAATCACGATATACTGAAAGAAAGTAGTTAATGGCTGAATACATCTGTACAATACAACAAATGAACAAATATGTATTTAAGCACTTACTATCCATTGACAAGTGGAACCCTGTGGTCTCAGGGCGTACAGCCTTGCATGTTGTTTCCATGGAGATGGGTGTGTTTAATGCCATACTGTTCAGCATTCCAGACAAATTGTTATGGAGACAACTCAGACATGCAGGGGCCAGACCCTTAGCCAGAAAAGCTGCCTACTGTAGCTTTAACCTGTGTAAACAAGTGGAGAGGACAGACAGGTGTATGCAGGAGAATGAGCCCTTTACCGTTTGTCTGTGGTGCATTCAGGGTCTGACGGTGAATTTCTGTCCTCTGTTCAGGCTCTGGAGCGCGGCGTGGCGTTCGAGGTCTCATATTCTGCAGCCATCAGAGACTCCACCAGGAGACGCTACACTCTGGCCAACGCCATGTTCCACTCCGACATCTGCAAAGGAAAGGTACAAAACAACTGTCAGTGTTCACAGGACATGAGCATAGAGCCTAGTTTAAACTGGGCTGAGACGGGTCAGAAATCTATGGTGAAATTTGCTGTTTAACTGTAAGTTTATAGACTTGTTGACCTGGTTTATGGTTAAAGCAGACCTGTTCTTGTTTCTCTTTGCCATTTTCACACTCAGAGTTGTATGTGGAGTGATTTGTTCATGCTTGAGGAATCTTTAATCACTTGTGTGCAAGACTCCATTGTCCCGACTGTTCCAACCCCCGTGTTTTCACCATCGGTACAGCCCCTTTGCACATGAAACAAAAACTGGCACAAAGTTCAATGTCTTCTCTGTCAGTATAAAGAAACAAAATGATTTTTTCACAGTAGCTTCATAAATTGGTGCCATTATTGAACCCCAAAGACCTGATTGTCGTTAGTTGAAAGGACTTTACGCCATAAGATTAATATGACAAATTTGTGGAGCCAATTCCAAACAGATAATGAGAAGGTTCAAAAGTTTGGAGATTTTTCAAAAACGGTGAATCTCCCATAGAGTTATAGGCCCCGCCCTGCATCTGAAACATGAAATCATCGCATTCTGCTTTCATCTCTTTTTTTCTCTCGTGTTTCAGAACATGGTGGTGTCGAGCGCTGCGGAGAAGGTGAGCTCCTTCTCTCGTTGGTTTTATCCAAACTTCAGAGACACAAACGTTTCACAGACTTTTGTTTTTCAGGCTCTGGAGATCCGAGGACCCTATGACGTCATGAACCTGTATCCTCCAATCAGACGCTCTGTTTATAGGGCTGTAGTTACGAAAGCGGGCAGCAGAGGGCGCATAGACCAGGGGAAGGGGAGAGCGGCACCTCATGATGTCATCCTGCAGTTGTTGTAACAGCGGCGGAAATTTCCCATAAATATACAAAAGCATGATACAAAACTGTAGACAACAACTTGCCCACAAACCTGATGTGATGTGCAGTAGAATCATTAGTGGGATGCAGCTGATTGTGTTGTGATAGTGCTCTGAAGTGGGAGTGACTTAGCATGAAGAGCAGAGGGAGGCAGGGGGGGACTCTGAGGGGTAAAGAAACATATAAAACATCTTAATACATTGTTTTTAGCAAATACAGCATTTTCAAAACAATAAAAGAACATGGTGATATAAACATTTTAGCAGTTAATACCCCATAGATGCAAAATACCCCGCCTTAATTAGAACATACAGTTTGTGAAGTAAAACCATTAGTGTAATGGAAAACAAAATCCATGACAGTTTGTCTCTATGCTGTCCTCCAATCCCAAACGAATGCCTGTCACAGTGACATACAAGTTTTCACACAACCCGAGTTCAGATGAATGCAAAGTTAGCCACAAATGTTCCTGAATGAGGCCAGAACCATTTAGAATACTGCGGTTATGAGAAGATTAGAAAGAACAAGATTATTTCATTTGGTTTTAGTCTAAAATTAGAATTATTAATTTTAGCCCTGGTTCAGCCCTGGTTTATTCCTGGTTCAGCCCTGGTTTTGTTTCCGATGTGACATCAGGACACACCTCTTCGGTTTGACAGAGCGCTGTGGGAAAGATGCCGTGACCACAAACTGTCGCTCTGTGGTGCTGCACGGAGGTAAACATGAGCACAGCAAGTATAATAATGCACTGATTAGTCAGAGGGACTTGAATTCATAATAATAATTCTTGAATTGACCGTAGGTCTGCAGTCGAGTAAATAAATTCTTGGTTTAAAGGCATGTGCTGCAGATCAATTAGTCGAATAAAAGGGGGGTGTGGCAAAAGTTCTCAAAACTTTTATGCATCTCTATATATCTGACCCAAACTGCACTGACAAGACTAGTTCTTGTGAATGGAAAGGAAAAATGAAAGAACAACACGTACAGGAAGCCCTCTCAGCCTTCAATAGATCTAAGCTAAAAACATGACAAGGAAAGGCGTATCCATTCCTCACACAGCTGGTGTGTCTGAAAAGCATCTGAGAATTTTCAAACAGTATGAGATTCCAGTCTATTTCAAACCTACAAACGCTTTAAGACTGAAAGTGGTTCACCCAAAGGACAAAACCCCGAGACACAAACAAAGTAATGTGGTCCCTCCATTCAGTGAAGTGGAGATGCAGTGAGCGTTACACTGGAGAAACTAAACAGCCACTTCACAAGAGAATGTACCAACACCATCGTGAGAGCAGCTCGGGTGCACGAGGAGCTCACCGCAGTCTTCAGTAAACTGAATGGAGTCGACCATACTGCTTTCTGTGCCAATAGGTGTGAGAGCACCCAGTAGGGGGGTGAACAATTATGCAAAATATGACTCTGTGCAGCTGAATAGACGTAGCTCACAAACAGGAACTGTAAACAAATAGTTGTGTTAGTTTCAGTGTAGTTAGCTCCTTGGTTCGGACAGATACAAGGCAGAGTCCAGAGTCCATCTGACCAGAGCTGAAGAAGTGACTTGAATGAGCAGCGAAACGTCTTCACTCTAAAACTTTTGTCCAGTTAACACAATCAAATTTTTCTTTTGCTATGGATCAGACCAAGGCGACTAAGGGATTACACAGACATCTTGCTGAAGATTTACTATTTTTTGGTATTTCTTTGTAAAAAGGCAGATTAAACATATGATTCACAGGTTGAAGCTGTCTTTATACAAATACATTGTTTCCTAGTGCTTTTTTTTCTGCATAACTAGCCTGTAGGTGAAATCTGGGTCAGATGCACAGAGATTTGCAATAGTTTGAGAGCTTTTGCCACACCCCATTTTTACTCAGTCGATCAGCAGCAGATGTTTTTAGACCACACAGAATTTCTTTAGTCATCTATAACCCTAGTTTCCATGGAGACAAAACAGAAAAGTTGTGCAGTGTTCCTTTAAATGTCATATTGGATGCCCCATGGGTCTCAAACAGATTTGCTTCATGTCTTTTTGTCATTTTTTGTTTATTGTATTTTGACAGAGAGCAGGAAAACCGCAGGAGGCATCATCCGCACCTTTAAACGGCCGGACACAGCACAGACAAACTCAAGTATGGAACATTCGTCATGGTAGCAGCATTTATTAGTTATATCTGTCCCAGTTCAAATAAATAATACAGATTAAAGCGTCTATATTACACAAAATTGACTCTTGTGAACTTTAAACCATGTTATAATGTTGTGACCTCCTCAAAAACACACCTGGAGTTGTGTTGTGTGTTTTGTTTCATTCACACGTGTTTGAGTAACACTTTATTGTTTGTCTGTCTACATCTTCAGAGCTCAAAATGCTCTGTTCCACCTTCTGATATCGCGAAGTTTTCAACATAACAACTGCCTTTTATTTTTAGTTCAGTAGAGATTGGTAATTCCAGGGCTGAAATAATTCAAATGATTCTGGTGAAGGTGTGTGGAGCACTTTCTGTATCACCCCATGACATCCCAAGGTGGAACAGAGTTTTTTTCTGTTTGAGAGAAGAACTCAGTCTAAATATGGAGGATTTGTGTGTTAAACATGTGAATGAAACAAACGCCAACGGTTTGTGATGAGGCAACAACATTGTAACATAGAGCAGAAAATTGCATAATATTGGCCCTTTAACAGTTAAGTAATCTGGCTGCAGGTGTCAGTGTACTGTAGATGGGAATTATCCAAGGCTATAAGCCTTGGATAATTCCCAGTACATCTAGTACATCTGCACAGAGATGTTCTGCTCTATGTCCACAGGGAGGCAGCACTGAGCTACTGAAGAACTATTTTAAACTCTACAAAAACCTATCCCTTCAGGCGACTTTATTTCACAGCATACAGTATAATTTAATTATACTCTTTGTACTTATATTACTTCTAAATAACCAGGGGTGGAAACTCATGAAACAAATGAAGTACTAAGCACAAATACTCACGTTACTGTAACTGACTTCTACTAGTCGAACAATCAATCCAAGGAGTCTTAGTCGATCAAAATGTGTACTAGTCAATTAATAATGTTATTTAGATAAGGATTTATATGGGACAGCAGCAGAAAGGAGAAGTGAGAAAGTGAGTTGAGGATTTGGTATTTTTTCGTATTTTCCGTGTAAAAAGGCAGATTAAACTCACGATTCACAAGTTGAATCTGTCTGCATGTCCATTGTTTCTTGTGAGTGCAGTTTGGGTCAGATATATAGAGATGCCTCATAGTTTTGAGAACTTTTGCCACGCCCTCTTTATAGTCGACCAATCCATTGACAGCACGTTTTAGTCCACCAAGAATTTCTTTAGTCGACTATAGCCCTGTTGAGTACACATATCTTTAAGTGCTATTGTATTGTATTAATTTCTGTTCACCTTTTTAGTTTGTGATTGTCTAGATAATTGGACTGTAAGATTACTCGCAATCGAATGCAAGTTTTGAAGTACCATCATTTTCTCCACAAACGACAGACTCTCCTGTGTTATTCCATGTAAACACTGTTAACCCTGTAGTTTCGATCTGTACAAACATGTTCTGAAAGGTCCCTGTGTGTCAGATGCCCTCCCTTTGTCTCCGTGGGGTCTTATTCTGCATAAAAACATCTAACCCTGTAGTTTAGATCTGTACACACATGTTCTGAGATGTGATGTATTAGTTTGTCAGTTCATATTTCAGTCTTTCTGTCAGTTCCTCTGGATGTCTTTAAAATATGAACTTTGCTATCAGATGTGCGATGTATGTTTTAATAATAGGATTCTGTTCAGTCACAGTGTTTGTCAGAAAAATCACAATCATCACTCAAAATCACTTTGTTTGTCCCGAGGGGCAGTTTAAGCACTGAGCAATAAAATACAATAATAATAGAAAAGCTCAAACAAAAGTCCAAGTGCAGCTCAACAGGTGGAGCCACCAGATCCAGTGTCAGGGCAGTTTGAGGAGACTGCAATCTGTGTTTTAATAATGGCATTCTGTTCAACATGTTTGTACAGATCTAAACTACGGGGAGAGCAGTTTTTACGCAGAATAAGACCAGAGATTTTCTTGTTTGTGGAGGATATTATGGCACTTCAAAAAGTACAGTCCTTGTGATTTGCAAATTGGGTCCATTCAAATTGTGATTTAGATTATTTAATGTTGAATCCTGCAACTCTTATTACATTCTTAAAATTGATGTACTCCATATTGTAATTGTTGCTCACGTTTGTGTTTGCACATGAATTAATCACTCCCAAATGCAACTTGAGAGGGTTAATGAGAAGGAAACAACTATAATATGGTTAAAAGCTCTGAAAAGTCCATTTTGCTGAGTAGATCTGATTTCAGAATAACTCTAGACCATTTACTTTTAGTCTCATGTTTGGTTTTGTCTCGTGTATAAACATGTGTTCCGTTTGTGTTTAAGGTGAAGATTGTCCCGCTTCTAAACGAGTGAGAGCCGACACCACAGAAGGAAATGAAAATGTTTAACTTGTAAATATTCAACTCTGAAAATCTGAGTTAGATTTGATTTAAATAAAATTACTCAAAATATGTTTCAAGTTTTCTGTGACGGATAACCACTCTGCTACAATAACACACTGGGGACATGCTCGTGCCGCTCAGAGAGATCAGGAGTCGAACCCACAACCTCCACGCTGAGAGGGGACACAGGAGGAGACGGGATAACCCCTCTGCCACAGTCACACAGGGACTGGGGCGAGCTCGTGTTTCAGATGCCCTCTCAGCGGTCTTGAAAATTGGGATTTGCTTGGACCGGTTTGGCAGCAGACACACCCTTCACTCTTTGAGATAAACCCAGAAACAAAAGTCCAGAGACCAGGGAGGGGCAGAGCCAGGACTAGACCAGAACTAAACCAGGACCAAACCAAGACTAAAGCAGGTCTAAAGACAGCACTGTGTGTTCAACCAGGAGGCCAGAAGTTTATGGCCAAATATAACTTTACTCAAGACAAGATTCATTGAAAATTTGCAACAAAAGGCTTTCAGACAGTGGCTGTGTTCACATGCACAAAATCTGATTATAATGTGATTTCTATGGACATTCTATAGGCAATAATACTTCATACAGATGGGGGCAGCTAAAGTGAATATTGTTCGAATGCAGGTTTGTGTTGTAATACAGTAAGTTCTTGGGTCTAGTTGATGGAAATGATCAGGTTCAACATTTGCAAATGTATCTTTTGGATATTTTATGTCAAAGTACAATATAGTCAATATGAAAATGTGCCCCTCCTTGTCCCATCTGAGAGTATGACGTCATCACATGCTGAAATCTGAAAAACTCCAGTTGATCAGATTTTGTCTGCGCACGTGTCATTGTTTTCAAGTAAGAGTAATGTTAAATGTAAAGAATAATATTTATTTTTTTTAAGTTAAAAAAAAATAGTGATGAGATACGGTTCTAAATGACCCCTCACAGGCTGTATGTGCCCCCTCTGCTGTCCGGAGACAGACCGGCCCCTCAGAGGAGCATCATGTGTGTTTTTTTGTGTTATATTTGCTTTGACTGTCCTGCTGGAGCGTCTTGTTTACGCCGGTGACGTGCCGGGCTGCTGCACAGGGCGGGGCGCGCAGAGGTGACGTCATGTGATCCGGAGCCGTTGATCGCCGCTGTCATGGCCTCCGCTCGGACCGCGCTGTAAACGCTCCCAAAACGCAGCCAAAACGCGCTCAAACCCGATCCGAACCTGCGGCCCGGTCCTTTCCTGACACCCAGAGAGGGAGCGAGGGTCCCGGGCTCCCGTCCGTTCCCTGGCCGCCCCTCGGGGACCGTCCTGACGCCGCTGCTGCTCGTTCTGTCGCTGCGCTGGTCTCCGTGAACCGCGGAAGAAGATGGCGGACCCGGCGGAGTGCACCATCAAAGTGATGTGCCGTTTCAGGCCCCTGAACAGCTCCGAGGTGACCCGCGGAGACAAGTACATCCCCAAGTTCCAGGGCGAGGACACGGTGGTGATCGGGGTGAGTGATCCGGGACAGAAGGCCTTGCCCCGGGCGCAGCCTCGGGACGCCATTAGTGCTGCTGTGTCTGCGGCGTTAGCATCTTTAGCATTAGCGCCTCAGAGCTAAAGGCTAAAGGAGGCTAAACACAAGAACCAGCTCCGTGTCCGGGCCCTGACGCCCCAGCAGCCGCCCCCTCGTCTGCCCGGGGCCCGGAGCCTTTGTCTCATTTCAGTAACTCCACATTATCCAAACACCACGCCTTATCCGGGCACCTGCGCGGCCCGGAGCGCTGTCACCGGCTGTCAGACAGAACCAGCGCCCCGAACCGCAGCGCACACCCGGGCTTTGTGCTGCCACAGCCCCGGGTCCACACCACCCCGCCCGGGCCGCTGTCTGTGTGAGGTTCTGGTTCTGTACGTGGTTCGTGTGTAACCAGCGGGCCTCTGGTGCGAACAGGCGGCGTCAGCACAAAGCCAGAGTCACAGCTGCCCTCAGATTAGCCGTGTCCGTGTCTGTGCTAGCTCCACTTTAATACAGTGGAGGAATCAGAGGCGTGTGGGCGATGCGCAGTGATCCACCCTGTGCCAAAGTGCACGGTGCCAGCTGTTGTCACGCCTGTGCTGGAGGCTGCGCAGTCTTTGGGAGAGGGGCGCATCCTGTAGAAAGGCGTGTTAGTGATGGTCAGTCTGTGCTGTTGTTCCTGTTGATGCCACAAACGTGACGATCTGAGGACGTTTGGGTTTATTTTTGTCGTAATTCTTTGGCACCTTCACACGGTCAGTTCAGTTTTAGACTCGTGCAGTGATGATGCTTTTTCTGATCGGGGAGACCAGGGGCTGGAGCAGCTTTGAAAACGCCCTGTCAAACTGCACATATGATAAATCTGACATTGAAAGGTGCACTATGTACAATATGAGGGTACATTACACCACCTGCTCGTCTCCATGGAGATGCTTTGCCTGTTAACTTTAATGTCATACCATGGTACTTATAAATTGCTCAGAATTACCTTGAAAAACATGCGTTCTTACTGTGAGTGCAGCCTCCTTTTCACTGAACTAACCTATAACTTGGCTTAGTAGCGTCACATTCTTGTTGCCATGGAAATAGGAGTTTAAAACCATACTGTGAAACATTCTGTTAGGCAAAAAAATATCACTTTATAGGGGAGATGGCAGAAAAGTTCCAGATTGTACCTATAAAAAAGACAAAGTGTGTCTGTCAAAGTTTAACCTGTGAAATGCCAATGACATGTGACCGCCTTGTGCTGGACTTTGCTGTGGTCATAAAGTCTCCACCAGGATCGAAGAGCTGTTCCACCGAGTCCTGGGTTGAGTCCTGGGTTGAGTCCTGGGTTGAGTCCTGGGTTGAGTCCTGGGTTGAGTCCTGGGTTGAGTCCCGGGTTGAGTCCCGAGTTGAGTCCCGGGTTGAGTCCCGGGTTGAGTCCCGGGTTGAGTCCCGGGTTGAGTCCTGGGTTGAGTCCTGGGTTGAGTCCTGAGTTGAGTCCCGAGTTGAGTCCCGAGTTGAGTCCCGAGTTGAGTCCCGGGTTGAGTCCCGGGTTGAGTCCCGGGTTGAGTCCCGGGTTGAGTCCCGGGTTGAGTCCCGGGTTGAGTCCCGGGTTGAGTCCCGGGTTGAGTCCCGGGTTGAGTCCCGGGTTGAGTCCAGGTTAATTTGCAGATAAACAATAGAGTAATAGTTTGCTCTGGGACCTCAACAGGCTCCTATGCCCTGAGGATTTTTTACCAAGCAGCAGGTTACAGGAGAGGAGAGAAAGAGGATGGGGTGGGGACAGGTTGGAGGAGGAGAGATAAAGGAGAGAGAGAGAGAGGTAAGGATGGTGGAGGAAACAAGGCCCTCGGGAGTCAGAACAACCATCAGCCTCTACTAAGCTCCGCCAGGACTGAGCCAGGACTGAGCCAGGACTGAGCCAGGACTGAGCCAGGACTGAGCCAGGACTGAGCCAGGACTGAGCCAGGACTTGTTTTGATGCAGAGTTTCCAAAGTGACTCAGTGACGGAGCACTTTAACATCCTCATAATTACAGCTCCTCCGCTTCTCCTCGTTACAAACCCACGCACACACACACGCACACACACGCACACACACGCACACTCAAAGCCTGTTTTCCTAGTTTTAAACCCAAATCCACACATGTAACTAAGTGTGCGGTGAAATTATTTTTGTCACCAACTCGGCTAATTATTTTTCAGGTTAGTCAACGAGTCAAACAATTCTTTCCATTGAACACTCAGATTTTTAAAAATAAATTTTAACCAAATAAAGGTTGAAATATGCTTACTGAAAACTTACAGATGGAATAAGAAATGTTATAAAACAAATAACAATACTATATATTAGAAATAGCTTATCATAAAAAGCAGATCATAAAACTCAAATGTCACACTCCTTCTTTTTAGTCGATGAATCAATTGGCATTACGTGGCTTTAGTCGACTGTAGCCTTAGACTCTGTTTAGTTCAGAAAACGTTTGAAATGAGTCAAATATGGATATGATCATTTAAATACTTAATGGTTACCAATATTCTGATTCAAAATTGGAGCCCTGTCTGCAACTCAAAAACCCAGGCATTAGAACATTTCTGAAAAGTAAAATTTTGTTGGAAAAAAATAAACCCTCTCTCCCCTCCGTCTCTTCCCCCTCTTGTCTCCCTGCTCTCCCTCCCTCTCTTCCTCTCTTTCTCTCGCTCTCTTAGGGTAAGCCGTACATGTTTGACCGAGTTTTCCAGTCCAGCACCACACAAGAGCAAGTGTACAATGCCTGCGCCCAGAAGATCGTCAAAGGTACTTTTACTGCAAATACTACCGCTACTACCACCTCCCTGAGTAACTGTGGCAGAGTGGTTATCTTGTCTCCTCCTCTCAGTGAGGATTTGTGATTCTAACACTCAGTTTGTGTTGTGGTTTTTTTTTTTGCTTTGCAGATGTTTTGGAGGGGTACAATGGGACGATCTTCGCTTATGGACAGACGTCTTCTGGAAAAACCCACACGATGGAGGTGAGGCTCATGTTAAACTAAAACGATGCTTCGCAAACTGTGGCGTGCACCCTCTGTCCTCAACTGTTCTGGTTTAAATCTATTTTTTATTCACAATTTCACTTTCATGTTGGCCCTTATTTAGAACTGGTTTAATCTTGGTTAAGTACTTAGACCTGACTTTGTCCGGTTATTGACTTGGTTTAGATCTGGTGTTACCACAGACTGTATAAAGAATGGACTAAGTGTGTGTGACATCACCCATAGCGTTTGGTTAAATGAAGCTCGCCAAGGCCCACTTTGTATTTGCAACGTGGCGGCCAGCAGATTAGCTATGTCCATTTATATATAAATACAGTCTATGGGTGGTACTTTGTTAGGGCTCTTGGTAAAGTAGTGTACTCATAATTTCTCACAATGCATCTGAAAAAGTAGACATGTGGTCACTAAACTGGTCAGTATAGACCACAGTGTATTGCGAGAGTCATAAAAGCAACAGTGGACAGAGAGGTCTTTAACTGGACACAACACGACTAAATGAATGAAAGCAGAGAGAAGCTGTTTAACCAGAGTCTGTTTATATAAATGGACAGAACCTGTTAGCCGCTGCATTGCAAACAGGAAGTGAGCATGGGTATATAAATATAATATATAATAAAAATGGATTGCATATTACATGTATATGTGTGTATGACATGCCCAGATGCTTCTGCACGAAAATGGCTCTAACTCTAACCCAATTGATTTTAGTATTTAATGTGAAATCCATGTACTGTGAAAGTGTTAGAAAAAACAGCTACCGATATTAACAATATATATGTGTTTTCTTGTGAGTTAGTGCAAAGGGAGTGCCCGCCACGCTCCTGTCAGTCCGTCCTAGAGGGGCTGTGGTGACCTCAGTGTGACCTCAGTGTGACCTCAGTGTGACCTCAGTGTGACCTCAGTGTGACCTCAGTGTGACCTCAGACTAGACACCACAGTTCAAAGCTCTTGTTGTTTTTCAGGGGAACCTTCATGACACAGACTCAATGGGCATCATCCCTCGAATCGTCCAGGACATCTTCAACTACATCTACTCCATGGACGAGAACCTGGAGTTCCACATCAAGGTCCAAAACTTCTCACGTTTCTAAAGAGACAGTCCTGAAAAAAGCACAACAACGTCATGTTCTTTCAGCTAGTAACACAATTACACACACATTAAAATAACTTTTCTATTGCAATATTAATATTTGAACTTGTTTTCAAATATCAACACATTTTGAGTTTTCAGTGAGTTTGATGTCAGGACTCATAATTGAATCATATTTCTCTTCTGCAGGTGTCATATTTTGAAATTTATTTGGACAAGATCCGAGACCTTCTGGATGGTGAGTGGTGTATTGTTTTCATTTCTGACTTTTTTGTTTTACTGTGAATTATTCCTTCGTGTTTTATGCATTCCAGTCTATCTATATTTTGTAAATATAGATTTATATTATTTTCATATTCTCATAATGTTTTACACCAAAACCTTTTTGCTTTTGTTTCAACAAAGTTGATTTTACTTACAGCGTGAGGTGGCGTACCCATTTTTTATCACAAAAAATGTTGTTTAAGCAATTTCATCAGAGGGGAAAAAACAGAGTCCATTTTTTGCTGTTTTAAATATTTGTACAAAGCCCTGGAGCCTTTAACTAACTTTAGATTACTTTAGCTTACATTGGTTATATCCAGGCTCTGAGCTCCTGTGTCCTTCTGTTCCAGTGTCCAAAACAAACCTGTCTGTTCACGAGGACAAGAACCGCGTCCCCTACGTCAAGGTGAGACACTGTGGTCAGAC
The DNA here is from genome assembly GCA_019594935.1 of Periophthalmus modestus. Taxonomy (NCBI): domain Eukaryota; kingdom Metazoa; phylum Chordata; class Actinopteri; order Gobiiformes; family Gobiidae; genus Periophthalmus; species Periophthalmus modestus. The sequence goes on along the minus strand of JAIEZT010000026.1, from coordinate 23,801,110 downwards.
TGAACCTGTGTGTGCAGAGCCTTAACCTGCAGATAGACGACACAAGTGTGTCTCAGTGTATGGACAGGCCTCATGTGAAGCTCAGAACCTCCAGAATTCACTCACTGAGCTGCAGAGGCTGCACTAGCACTGATTCATGATTGGCTGCAGGTGCTGAGGTTTAGGTAGGGACCATTCAGATCAGAGAGAGGCATTTTAGGTTTAAACCAACTGGATTTCAGCATTGAAACTCGCAACCCAAATGAGGGTGATTGTGTCCAATGTAGTCGCGGCTCTGTCGCGGCTCGGTCCTGGCTCTGTCCTGGCTAAAGGTGTTTCTGTTTCAGGGATGCACTGAGCGCTTTGTGTGCAGCCCCGAGGAGGTCATGGACACCATCGACGAGGGGAAGTCCAACCGTCACGTTGCTGTCACAAGTAAGAAAAGAAATATTATAAATGAGAAGAGCAGAGGAGAGGTTCAGAGGATTCAGAGGAGAGGGTCACAGGAGCAGATGGAGCAGAGGTGATGCTGTTGATGTTGTTGTTCCTCAGACATGAACGAGCACAGTTCCAGGAGCCACAGTATTTTCCTGATAAACGTCAAACAGGAGAACACTCAGACAGAACAGAAGCTCAGCGGAAAGCTCTACCTGGTGGATCTGGCAGGGAGCGAGAAGGTAGGAAGGCCTTGTGTGTGTCAGATACCCTCTCTATGTATCCTCCCTGTGTGCCAAATGCCTTCCCTGTGTCTTCATGGGGTCTTATTCTGTATAAAAGCTGCTAAACCTCTATAAACATGTTCTGAAATGTCCCTGTGTGTGCCAGATGCCCTCCCTTTGTGTAAGATGCCCTCTCTTTCCCTGTGTCTTCATGGGGTCTTGTTCTGTGTACAAACATGTTCTGAAATGGGATTCTTGGATTAGTTAAAGTTCAAATTTCAGTCTCTCAGATGTTAAAGCAAAGAATAACTGATTTTCAAGCCTTGGAGGGAAAAAAAGAAGGTATACATCAAACATAGTCCTTGTTTGTCCCATAGCCTTTGCCACGTCACAGGAGGGGGGTTTATCAATCTTTTCCTTGATAACTGTTGGGATATTTAAACGCTGATGTTATCGCTGAAGTTATGACCGTGTTTCAGGTGAGTAAAACCGGAGCAGAGGGAGCCGTTCTGGACGAAGCCAAAAACATCAACAAATCTCTGTCATCTCTGGGAAACGTCATCTCCGCTCTGGCTGAAGGAACTGTGAGTTTAACTCTGCATTTTACAAATATTATAATACAGTTTAGTAATAATGATGTAATAATAATACATAGTAATAGTAAAAAAAAAGTTTAATTTATTTCGCACCTTTCTAGACACTCAAGGTCACCTTACAACAACAAGCAAATACAAAAGCATCAGGGATGGCCCGATCCAGTTTATTTGCCTCCTGAAGCAATGTTTAAAAAATACTTACAAATTGCAGATTCAGATTTTGTGCCGATACCGATCTTCTTTTTTTAAATTATTTTATTTACTCTGTTAAGACTGTGCCTGTTTCCATGGTGAATTTAGCTCCAGGTGAACAAAATTATTACCAGATATAAAAAGGCAGACTTAAAAATTGCCTCCTCCACACACAGCAGCTTCAGAACATAGTGACAGAGACATTAGGTGACGTTTTAGCCTTTGTTTCTAAAGGCAGTGTTTTTGCACCATATTATTCATGTTTGAGGCGTGTAAAAAACAGAAGCCTGAAGCAACTTAGCATATGTAGACAGCACATTTGTCCAGTGTTCAGTTTTCATTCGTAAGGCTTTGTTAACACATCACAGAGGTAAAACAAATACCATCTCTGTCATTAATAATGTTTTTAGCGTGTGTTTAAGTAGCTTTGGGTGCCGTGTGGAGGACGATATTTGCTGTATTGGAAATCTATTCACCAAATCCAATCTAAGCCCTGTAGATTCACACTGCTGTCAGGACAGATCCTGCGGAGTCTCTTTTTATAATTTCACACTTTGACCGTTGAACAGAGCTGAGGTTTGTTTCTCAGATTCAAGCTTTAGGCCTCAGGTTCACCACAAGAACAAAGATCAACTGTTCAGTTCTCTCAGACCTGACAGTGCTGCGCTAAAGATTCACACTATGAGAGAAATGGATGTAAATGCTGCTGTCAGGCTTTTCATTTTGGTCGTAAATTGTTCGTATTGACCTGCTCTACATGATCTTGGGGTTTTTATTTCACTATTTTGTCCCTAAATCAAGATATGAACATTAAAGCAGAGCATTAATTTATTTTCCAAAATTAATTTATAAATAAATATAAATTAATACTAATACAAACTACATTCAACACTTTACTTCGCATGCTATGTTACTTATGATGGATATTTTTGGCTCAAGTTTGGCAAACAAGCCAGGATGGTTGTCTTGTAAATGAAAAGTTGCTTGAAAGTTGCTTGTATTTGCCCTTGGAGCCGTGACTTTTTTTGGCAGGCTCTGCAGATTGATGTCTCATCACTTTCTTGGTCTTGTTTTTCAAAGCCATTATAATTCCACACCTCCATTTCCAGACTTCACCTTCTTGAGTGAAGGATATAAATGAGATCCACAGCCTGCCTGCTAGCTATGAGGCAATAGGTACAGAAGCTAACAAGTTTCATTGTTATGATAGAGGGCCCCTTTGCGGCACACCTTTTTGATTACGATTAGTGATATTATCATATATAGTCCCATTCCTACTCTAGTGTAATGTGTAGCTATCCATAGGAGGGTCCACAGCATGACATTTTTGGTGGCGTCAGCTCCCACTGAGCACCGCCATTTTCTAGCGTGGAAGTCCGCAGACTTGTTTGTTTTATCATCTTATAGTCGACTCGAAATTGGGTCTAACCAGGACCATATCTCAGGACATAGTTAACCTGCTAGCCACCACGTTCCAAAGAGGAAGTGAGCATGGGCGTGATTCTGTTCCATTGACTCTGGATCCATTTAACTTTACTGAAAACCTTTACAAAAGGTTTAACTTTAGAAAAATCCCTCTCTCTGTAACTGTTGCTGCCAGACTAGTCAATTTGGTTTTAAAATGTATTAACCCGCTCCATAGGATCTGGCATTTTTATTTCACTATTTTGTCCCCAAGTCAAGATATGAACATTAATAACAGACCAACTGGGAGCCTTCTGTACCCGAGGTCGCCCCTTCTTTCCTCAAAGTTGGCTCTTCCTGTTTGGTGTTATTTTCAACACCCTCGCTCCTGATTGACTCTTTGGTTTTGCACTCGGATTTCCAAATACAGTCCCTGTGTGCAGATTAGCCACTATAACTGCTAGCCCCAATGAGCCTTGTTTGGCTGGAGCTGAACACCATGGATGACGTCACACTCCAACAGCCCACTTCCTTATACAATCCATGACCAGGACCAACACAAGTCCGGGACTGAAACTTTTTGTGACACTAAATGCTACAGATGTTACATTAATGTATTTCTCAGTTGTCTTACATGTTTACAGCAGTGTGATTTTTCTCTGTAGGCTAACATGACGTTTACCAGGGCTGTTGACCTTTAGTTGTTTAGAAGATTATTTGGTCGTATCAGTCGACTAATTGTGTTATTTAGATAAGGATTTATATGGAACAAAAGCAGAAAAGAGAAGTGAGTGAGTGCGTTGATAAAGTTTGTATTTTTTTGGTATTTATTTGTAAAATGGCAGATTAAACTCATGAATCATAAATAGTTGTTTTTGCATGAACTCCCCCTGCAGGTGTATTCTTGTGAGTGCAGTTTTGGTCAGATATACAGAGATACATAATAATTTTTAGAGCTTTTGTCACACCCCCTTTTTATTCGACTAATCAGTCGGCAGCACATGGCTTTAGTGGACTGTAGCCCTGGTGACTTTTTTTTCTCATCTTATACCTACATGTTAACATTAGTATCTTTCCCTCCGTAGGCCTACATCCCGTACAGAGACAGTAAAATGACACGAATCCTGCAAGACTCTCTGGGAGGAAACTGTCGCACCACCATTGTGATCTGCTGCTCGCCCTCCTCCTACAACGAGGCTGAGACCAAGTCCACGCTCATGTTTGGGCAGAGGTCAGCAAGATAACTATTTATCCAACCATGATTTAGTCCCTGGTTTAGTAATTTGCAGATTAACTAGAAACATCTAGATTTATTTATTTGTTTTTTTGTGTGTTTTTGTTTTTTGTTTTTTTCAGAGCAAAGACGATCAAGAACACAGTGACGGTGAACATCGAGCTGACAGCCGAGCAGTGGAAGCAGAAGTACGAGAGAGAGAAGGAGAAGAACAAGACCCTGAGGAACACCATCACCTGGCTGGAGAACGAGCTCAACCGCTGGAGGAATGGTGAGACACGACGAGACAGGAACAGGTCTACTAGCCGGTCTACAAGCCGGTCTAGGAGCCGTCTGAGGCTTTGTGCTAGGTCCTCCTGACCAGGACCAGGCTCAGGTCTGGAGCAGGGTCCTGGTTCTTTTGTCCTGACTGTGTTCTCTCCTCAGGGGAGAGTGTTCCGCTGGAGGAGCAGTTTGACAAAGAGAAGGCCAAAGAGGAGGTTTTGGCTCTAGACAACATCATGAACGAGAAGGCAGCATCCACTCCCAACATGCCTGGAGGCAGACTCACCGACGTGGAGAAGGACAAGTGTGAGGCGGAGCTCGCCAAACTGTACAAGCAGCTGGATGACAAGGTCAGGCTAACAAGCTAACGGGCTATTGCTAACACACAATATAACAGTTATACCTGAGAGGCTAATGCTAACACATGTTCATCTGTCCAGGACGAGGAGATCAACCAGCAGAGCCAGCTTGCAGAGAAGCTGAAGCAGCAGATGTTGGACCAGGAAGAGGTGAGACTTGCTCCTCAGACACCATCACTATTTTGTTCTAGCTGCTACTAAATCACACTTAGTTAAGCTGGAATGCAATTCAAGAACTTGTCAAAATGAGCAAGTAACAAAAGTAAAATATGAGTAGGATGATTTGTGTAAAATGTGCAATGTTGATGTGCACAAACAAGTCACCACTGCACCCTTTCTGTGGGAGGGCAAAAACGGCTTTGTAGTCCATGTAGAACATTTACTGTGGGGATCTACAGCGTTGTGAAAAGCTGTGCCTGTGGGACCTTCAAGAACAAGGTGTGTTTTGGCTCAGCTCCTGGTGGAGCTGGACAAATCATGACATGTTAAACCTGTCGTTAGGCTCTCCTTTCCTGTCTTCTCTGTTAAACTTTACACTTCAGTCCCCTCTCTTAACCTCCCTCTGTCTCTTCCTCAGCTGCTGGCGTCCTCACGCAGGGACCATGAGAACCTCCAGGCCGAGCTGAACCGGCTGCAGGCTGAGAATGAGGCGTCGAAGGAGGAGGTGAAGGAGGTGCTTCAGGCTCTGGAGGAACTGGCTGTGAACTACGACCAGAAGAGCCAGGAGGTGGAGGACAAGACTAAGGAGTTTGAGCTGATCAGCGAGGAGCTCAATCAGAAGTCTGTGAGTACTACAACTGTGAATACTATTGCAAATATTACTGCACATACTACTGCAGATACAACTGCAAATATTACTGCAACAACGCAGTAATATCGAACAACGCAGAAAGAAATATCGGAACAATCTTTGGCCATTTTACCAAAAGATTCTGCAATTGGGCCCCCCTCTCCTCTGTCTCTCCTCAGTCTGTTTTATCTCTCTATTGATCGATCTACCTATCTATAGATCTATCTTTATCTCCATCCATCTCTCCTGTCTATTTTATATCTCACCCCCCCCCCCCCCCCCCCCCCCCTCTCTACTCTCAGTCTGTTCATTTTTGATCCCACTCTCGCGCTCACTCTTGCGCTCACACTTTCTTTCTTTTCTGTCTCCCTCTTCTGTCTCTCATCAGTCTGTTTTATCTCCTTCTATCGATCTACCTATCTATAGATCTATCTTTTATCACTCCAGTCTATTTTAGATCTGACCAACAACATTATCACGCTCCAGTCTGTTCATATTTGACCCCTCTCTTGCTCTCGTCCCTCTCTTCTGTCTCTTCTCAGTCTGTCTTGTCGTCTCTGGACTCCTCTCTCTCTCTCTCTCTCTCTCTCTCTCTCTCTCTCTCTCTCTCTCTCTCTCTCTCTCTCTCTATAGTCTGTTCATATTAGCTGTCTCTCTCTCAGTCTCTCTGTCTGTTCTGTCTCTCCCCAGTCTGTTCATCTTTGACCTCTCTCTTCTGTCTCTCCTCAGTCTGTCTTGTCGTCTCTGGACTCGGAGCTGCAGAAGTTGAAGGAGATGTCCAACCATCAGAAGAAGAGGGTCACAGAGATGATGTCGTCTCTGCTCAAAGACCTGGCGGAGATCGGCATCGCGGTGGGCAGCAACGACATCAAGGTCTGCGCCTGTCTACACCTGTCTGCTCCTGTGTGCACCTGTCACTTTTCCACACCCCTCTGCCCCCTCACCTGTGCTTCTCTCTCCCTGTTCCTGATCTATGTTATTATAATGTAGTTTCCACATCACAAACAAACGGATATTTAGGCTGAGTTTTTCTCTCAGAAAACATTCTGTTCCACCTTGTGATATCATGTAGTAATACAGGAAGTGCTCCACTGTGTTTTTAAACTTCATACACCGTCACTAGAATCTTTTGGATCATTTCAGCCCTGGAATTGGTAAGGAGCAGTTGACTTGAAAACTACCACTTCATGACATCACAATGTGGAATAGAGCATTTTGAGCTTTGGAGATGTAGACGGAATAATAATAATGAAACAAAACACAACTTTGTTTTGAGGAGCTAACAGCATTATAATGTGGATTAAATAAATACATTGTATGGCTGCTTGAGAAAAAATAAGACTGAAGGAAACTATGATGGAAATATTTTAATCCAAAAAATATCATTATCCGATTTGGCACCATTTTTCAAACTGAGCATGTCCAGGTACTTTGGTCAACACACAGAAGTAGCTTTTAGTAACTTCTACTCCAGGAGAAACCAAATTTTTCAAATTTTTGAACTGTTTAACTGATGAATACTTCGTCTGTATCTTTGAGGATTCTGCTCAAATATCATAGTTTTTGTTTTTGTTTCTAAAACTAAATTCTATGAATAAGTCAAACTTTGGTGTATATATTTAGGCTGAGCAATATGTATGTTAATAGCAGACAGAATAAACCATTTTAAAAAGTTAAACGGGTTAAATTAAAAAGGTGCCAAATCGGGCTCCCCTCTCTCCCTGACTTGATCACCCTCTCTTGCACCCCCTCCTGGCCCTTATGTGACCTCTCTTGGCCCCTCTCGTAGCCTGTCTCTCACCTCTTTTGCAGCATCTCCTAGTCTGTTTCTGACCCTCTCTCGGGTTGTTTATAACGCTTGCACCCTCTCCTGATAGCATGATGGCGGCAGCGGGCTCATAGACGAGGAGTTCACGGTGGCGCGTCTCTACATCAGTAAAATGAAGTCTGAGGTGAAGTCGATGGTGAAGCGCTGCAAACAGCTGGAGAGCACTCAGTCCGAGAGCAACAAGAAGATGGACGAGAGCGACAAGGAGCTGGCAGCCTGCCAACTGCGCATCTCCCAGTTAGACCGGGGGGGGTTAGATCGGGGGGTAAGACCGGGGGGGTTAGATCGGGGGGTAAGACCGGGGGGGTTAGATCGGGGGGTAAGACCGGGGGGTTTAGACCGGGGAAGTTAGACCTGGCAACTGCGCATCTCACAGGTTAGACCGGGGGGTTAGACTAGGGGGGTTAGACCGGGAGGTTAGACCGTTGGACCGGGAGGTTAGACCGTTAGACCAGGGGGGTTGACCGGGCTGGTTCGACCGGGGGTTTGAGGGATACACCAGGGGTTTAGAGAAGGGAGGGGGGTTAGACCTGCCAACTGCGCATCTCACAAGTCTGTTTCAGACCTGTGTTCAGACCTGTATTTGACAGTGTTTTTTTTGCAGCACGAGGCAAAGATCAAGTCTCTGACAGAGTATCTCCAGAATGTGGAACAAAAGAAGCGTCAGCTAGAGGAGAGTGTGGACTCTCTGAACGAAGAGCTCGTCAAACTCAGCGCACAGGGTAAAAATACACTTAAAGCTTTTGCATAATATAAGACCTTTAAAGTATATTATATATAAGTTTTAAGTCATGTTAGAATGTTGTTATCTCCTCAAAAATATACCTGGAGTTATGTTCACACAGGTTTGTGTAATCCTCCAAAGCTCAAAATGCTCTGTTCCTTGTGATGTCATGAAACAGTAGTTTAGTAGTTTTCAACAGTTACCTTTTACCTTTTGTTTAGTACAGATTGCCAATTTATTGTTAAGTGTATGGAGTGTTTCAGTTTATGATGAGGAAATGACATTATAGCATAGATCAGAAAACAGCGTAATATGGGCCATTTAAACACAGAACACTCAGAGCTCAGGCTAAAACTGAAACATTTATATAAACCAAAATGACACTAAACTGCAGCAGTGACGTGTGTCTTTGCCTTTGCTCTTACACAGAGAAAGTTCACGCCATGGAGAAGGAAAACGAGATCCAGACTGCCAACGAAGTCAAGGTTTGTTACACGGTCATTCAGCAGATTATCAGGGCGTTAGCGTTAGTATTAGCATTAGCCTGGCTCCAAAGGTTTTTCTATTAAAATAACTGGATAGGGTATTGCTAGATTAGAGCTGTCTTGGACTAGTTGCCCCTCATTGGTACAGCAGAGAAAAAAACCCTCCTGCCCAAAGAGTAAACGCAAACTACTCGCGTTCGGCTGACAGGACCTACAGCTTTCAGAAACGTCTGATTGTGGCAATTTTTCCTGTTTTCAAATCATAAACTTTCTCAGCTCAAAATCGGTCGGTTGTCTTAAAAACAACTTTTTAATCGTTAGTTCCGTCTTGCTCTGCTCCGCTCTAGCGGCACTCTAGCTACGTGGTACACGAGCACTCGCAATCAGTGCAATGTGGCTGCGTGTGAGAAGAGCACTACTGCATATGGCTGAAGGGCAAGAAAGCCACTGAATGTACCTAGCTGCTAAAGGCTGACCTTTACCCGACATTGACCTGAATGGGTGGCCATGTTTGGGCCCCTGGGTCTGGGTTTTTCTCAGAGCTGGTTTGTTGCTAGCATTGTCTTAATCTCTGATGTGTTTGGGTTTTAGGCAGCTGTGGAGAAGCAGATCCATTCTCACCGAGAGGCTCATCAGAAACAGATCAGCAGCCTGAGGGACGAGCTGGACCACAAGGAGAAACTCATCACAGAGCTACAAGAGTGAGTCTATACACAAATAGATACAGGGCCTAAGCCCAGAGCTGCACCAGAGAACCCTCTTTCTGTAACTGCTGCTGTCAAACTCATCATTTTGGTCTTAAAATGTTCCTATTAACCAATCAGGAGCCTTCATTCCCCAAGGTCATTCCCACTAGCGTTAGCAATACGTTTGATTCACAGCATTATTAAGCACCCACTCCCTGCTAAACCAGCGGGCAGGAAGGGGCGTTCTCTTCAAAGAATTCCAAATATGGAATTCTGCCCCAAATTTGCCCCAGTATCTGCTGGCCCCACTGAGATTCATTTGGAGCTGAACACTATGGGTGGCACCGCACTCCCTTTAGTCCATTTCTTTTCTTTACAGTATATGATTAAAATCATAGTGGATAGAATGACAATGGCCTCACTACAGAGCTGCACAAGAGACCAGCACACTCACACACAACACACTCACTCACACACAACACACTCACTCACACACAACACACTCACACACACACACAACACACTCACACACAACATACTCACACTCACACTCAGACACTCTCTCACACGCTCAGATCTGCAAGAGTGAGTTTACCCTCTGCTCTTCACACACTGCACCTGTGCATATGAAGCTGCACAGCTCCAGTCATCCCACTTCCCCAGGTACCAGCAAGTGCAGTGACAACAACAGCAACATACTTTTACTCCTGCTTGAATAATATTTTATTGAAGTGACTGTACTCTTGACAAATATGTTGTACAGTGTAACACAACTCTTACTTGAGTAAAAGTTCTAGACTCGCAGTGGGAAGAGAAACCACAAGTGACTTGAGCTTTATGATGACAATATGAAACCATTTGAACATTTGTATTTCTTGTAGCGCTCCTGCAGATATGATTTAGTTTGTCCCATTTTTTTGGAAAGACCAGATGTTGAGCATTAGTTCATGTTTTGTCCTTCACATTCACTTGAAATTATCACTCGGATGTTTCATCCTGAGAGTTACTCTTACTTGAGTTGTTCTTTCCCCAAATACTTTTTTACTCTAGAGTAAATTCTTGGACCACTACCCCGTAGTTCTACTGAGTAACATTATTTTGAAGTACCGCTACTCTTACTAGAGTATAAGTTTTAGCTACTCTGCCACCTCTGTTTTTTGTTGCCTATGTTTTTGATGGTAAAGTCACATTTTTGTGTTTCAGTCTGAACCAGAAGATCATGCTGGAGCAGGAGCGACTGAGAGTGGAGCACGAGAAACTCAAATCCACAGACCAGGACAAGAGCCGCAAACTGCACGAGCTCACGTACGCCATCTTTCTACTGTTACACAAACATACAGATACAAGTATTCAGCAGATGCATAGAGTCGTTTAAAGTTAAACCTGACTGATGTTTGTGTTCAGGGTGATGCAGGACCGCAGGGAGCAGGCTCGGCAGGATCTCAAGGGTCTGGAGGAGACAGTGGTGAGTGTCACAGCCACAACAGCGCCGGGGCAGACTGACCCACTTGTGGCATTAAACATGTGGTTATGACGTCTTCTCTGTTTCAGGCCAAAGAGCTGCAGACTTTACACAACCTGAGGAAACTGTTCGTTCAGGACCTGGCCACACGTGTCAAGAAGGTCAGTCCAGTGTGTAATAATAAAATGACCAATGAGGTCATTTATTATTACAAAACTAGACTAAACTAGTCTCATTTGAACAGTGTTAAATTTTTGACCTTTTTTAGAATCAAGTTCACATGCTTTAAAGTTAATCTTACTTTGTGTTGACAATTGGATTGCTATGTGTTAGAATCTGAAAGTAGGTTATAGTTGTTATAAGTGGGGAACTGCTTCAGTGATGTGGGGCAACATAAAACAATACATAAGAATATTAAAATATAAACTATGATAAAATAAAAGAATCCCCACTGATTAACTCTGTGTCTAACTCTGTGCTGCTCTGTGCTCTAAGTTTAACCCCTTGTGTGCAGTGCAGTGGTTTTAACTCTGTGTTTACCATGTGTTTGGGTTCTGTGCAGAGCGCGGAGATGGACTCGGACGACACCGGAGGCAGCGCTGCACAGAAACAGAAGATCTCTTTTTTGGAGAACAATCTGGAACAACTCACCAAGGTTCACAAACAGGTAAAGGACCATCTCCATCCTCACTACACTGTTAGAACCATAGACTTTATACATAAATGAACATGGCTAACCTGCTAACTACAGTGTTTCCAATAGTATGTGAGCATAAGCACACTTCCGGCTCCATTAACTCATTTTTGTCTTAAAATTAAAATATCTCATAGCGTTCGGCTCCAGCTAAAAGAAGCTCATCGATATGAGACACTCACTTATGTCACTTATGGTGCATTCTAGTCACCCTTAAAGGTTCAAAGTCAGATCGTGGAATCTCAGACTTTAACATCAGATGCTCGTTCCAGTTGTCAAGTCGAACTTAATTTAGTAACCCGGACAGTGTTACTACATTAACAGTAACCCATACTAACAGTAATTAAAAGCAAACTTTGAGAATTAATTTTGGCTTTTGTTGACATTAGCCGTGTGTACACGTTAGCAACATTAGCATAACAGTATAACACCACAATTATAACAGTCGAGGCTCAACAGCTGTGCAGGTTCACAGGAGCAGATGGACACGGAGCAACTAAAGGGAAATAAGTACCATCAGTATTTTAAGTGTCGAACTGCCAAACTTCACCCAAACGCAGGGCGCAGCCATGTTGGATTTTCTAAGTGGGACTCGGAAACTCTGAGACCATTTCAAAGTAGAGGGTGGCGTATTCCAGTCGTCATGTAAAATCTGACCACTGAGGACGACTGGAACCCATTATTGGTTCACTTCTATTTACAGTCTATGGTTGGGACCATCTCCCTCCTCACCACAAGGTTTAGTGTTTAAGTCTTCTTTTAATCAAATCCTTAATTTTAGATTTAGTACTATTTTAGCACATTGTCTAAGCCTAGATATTATTTATGGTCTGGTTTGAAGCTCTGTGACTGGAAAGGAATGCTAATCTTCAACCCCTTTCAGTTGATAAGTTATGTCTTTGGGGTTGAATAATGGCACCACTTTGTGAAGCTGTTGTAAAAAAAATCATCTGATTTTTGTTTATTCTGACAGAAGATGTTGAACTTTGACAGTTTTTGTTTCATGTGGATAGGCTCCGTAATTATAAAGATATTAAACATAAACCAGGTCAACAAGTCTGACAGTTTAACCGCAAATTCCACCTGAGAATTGTGCCCTGTCTCGGCTCTGGTTAAACTACGGGGATGTTGTGCTCATGTCATGTGAACACGGCCTGTTGAAGAGCACGTCCCCACTCGTCCTTCTATTCAGTTTAATGTAGTTTAATAATTGTTCTTTTTAGTTGCCTTGTGTAAAAATATGCTGTAGTTGAACTGTTCTGTGTAAACCCTGTGTGCAGCTGGTGCGTGACAATGCAGACCTGCGCTGTGAGCTTCCTAAACTGGAGAAGCGTCTGCGAGCGACGGCTGAGCGCGTCAAAGCTCTGGAGTCTGCCCTGAAGGAGGCGAAGGAGAACGCCGCGCGAGACCGCAAACGCTACCAGCAGGAAGTGGACCGCATCAAGGAGGCCGTGCGGGCGAAGAACATGGCACGCAGAGGACACAGCGCGCAGATTGGTGAGAGACACAGGGGTCAGAGGTCAGACAGGAGCAGAGGGCACAACCTCACAGGGAGAAGGTTCTGGGCTCAAAACGACATGAGACTTTTTTTCTGTGGAGTTTGCATGTCCCCCCTGTGTCTGTGTGGGTTACATCCAGGTACTCCAGTTTCCCTCATCAACCCTAAACATGCACAAAAGGTCAAATCCTCCAGCTGAGGTACTCCTGAACAACACTAGTTCAAGATTTGGAGATGAAATTGCAATTCGAGTTGGTGCAATTATCAAATCGCAAAGGCTGTAATTATTTAGATGATAGAATAGATAGTTTAGACCTCTGCAAACACATTCTGAAATGCACAGGATACTTGGATTAGGTTAAAGTTCAGATCTCTCTCAGATGTGTGAACGCTCCTGGAGTCGTTTACAATGATCACTCTGAACAGAACTACTTTAAATGTATATCAAATATATGAGCAGGAAAAAGGTTTGGTCGTTTCTGCAGTTGTTTCACAGTATCCGTCAGTTTAATCTCTGTACCTCTTGCCCCTGTATATTTGACCCTCTGCTTTATTCATCCTGCTCTATCAGTCATAAGCCTAATCTCTCCTCTGTCTGGTTTTCAGATTGTTTAGGGTTTTTTTTGTTTGTTTGTTTTTTTTAACTGAAATCTTGCAGTCCCGGTTCTGTGGCTATTTCTGTATTCATCCTGTAGTATTGGTTTAGTATCGGTCTAATCCCCTGTCTCTGTCCTCAGCTAAGCCCATCCGCCCGGGACAGCAGCCGGTGGCGTCTCCCACTCACCCCAACATGAACCGCTCAACCGGGGGCTTCTATCAGAACAGCCAGAGCGTGTCCATCCGCGGAGGGATCAAGGCCGACAAGAAGTGAGCCCCTCCTCTGCAGCCACACACATCTCACCTGTTTAAATTAGAATCTGTCATTTTGGGCTCAATCATCTAAAATGTGACTTTTAACAAACCTTAAAGAAATTATGCTGTTTTCTGGCACATTGTTACAAAATATAACCGATGTAGATAATTCATTTACATTTTCTTCACTGTGAATCTTGTCAGTATTGACCCTGCACCTGATTTTTTTTCCATGTCTTGGAGCTAAATGTGTCTTGCCCAGTGCAGATATATTTATAAGCAGCTGTTGAGGTCAAAATAAGTCCACTGTGTTCTGTCTGCATCTAATTATAGATTAGAGTTTTAGTGTACAAGAATCAGGGCTGTTATGCTAGTTGTTGTTAGCTTCACCTTCGCTCTGGTCTCTAAGAGTTGTGAAAAGTGCTTATAAACTCATCACGCTGAATAATTAGGATGCTCTGAATGCATAAAGTAAGTGAGGAATAACCGTTTAAAATGAACTAGTTCTGTTTTTCTCGTTTTGAAGAGGAGACAGAATCAGGTACAGCAGCTTTAAACAATACAAACGGGTCCAGTGACTTTGTTCATTACGGCTGAACTGATAAGCCCCGCCTCTTTTATTGTAACAAGCAGCAGATGTTTTGAAAGCTCCATGTTTGACCCAGAGTCTGAATTTCTTCTATCAAAGGGCTCGTATTACACTATTTTCTGATCTATGCTATGATGATGATCATTAATAGACCTGGAGTTGAGTTTTGTTTCATTCACACATGTTTAACACACAAACCCTGTGTATTTAGGCTGAGTTCTTCTCTCAAACTGAAAACACTCTGTTCCACCTTGTGATGTCATCATGTGGTAATACAGGAAGTACTCCACTGTGTTTTTAAACTCCACACACCTTCACTAGAATCATTTGGATCATTTCAGTCCCGGAATTGCCAATCTCTACTGAGCTAAAGGTAAAAGGTCACGGTTAACTTGACAACTACCACTTCATGACATCACAAGTTGGAACAGAGCATTTCAAGCCTAGGTAAAGGAGGTTTACTCAAACATGTGTGAATGAAGCAAAACGCACCTCCAGGTATGTTTTTGATGAGGTAACAGCATTATAACATGATTGAAAGTGTCAATTTTGCGTTATATATGACCTTTTAAACGTCTTCTCACTCTGAATGTTTTTTTTTTCTGTTCCAGCTGAAGTTTGTCTGAAGTGTGACAGAAGCTCGGCCAATCCTGTCGTCCACTGCAGCGAGGCTCCTCCCCCAATCCACGCGAGGCTCCTCCCCCCAAATCCATATAAATATCTATAAATAAGAATCCTCCATCTGTACAGCCCCTCTTCACGTCCTCCCTCTTTTCCTCTCTCCTCGTCTCTTCGTCTCCTCCTTTCTTCCTCTCCTCGTCTCTTCCCTTGTCATCTCCTAAATCTACTCCTCGTCTCCTCTTCCTCTCCTCTGACCCCTGACCCCTCTTTCCCCGAGCGCGTGTGTAGCTTCAGTTCTCGGTCGTATTTTTTTTTTTTTTCTGCACATTTTAGTCGTTGCTTTGAGTTTTGGCGCTGTTCTTCTTCTGAATGTACCAGAGCAAAGCGGATTCGTCTGCTCCAGTGGAAATGATCTGAACTCACAAGCTTCATCTGCGTTTGACAAGTTTAGTCTTCATCAGCCGTGCGGCGAGAGTCTGCGTCGTTCAGACTGGGTTCATCGCCCTAAATGAGACAAAACACAAACTCTTTCAGCTTTAAACACAAAAAGCAGTCGTACATAACACGGACTTAAAGGTGCACTGTGCAACTTTTCCAGTGGGGGATCTGCCGCTTGCTTGTCTCCAGGGAGATGTTATCGCTTTGCCTGAATGGAATGATGTTCCACAGTACGGCATTAAACATATCTTGCACATAATCATTTTTTTCCTACAGTGGAAAAACATGCATCCTTACTATGAGCGGTCTTGCGGCTCCATAGATCTCACCTGTAACTTGGCCTGTAATTTTTATATAGCTTAAATGCCATACTGTGGAATATTCCGGACAAAGCAATGGCCAGAAATGTTACATGGTGCAGCTTTAAACAAGAAAACTAAAGAAGCTGATAAGTAAAACGTGGAAAGTTGTCAGACGGCGATTTACTCTTAAGAATTCACGTCATTGTACCTGGGGCAGAGACACTTTTGCAGCGCTTCCCTCCTATCACCCCTCTATACGCTGTACATTTCTCCTTTAATATCGATAATAATAATATGGCTTAGACTTTACACGCTTGGTAAAAGGGGAACGGTTCAAAAAGTGTGTTTATTCTCGCACTACTGTTGCAACTGCACAAAGGGAGAGGTTTGTAGATAAAGTAACGCTAACTTATTATTAATGTCATCACAGGGCGCACAGTGAAGGGGTGCGGAGGCGGTTTTCTGGAAGTAAATGTGCCTCTGAGCAAGGAGGAGGTCGTGGGTTTCGACTCCCGATCTCTCTCTCTGGTGTCTCGCCGTTGGATTTTGTTATTTCAGACGTGCGTTCGGACTTTTCAGGAACCCGTCCCCCTGTAAACACCTTAAAGCATCGTTCACACTCCCCCTCGTCACATTTGGATACATTGTTTTGTGCCTCGTTGATTCTTCATTTTCTTCCCTTTCGTTTCGTGGTTGTTTTTGCGTCAGGATCTTTTAGCCGTGTCCCTCGCACGAAAAGACGACATAATGTGGTTGGTGATTGGTCAGAGGAGCCGCTGATCGACCAATCAGACGCGCCGATGCTGGCCTCACGGTTTCTAAGGATGAAGGGTATTTAAATAGGTGTAGGACGTCATGTCATTTGTTCTATTTTTAGAGTGTTTTTTTTTTTTTTTCCACGATTTTGAATTTTGTTTTGTTTTTTGGCGGTTTTGTGTCGTGCCCCCCTCCTCTTTCACATTGTAAAGCCCAGAATGAAACAACACTAGTGCAATATACTGTAATGTACACTGTAGTCTCATCCAACAGTCTGTGGAGGCGCCTTTACACCGAGGATTACGGTAACGATGCTAAACTGTATTTATTTAAATTGTTGAAAGGTCTAGACTTGGTGCTTGATTTCAGTCTTTCTAAACTCGTTAAAAGTGACATGATTTGGCTGTCGTGAGGTTAAGCTGTTGAAGAAATTGTGTACTGTAATGTTTGGTGTAAAAGAGCCTTTTGTGGATAAGGCTTTTTCTCACACTCTCTGTACAGTAGAATGTATGTAACTAGGATAAACGTGCACCACGAAAAACTCTAAAACCAGAGGAAGATTTGAAGTGTCATTTTAACCAAGGGCCTGGCTGCACCGAGATATGCAAGTGTTCGAAAGGTTGACCAGGTCTGGACCAGGTCTGGACCAGGTCTGGACCAGGTCTGGACCAGGTCTGGACCAGGTCTGGACCAGGTCTGGACCAGGTCTGGACCAGGTCTGGACCAGGTCTGGACCAGGTCTGGACCAGGTCTAAACCTGGACTTTTAAAAATGGATTTGGTCCTAATTTCTCAATCCTGCTCCTCAGATTTTCTCTCCACACGTCTGTCACATCACCCATATTAACTTTTAAAATAATAAAATGAAACACATTTTTGGTCGCAGGAAGGAACTGTAGTAGCTCGTCCCAAATGCATTTAAACTGCGTGTTGCCAGGCGCTTGGTAAAACCTGTAGACTAGTCCTACATTTGAGCTGTTTAATGCACTTGTACCATATGGAAGCACTCCTGGCTGCTGCGAACTCAAAATATTTGAGATGTAATTATTATTTTCTTTTGTTTTTTGGACCTCAAAGTTTCACCAAAACTGGACGCTCGGCAGTCTGTATCGTGTAGTGTGGCCTGAATCTCGGTAAACTCTAACTTAAACAAACTAAATAGTAGCCATGTTTTTATTACTGTGTAATAGTCGGTGCGTGTGACGGTTTGGGAGAGAATCATTCCTACGGGGCACAGGGACAGAAGACTGCATGTTGTAAATGTACCTGTGATTAAATAATTATGACAAATGTTTCCTCTGCCTCCTGTTGTCTTTATTTTCTCTAGAATCAATGTTTATGGAGATGGTTTAAAATGTGCACTCTTGCCCCGTGTCCACGCTCATATTTGGAGCTTTCTGTGGAGGTTGCATGTTCTTCTTGTGTCTGGGTGGGTTTCCTCTGGTCTTCAGTCTAGAGGTCTAATTAACTTGTATGAGGGGCGCTGAAGGGGCTGTCCTCATAACTGAAGAAGGTCAGAGGGACAGAAACATTGTACTAATGAAGTGAGCCAAGAATGAGACAGTAAGCGGGAGTCTTAATAAAAATCTTTTCAGCTGACCAGAATCCTGGCTCAAATCTGGTCCACTGCTACAGGTCAAACTTCTGACACTTTGGTTTGAGGGATGAGTGAAATAAATGCAGTGGAAGTTTTCAACAGGATGCCTTAAATATTTGACATCAAAATTAACAGCTTCAAGTAAAAACACGTCATCTATCCATCTGCACAGGATTACTACATTTTTCCAAGCCGGTGGTGTTGTATCCAGACAAACCCTGGAGGGCGCTGTCCCCGTGTGCGCCTCAGAACACCTGAGGCTCAGAGAAAAGCCCAGACAGGAGCTCTCTCTCTGAGCACGGTACGTCTCTAGAGACATTTAAAGTTATTAGACTCAGATTAAACTAGTTTGGGAGTTGATTTGTGGTTCTCTCCGTGCGCGTAAACCTGACGCATCCACACTAATGTCCATCTACAGCTACTTATGTGGAAACTGAGTTGGCATTTGTCCAAACTGCACTCTCCTCCTCGTTAATCATTCTCCAAAGCGGAAGAAGCGCTCTGAGGTGCCTGCGCTGGGAGTGACACCTCTGCGCCACACACGCGATCCTCACAAAGTTACCGACAGCGGCCCACGAGAGCACCGCAGCCAAACTGAAACTGGGGGCCAAACCGGGGCCGAAACTACGTCTTTCCCGGGGTAGGAGACACCGACAGTCCGAGGGGGGGAGCTGCCAGAAGCGGAACGAGAGCTGGAGGCGCCTGGAGCCCGTGGAGCAGAGGCCACGGAGCCGCGCATTCCAGCGGGGAAGGTGCGTAAAGGCGCGGCTGGGTGTAGCTCTCACACGGGGCACGGGGGTTTAGCCTCGGAGCTAATCACGGAGCAGGACTGCGGTAAACTCTTTAATTATACAAAACCAAAACAAAAGAAGCTGTGACTGAGTGTTTCTAGCTCATGTCCGGCCCTGTGCCAGCACAGTAAACCCTCTGGTGTAAAGTTAAGCCTCTTAGACATATCCAAAGTGACGGTGGCCTTAAGGCAGACTCCGCGCAGGAAAAACCCACCAGGAAGTTTCAGATTATTCACTTTATTTGACCAGAAATGTGATTTTATTGGGAGGGATGGAGCGTAAAGCATCTGCCGGGGACTGTCTGTGCGCCGGTCCGGGCGCACAGACAGACGCACGTCCCCCCGGTGGATGTGCGCTTCAGGGGAGACAGGAGCAGCGCCCAGAGGCTGCTCCAGTGAACCACAGCAGTGAATCACAGCAAAATGCCGCAAGTTATGACTCACAAAAAACAGTAGACAAGATGAATGTTACCAAACTACTACTTCTACTACTTCTCTGTGTGTTTTAAAGCTGCACCATGTCACTTTCCAGGGGATCTGCCACCTGCTTGTCTCCATGGAGAGGTTATTCCTTTACCTGGAATGTTCTGCTTGCACCGGTGTAAACACAGAGCTGCCCTCACCTCTGCCAGGCTCAAAAACAAATGTAGCAGCAGTAGATATTTTGCTACTATAGATATAAAACAAATATAATAGTTTAAGAGGGATATTTAGGCTGTAAACACACAAGTCCTGTGTCCAAACTTGATATATTATTTTCAGTATAAATGTATGGGCTCTTGGGGGCCCTCTGCGTATAGGCTGCACTGGCCCTGGACATGATGAGTGTGAAAACAAAGAATTATCTTTTTACATTATGAGAAAAGTGATGTCCACATATGAGGATATTCGTGCTACGTTTTAAGTTTTAACATTTGAATAACGATTTACAAAAAATGATTTATTAAGTGCCTGAATGCAGCAACATTTGCAGCAGCAGTGTAAAAACAAAATGAGAAACAGCAATGTGGCTCATTTGAGGTGCTGCTGAAAGGTGCAGGAAGACATGTGCCTCTACAAAAATAAAGTCAACAATATTATAAACAATATTCTGAACATTCTAAACTCTTAAAAATATTCTAAATGGAACATTTTTACATTGTTGCTGTTCTTCTATTAAAAAATTGCATTATGGCCTTGGCCCAAACTGTGTTGTCCAGGTCCCAGGAGGGTAAAATGGTCTTATATTATAGATGTTTTTATTGGGGAGGGGCTTATATTCTTACAGTAAGTGGAGTCGCCTCTCCACAGACCTGACCTGTGACTTCGCCTGGTGTTGGCATCATCTGTTTGTCCTCTTGGAGATAGATGAATTAAATGCAATATTGTGGCAAAGACAAAGTTAAAATGGAGACAAGCTGGTAACACAACCTCCACCGAAAAGTTCCATAGTGCAGCTTTAAGGCCATGCACAGTCCAGTGTTCTTCAGAGTTCACTCCGGTTCTGGAAGTAAATTTTCCCATAAACTTTTCAGAAAATTCAAATATTCAAGAGGCATCACAGAAGCTAATCAGCTACGTGCTAACTAATAACCACAACATGGTTGTTTTAAATAAAAAAATATAATTATATTCCATGTTTAAAAATTATTGTGGTCACTCGTTACCACGGAGCTGATCAGACCTGAACTGTTGATGTTGTATTTATTTATTTATTTCTAATTTTTCTCAGAAAATCTATGGGAAAAATGAATGGGAAATGTACTTCCTGAACCAGGGGCTGGGCAGTCGCTGCTGAGCTCCGTAGAATCACTGAAGTTTTTCCTGTTTCCCGAACAGGAGACTGTGTTTTGCTTGAATATTGTAATAATCCTTTTGATATCTGGACTGGTCTAAAACACATCCCAAAGAGGTTTCATGTTCTCTCTCTAGAAGCCTCCAGTCTGGATGTGTGACCAGGGCCTGTTTAAAACTGTATTTACAAAACCTAAATTTACACTAAAAATCATCTTTGACAAGGCAAATAAATGGATCATTAGTTACCGTAGTGTGGTCCAGCAGCAGAAATGACTCTGGTCTCACTAGGCCGACTACTACTACTACTACTACTACTGCTCCTAATACTACTAATACTACAACTACTGCTACTCCTACTATTACTACTGTTACTACTACGATTATAGAGGATAAAGTGCCATTAGGGCTGCTTGGTTTCAGCATCCAATTGTGAGATTAGATTTGCATCTATGTTTTAATAATAAAATTCTGTTCCAAGTTAACGTTTTAAAACACGTCCAGAATAATTGACTAAGACTGAAATATGAACAGACAAACTAACACGTTTCAGAACATGTTTGTACAGATCTAAACCTACAGGGTTAGAATAAAACCTCACAGACAAACAGAGAGGACAACTGACACACAGAGAGGACAACTGACACACAGAGAGGACGTCTGACACACAGAGAGGACGTCTGACACACACAGAGGACATCTGACACACACAGAGGACACCTGACACACACAGAGAGGACGTCTGACACACAGAGAGGACGTCTGACACACACAGAGAGGACATCTGACACACAGAGAGAGAGGACGTCTGACACACAGAGAGAGAGGACGTCTGACACACAGAGAGAGGACGTCTGACAGACACAGAGAGGACGTCTGACAGACACAGAGAGGACGTCTGACAGACACAGAGAGGACGTCTGACAGACACAGAGAGAGGACGTCTGACACACAGAGAGAGAGGACGTCTGACACAGAGAGGACACCTGACACACAGAGAGGACGTCTGACACACAGAGAGGACGTCTGACACACAGAGAGGACACCTGACACACACGGAGAGAGGACGTCTGACACACAGAGAGAGGACACCTGACACACAGAGAGGACGTCTGACACACAGAGAGGACATCTGACACACAGAGAGAGAGGACGTCTGACACACAGAGAGGACGTCTGACACACAGAGAGAGGACGTCTGACACACAGAGAGGACATCTGACACACAGAGAGAGAGAGGACGTCTGACACACAGAGAGGACGTCTGACACACAGAGAGAGAGACGTCTGACACACAGAGAGGACATCTGACACACAGAGAGAGGACGTCTGACGCACAGAGAGGACATCTGACACACAGAGAGAGAGGACGTCTGACACACAGAGAGGAGACGTCTGACACACAGAGAGAGGACGTCTGACACACAGAGAGGACATCTGACACACAGAGAGAGGACGTCTGACGCACAGAGAGGACGTCTGACGCACAGAGAGGACGTCTGACACACGGAGAGAGAGGACGTCTGACACACACAGAGAGGACGTCTGACACACAGAGAGAGGACGTCTGACACACAGAGAGAGACGTCTGACACACAGAGGACGTCTGACACACACGGAGAGAGGGACGTCTGACACACAGAGAGAGGACACCTGACACACAGAGAGGACGTCTGACACACAGAGAGGACACCTGACACACACGGAGAGAGGACGTCTGACACACAGAGAGAGGACACCTGACACACAGAGAGGACGTCTGACACACAGAGAGGGACATCTGACACACAGAGAGAGAGAGGACGTCTGACACACAGAGAGAGGACGTCTGACACACAGAGAGAGGACGTCTGACACACAGAGAGGACATCTGACACACAGAGAGAGAGGACGTCTGACACACAGAGAGGACGTCTGACACACAGAGAGAGGACGTCTGACACACAGAGAGGACATCTGACACACAGAGAGAGGACGTCTGACGCACAGAGAGGACGTCTGACGCACAGAGAGGACGTCTGACACACGGAGAGAGAGGACGTCTGACACACGGAGAGAGAGGACGTCTGACACACAGAGAGGACGTCTGACACACAGAGAGAGGACGTCTGACACACAGAGAGGACGTCTGACACACACGGAGAGAGGACGTCTGACACACAGAGAGAGGACACCTGACACACAGAGAGGACGTCTGACACACAGAGAGGACGTCTGACACACAGAGAGAGAGGACGTCTGACACACAGAGAGAGGACACCTGACACACAGAGAGGACGTCTGACACACGGAGAGAGAGGACGTCTGACACACGGAGAGAGAGGACGTCTGACACACAGAGGACGTCTGACACACTGACACACAGAGAGGGACGTCTGACACACACAGAGAGGACGTCTGACACACACAGAGAGGACGTCTGACACACAGAGGACGTCTGACACACAGAGAGGACGTCTGACACACAGAGGACGTCTGACACACAGAGAGGACGTCTGACACACAGAGAGGACGTCTGACACACAGAGAGGACGTCTGACACACAGAGAGGACGTCTGACACACAGAGAGAGGACGTCTGACACACAGAGAGAGGACGTCTGACACACAGAGAGAGGACGTCTGACACACACAGAGAGGACGTCTGACACACACAGAGAGGACGTCTGACACACACAGAGGACACCTGACACACACAGAGAGAACGTCTGACACACTGGGACATTTCAGAACATGTTTGTACAGATCTAAACTACAGAGTTAGTAGTTTTTATTCATTCAAATTGCGATTTCGATTCAGTTGTGATAAATGTTGCGGCTCTAATGACACAGAGAATAATAAAGTCACTGTCAGATTGAACATGTGACTGTGACAGGAAGCAGTGATGTAACTTCCTCCTCGGAGTTCAGCATCATCACTTTAAATGTGCAGATTTCACAAGTGCAGAGTCTGCACCTGATTTCCTCCTCCTCCTCTCTCTGTCTCTCTCTCTCTCTGTGTAGCTAATGCTCTCTCTCTCTCTCTCTCTCTCTCTCTGTATAGCTAATGCTCTCTCTCTTCTCTCTCTCTCTCTCTCTCTCTCTCTCTCTCTCTCTCTCTCTCTCTGTGTAGCTAATGCTCTCTCTCTCTGTAGCTGATTCTCTCTCTCTCTCTCTCTCTCTCTCTCCACAGCTGATGCTCTCTCTGTCTCTCTCTCTCTCTGTAGCTGATGCTCTCTCTCTCTCTCTCTCTCTCTCTGTGTGTCTCTGTGTAGCTGATGTTCTCTCTCTCTCTCTCTCTCTCTCTCTCTCTCTGTAGCTAATGCTCTCTCTCTCTCCACAGCTAATGCTCTCTCTCTCTCCACAGCTGATGCTCTCTCTCTCTCTCTCTCTCCACAGCTGATGCTCTTTCTCTCTCTCTCTACAGCTGATGCTCTTTCTCTCTCTCCACAGCTGATGCTCTTTCTCTCTCTCTCTCCACAGCTGATGCTCTTTCTCTCTCTCTCTCCACAGCTGATGCTCTTTCTCTCTCTCTCCACAGCTGATGCTCTTTCTCTCTCTCTCTCCACAGCTGATGCTCTTTCTCTCTCTCTCTCCACAGCTGATGCTCTTTCTCTCTCTCTTTCTCTCTCTCCACAGCTGATGCTCTTTCTCTCTCTCCACAGCTGATGCTCTTTCTCTCTCTCTCTCCACAGCTGATGCTCTGCTCCTCTGGTCGTGGGTGCCATGGCCAGCCTGCCGCTCGCCCCTGGGCAGCCCTACGTGGAGGTGGAGTACGATTACGAGTACAAGTCCAAGGACCGGCTCATCTCCATCCGGTCTGGTGAGTGTTTCCTGCTTGTGAAGAAGACCAACGAGGACTGGTGGCAGGTGCGGCGAGATGAAGGCTCTAAAGCCTTTTACGTCCCGGCACAGTATGTCCGCGAAGTCCGCAAGGCGCTCATGCCCCCAGGACACGGCCCCTCTGCCCCAGGACATGCCCCCTCTGCCCCAGGACATGCCCAATCTGTTCCAGGACACGCCCCCTCTGCCCCGCCCAAGCCTGCACAAGGACACTCCCCCTCTCAGACTGGACATCCCCCTTCTCAGGCGGGGCGGGTTTGGGTCAAACCAGTCGCTCTGGAGCTGCCCAGCGAGAATCTGAGTCGGAGGGAA
Source organism: Periophthalmus modestus (assembly GCA_019594935.1). Classification (NCBI taxonomy): domain Eukaryota; kingdom Metazoa; phylum Chordata; class Actinopteri; order Gobiiformes; family Gobiidae; genus Periophthalmus; species Periophthalmus modestus. Next base: position 23,776,406 of record JAIEZT010000026.1, on the reverse strand, counting down.
TCGCACTCGCGGCGCTCTTCTTCGGGGCAGAGGGGGGACAGTCCACTCCACAGCCCAACCTCAGGGCCTCTCTCCAGTCTAACTGTTGCTGAGAGGGGCCCCGAGGCTCCGACCCCCCTCAGACGCAGCAGTAGCAGTATGGTGCCTCCCTCCACGGGGCGCTCTCCGGACCTGCAGCGAGAGCCTCTGGATGTAGACAGTCATCAGAGCGAGTCCTGGAGTCACGAGTCCGAGTCCGACCTGAGCTCCAGCTCCACCGAGCAGCTGCAAGTCAGACACAATGAGGTAATGGTTATTATACGAATAATATTAATAATGCACTGTGTACTGCATGTGTACTGCAGCTGCAGCTCAGACTCATCAGGTATAAGTAATAACAGTGATCTACAGAGCGTGGTATAGACCCAGTACATGTAAAATGGTATTGTTCCTAAAAAAAGCCATAAAAAACAACAGCTGGTAGTGAGTGACAGACATGTCCGTGTAAAGCCACTTCTGTTCACTGAATGTAGTTTTAGAGGGGAGTTATGAGTATGTACTTATCGAGAGCTGAGACAAACTTCTCATGGTTTTAGTTCTGCTGATGAGCGGGTTTGAGTGGACTCTGCTTTTCTTAAAGGGTCTCCCCAGGCCAAGAGCCGCGTGAACATGAATTGTTCAGATTATTGTAAAATTACATCAGACATGTGCGTGGAGCCTCATTAAAATACAGTTGAAGTTACAGTGGTCACTTAAGCCCTTCTCTGCTGTAATTGATCATACTGCAGTATTGTGATATTGCAGTTACCGCGACATCTATTATCTTGTTATTTATCTATTATCTTGTTTTATTTTATTTCCTTCTGTTCTCTATGTGTGCGGTGCAATGCTGGAATTTCCCCACTGTGGGACTAATAAAGGCATATCTTATCTTATCTTATCTTATCTTATCGCTGTATCCTTACAGTATATATACTATGTGTGTACTGCACGTGTGCATGTGTATACAGCGTGTGCACTGTGTACATACTGTATATATACTGTTTATGTACAGTGTGTGTGCTCTATGTGTACAGTGTGTACTATGTGTGTACGGTGTGTATACTGTGCGTGTACAGTGTGTGTACAGTGTGTATACTGTGCGTGTACTGTGTGTATACTGAGTGTGTGTACAGTGTGTGTACACTAAGTGTGTACTGTGTGTGTACTGTGTGTGTACAGTGTGTGTACTGTGTGTGTACAGTGTGTACAGTGTGTGTACTGTGTGTACAGTGTGTGTACTGTGTGTATACTGAGTGTGTACAGTGTGTGTACTGTGTGTATACTGAGTGTGTACAGTGTGTGTACTGTGTGTATACTGAGTGTGTACAGTGTGTGTACAGTGTGTGTACAGTGTGTACTGTGTGTGTACTGTGTGTGTACAGTACTGTGCAAGTACTATAGACTCTATAGAGCAACTGCAGGTCACATATCATTATTTATTATAATAACATTGAGAATGAACAGTCACTGTCTAGTGTGTGTGTGTACTGTCTCTGCTCCTCTGACTCTGCTCCTCTGTCTGCTCCTCTGACTCTGCTCCTCTGACTCTGCTCCTCTGACTCTGCTCCTCTGGCTCTGCTCCTCTGGCTCTGCTCCTCTGACTCTGCTCCTCTGTCTCTGCTCCTCTGACTCTGCTCCTTTGGCTCTGCTCCTCTGTCTCTGCTCCTCTGACTCTGCTCCTCTGTCTCTGCTCCTCTGACTCTGCTCCTTTGGCTCTGCTCCTCTGTCTCTGCTCCTCTGTCTCTGCTCCTCTGGCTCTGCTCCTCTGACTCTGCTCCTCTGACTCTGCTCCTCTGACTCTGCTCCTCTGGCTCTGCTCCTCTGACTCTGCTCCTCTGTCTCTGCTCCTCTGGCTCTGCTCCTCTGGCTCTGCTCCTCTGGTTCTGCTCCTCTGACTCTGCTCCTCTGACTCTGCTCCTCTGACTCTGCTCCTCTGACTCTGCTCCTCTGTCTCTGCTCCTCTGTCTCTGCTCCTCTGGCTCTGCTCCTCTGACTCTGCTCCTCTGATGACTCTGATCTGCTCCTCTGACTCTGCTCCTCTGTCTCTGCTCCTCTGTCTCTGCTCCTCTGGCTCTGCTCCTCTGACTCTGCTCCTCTGACTCTGCTCCTCTGGCTCTGCTCCTCTGACTCTGCTCCTCTGTCTCTGCTCCTCTGGTTCTGCTCCTCTGTCTCTGCTCCTCTGTCTCTGCTCCTCTGTCTCTGCTCCTCTGGCTCTGCTCCTCTGACTCTGCTCCTCTGACTCTGCTCCTCTGACTCTGCTCCTCTGACTCTGCTCCTCTGTCTCTGCTCCTCTGGCTCTGCTCCTCTGAGCTTCGTGGGAAACTCTCTGTGGGTCAGTCCTGTCATTTACTTGGACAACTGGAAAAACTGGTTTAAATTCACAACATTCACAGAAAAGAGGAAGAGAGAAAGAGAGGAGGGAGAGAATTAACCTTTATTTTGTACTATAAAGGGGAACTGTGGAGGGATGAAGAATACGTATGTGACTCATTATAAACACTAGTGATTGTAAAAGGACATAGTTATCCTGCCGCGTTCCATCGTCTCCAGTTCACTTTGTATTGAAAAACTGAGGCTCTTCTCTCTGTAACTGCTGCTGTCAGGCTCGTCATTCTGACCTTAAATGTTTGTATTAACTCTCTCCACATGATCCTGGGGTTTTTATTTTGCTAGTTAGTCCCAAAATCAAGATATGAACATTAAAAACAGACCGATCAGGTGCCTTTTTCCCCAAGGTCGTTCCCGCTAGCGCTAGCAACAGGTTTGACTAACCCTAACCCACATTCCAAGATGAGGTTAGAGACGGGTTTCCCTGTCTGTTACATTGTACTTTGCCATGAAATATCCAAAAGGTAAATTCACAAATGTTGAACCTGATCATTTCTATCAGTGACTAGACCCAAGAACTCACTGTAGTACAACACAAATCTGTATTTGTATTTTGAAGTTTTAGCTGCGTCCGTCTGTATTACATATTATTGGCCTGTAGAAGGTTTGTGGTGTCATCTGAAACACGGCTCTACTGACCACTCTGATCACAGCCTCTTTACACTAACATTGTTCAGTACCTGCTCCCTAAGCACCTCACCACGCCTCGTTCACCTCTTTACACAGTGGCAGAGTGGTTTAGCATGGTCCCACCTCACAACCAGAAGGTCATGGGTTATAGCCCCTGAGTTTCTCCATCCACTGAACACAGTAACAGCACTGAACTGAACACGGCTCCAGCAATTTGTTCCTGACCCGCAATCCCTAACCCAAAACCAAACGCTAACCCAAACCAAAGTAACCATGTAACTGTCACAAGTTACTCCTAGATTTAAAAAAAAAAATATTTTGTTTTTTGGCACCAGATGTGACAGAGAGGAGCTGGAAAGAGAGATGGAGGAGAGGGTGAGAGAGAGGTTCAGAGAGAGAGATGAGAGAGGTACAGAGAAAGCGGTACAGAGACAGAGAGGCAGAATGCAGTGCAGCTGGTCGGAGCTGTTTGTCCTAAACTTGAGGAGAGTTCAGAGCAGAGGCCCAGTGCTGTCTCCACTGGCTGCTTCTGGTACTACATCCTGACTATCCACTTTTTCACTGTTCTGTTCATAAAACTGTAACACAAAAACATTTGAAAAAGCAAGAAGCTGTGTGACCGATCACTATGATGTACTGTTGTAATCAAGATCGCACTGATTTAGACCAAGACCTGTCCAAGACCACAGGGTCCCAAGACCAGGACAGGACCAGGACCAGGACAAAACCGAGACCATGGTCCATTGAGACTAAATCAAGAGCGTCTTCTTGTCATTTTGACACATACAGTTTGAAACCAGAAGTTTACATTTATAAAAAGAAAGACGCCTTTTTCACTGTCTCTGTCAGACTAAACTTTTCCTGTTTTAGGTTAATTAGGATTACCGACATTATTTCTATTTGCCAAATGCCAAAATAATGTCTAAAAAAATCCTTTTCTCAATGTTTCATTCCTTTCTTCAAAGTCAGAAGTTTACACAAAGTAAGATTACTAAGCATTTAAACAATTTGGGAAAACCCAGATGATGATGATGTCATGTCTTTGGAAGCTTCTGACGCTTGTTGCTTCTGACAAAATTTGAGTTAATCAGAGATGCACCTGTGGATGTATTTGAAGCACACCTGAAACACACTGTGTCTTGTGTAACATCATGGGAAAGTCAAAAGAAATCAGCCAAGATATCAGGAAGGGAACTGTGGACTTGCACAAGTTTCATTGCACAAGGTTCATCCTCGGGTGCAATTTCCAGATGCCTGAAGGTGCCACGTTCATCTGTTCAAACAATTAAACGCAGGCATAAACACCATGGGAACATTCAGCCATCACACCGCTCAGGAAGAAGACAGGTTCTGTGTCCCAGAGATGAATGTGCTTTGGACCGAAATGTGCACATCAATCCAAGAACAACAGTAAAAGACTTTGAGAAGATGCTGCTGAAGCTGGTGAGACTGTGTCATTATCCACAGTGAAACGAGGACTGTACCGACATGGACTAAAAGACCACTCTGCAGGAAGAAGACATTACTCCAAAAGAAACATAAAAAAGCCAAATTACAGTTTGCAAATGCACAAGGGACAAAGAACTTAATTTTTGGAGACGAAACAAAAATTTTACTGTTTTGGTCATAATGAGGATTGTTATGTTTGGAGGAGAAAGGGGGAACCTGACAAGCCTGAGAACACCATCCCAACTGTGAAATACACGGGGTGTCAGCGTCATGTCGTGGGGTTGTTTTGCTGCAGGAGGGACTGGTGCACTTCACAAAATAGATGACGTCATGAGGAAAGAACATTATGTGGAAATACTGAAGCAACATCTCAAGACTTCAGACAGGACGTTAAAGCTCAGGGGCAAATGGGTCTTTCAAATGGACAATGACCTGAAGCATCCTGCCAAACTGGTGACAAAGTGGTTTAAGGATAACAAAGTCAGTGTTTTAAAGTGGCATCACAAAGACCTGATCTCAGTCCTATTGAAAATGTATGAACAGACCACGGTGAGCAAGGAGGCCTACAAACTTGTCTCAGTTACAGCAGTTCTGTCAGGAGGAATGGGCCAAAATTCCTGTCAACTATTAGGAGAAGTTTGTGGAAGAAAATCCAAAACATTTAATCCAAGTCATACAGTTAAAGACAATGGAACCAAATACTTATGAAATGTAGTGTAAACTTGTGACTTTAAAGAAAGTAACAAAAAAATGTCCAAAAAAATTACTCTCATTATTCTGGCATTTAGAAAAAATAAATAATTTTGGTAATCCTAATTGACCTAAAACAAGAAAAGTTTAGTCTGATTTCAGAGGAAAAAAGTCTCTGTGTCTTTTTATATAGTGTATGTAAACATCTGGTTTCAAATGTATATCACAGTTTTTATAAATCTTATCTCCATTTCATCAGATTAATGTTGATTTAGGTTTCAAAGCTCCACCCTTATTTTTGGGCCCTCACCCACAGGTTGAGAAACCATGTTTTAAGACAACTTCTACTTGTATTTTACAGAAAGCTGTTTCAAACAGAGCAGGATTTTAAGCATGTGTTAAAACACTTTTTTTTACTTTCATAACTGCAGTTACATTATCTTACTGGATATGCAATGATATTTTCCAGCCTCTGCACATTTACTACACCAAACACATTGTGACAGATGCATATATAGTGCACGAATCCATATGTACATATGGATTTGCGCACTTTTATGAGGCCAGCTTCAGCCACATGTGGCAGGGCTCTGTGTACACTGTAGTTAGTTTTTGCTCAGACTTTGGTCTTGGTCTAATCAGTGGGTAATGTTGAAGGAGCCTATGTGCACTATACACAAGGACAAGAGAGAGCGATAAGGCGAGGAGCGGCATGCTGACAGGTTCATGTTTTAAAAATCTCACCTGTGCTGTGACAAAGTGTCACACGAGCTCACTGGCTGCAGTGAAAGTCTCAATGCAGTCCTGGCACAGGTTTATTGCCGACAGCAGCAACCGTAATGAAATGTGATTGCACTCAACGAGTGTCAGACCTCAAGACCGTAACAAGAGCAAAACCAAGTCCAAATGTGCTTGGGTCCGAGACGAAACCAAGATCGTAAGAAAGCATCTCAAGGCCGGTCTTGAGACCATGACCGGCATCGAATTCTACAACACTACTATGTCTTTTCTACTGTACCTGTCCACTGAATCTGCCCCCTTTACCTGCCCCATGTACCTGTCCCCTGTACCTGCTCCCTGTACCTTCCCCCTGTACCTGCCCCCTCTACCTGCCCCCTCTACCTGCCCTCTGTACCTGCCTGTGCTCCTGCCTCTCTGAGCCCTCTCTCCTTCTCTCTGCTCCACAGACAGGCTCAGACTCCCTCCAGACAAACCTGCAGGAGTTGAAGTTGGGTGGGTCGGCAGTGCCTCCCCTGCCGTCAGGTGCACCCCTGTCATCCTTTGGAGATTGGGACACTCATCGGGACCCGAGCGGTCGTCTCTTCTATGTAAACCAGAGCTCTGGGGAGCGCACCTGGAAGCCTCCCCGGGCCCGAGAGCAGGGAGGTGGGGTCAGGATGGGGGCAGAGGTGAGTGTGGAGACCAGCCGCCATGACACTGAAAACACTAAGAGCAGCTAATTATTCACTGTTGTCTGTTTTTTTGTTTTTCTGTGGTCAGTGGCTGAAGCCAGAGGACGCGGAAGGGCGGCCATTATATTTGACTGCAGACGCCTCCAGATCTGAGTGGGAGCTGCCCAAGGTACTAAAATTGGCTTTTATTTATTTTTACGGGTTTTCTTTGTGTAAGTGCTTACATGCTCTGTGGGGCACCCTCAGTGGGACCAGATTTAGTTCTTTTTACTTCACTTTTGGGTCAGTCTTGTTCACCCAGTGTATCATTCACCACAAACACTATGAGCCACGAGAGAGCCATCAGTAGACTGCACTTGGTTCCCTGGTGCTTCACATGGAGGTCTTATCTTTCCTTTGTCATGAGGGTGATCCCCCCAGAAGTGTCACTTATTAAATTCATCCAGTTTACCTCGTCAGGTGCAGGTTTCAAACAGCCCGCACAGCAGCGCTCATTCATACAAATGCTATACATGCTCCAAGTACTTTCACCTGAGACTGTGTAGGCTGGCCCAAAGTCAGACGTGTCCACACCACACTCTGCCCGAGAGAGAGGAGCTGCTCCAGAGAGAGAGGAGCTGCTCGAGAGAGAGAGAGAGAGAGAGAGAGAGAGAGGAGCTGCTCCAGAGAGAGAGAGAGAGAGAGAGAGAGTGCTCCAGAGAGAGAGGAGAGAGAGAGAGAGGAGCTGCTCCAGAGAGAGAGAGAGAGAGAGGAGCTGCTCCAGAGAGAGAGGAGCTGCTCCAGAGAGAGAGGAGCTGCTCCAGAGAGAGAGGAGCTGCTCCAGAGAGAAGAGGAGCTGCTCCAGAGAGAGAGAGGAGCTGCTCCAGAGAGAGCTGCTCCAGAGAGAGGAGCTCCAGAGAGAGAGGAGCTGCTCCAGAGAGAGAGCTGCTCCAGAGAGAGAGAGGAGCTGCTCCAGAGAGAGAGGAGCTGCTCCAGAGAGAGAGAGGAGCTGCTCCAGAGAGAGAGGAGCTGCTCCAGAGAGAGAGAGAGAGAGAGACTGCTGTGCTCCAGAGCTGCTCCAGAGAGAGAGAGAGGAGCTGCTCCAGAGAGAAAGAGGAGTTGCTCCAGAGAAAGAGGGAGAGAGAGAGAGGAGAGGAGCTGCTCCTGACAGAGAGGAGCTGCTGCTGAGAGAGAGAGAGAAAGAGAGAGGAGCTGCTTCAGAGAGAGACAGAGAGGAGCTGCTCCACAGTGTGAGAAGAGCCAAGCCCTCCTGTTTGAAGCGTTCAGAGCGGCCATTTAATGGGAATCAGAATGAGACTGATCTCACACCGACCCAAACTCACCACTTTCTGAGAAAATTCTCTTCTACATCAAACTAGTGATGTAGAAGACCTGCCCCCTTTACCTGTGTTTCTACTCGGCCCAAAGAGAAGTGAGGACGTCTGACTGAAATCTTTGATTGTGTTTATGTTGAACCACAGCTGAACAACTCACCTCCTCACCTGAGCATAGAGCTCGCTAAAACACGGAGTCTGGACCGTCGCGGCGTCGATCCCATCGTCCTGACCAAGTGGAGACACAGCACCCACGTCCCCGACCCCAATGACAAGGTACACACACAATATACACACACATAAACACACACATCCCCGAGCAGATACACAAACAATATACACACACATAAACACACACATCCCAGAGCAGATACACACACAATATACACACACATAAACACACACATCCCCGAGCAGATACACACACAATATACACACACTTAAACACACACATCCCCGAGCCTGCAGAGAAAGTACACACACACACACACACTATACATAACTCCGGAGGTGTGGTCCGGTCTGCACCACACGGCCTTTAACTCTCTAGAAATGCAAACATGCTCCTCTGTGTTTTTAAAGCGCCTTCAGTAGAAAACAGGAGTACGTGAGTATGAATTGCCTGAATTATCCAGGCTATAAAAAGATTCTTCAGGTTAAAGGAGGCAGAATACACACTAATATTACAAACGGGTCCATTGACTTCCTGTTCAAAACAGAAGAGTGATTTTACTTTAACCAGAAGCAGATTTACATTTATGTATTTTTGTTGTTGAAAAATGTATGTGACATTTTATAATCCTACAGCCATGACTCTCAGTAAGTACAAAGCAGTGGGCGGGGATAAGGGGTAGGTGAAAACTTTTCTGAGCTCTCAAATGCAGCATTACTCAAACACAGCTCTGAGCGAGTTTAAGATGAGGGGACAGTTCTAACACTGATACAGCATGTCCTGCTTTAAAGTGTGAGTGTTTTTTGCAGCGTCTGAAATCGCGGCGGCTGCGTTGGGCCTCGGCTCGTCTACAGCCGTACCCCCCTCTCAGAGTCAGTGAACGCACCACGGCGCCTCCTACTGGGCCCTGAAGGCAGCACCAATCACCGCTCCTTCTGCGCCACAAATCACACAAAACCAATCTTTTACTTTTCAATCTCTGGAAATGAAATCAAGACGATTATACTTTTAATCAGCATGAAACTGTGATCAGAGAGTAACTGATTATTGTGAATAAGAACAAATGATTCTAGCGTCAAATGCAGCCGACAGCAGACACAAGATTATGGGTGAATAGCACAGTGTCCTTCTCTGATATCTCTTGACTTTATCATAAAAACTGACCCAGGAGCAGTCGCAGCAGAGACTTAAAGAGGGGGCATTTTACTTCTACAGCGTATTCACTGCTAACATATAACATATTTCCATCGCCATGTTCCCTTTTACCGTTTTGAAAATGCTCTATTCGCCTATAACAAAGTATTAACATGTTTTATCAGTTTTATTTTCATTTTCGATGCTCTGAGTCTCCCCTCCCGTTGCTCCACACGCTAAGTCACTCCCCCTTCAGAGCACTTTTACAACACGATCAGCAGCGTCCCACTAATGAAACTACTGCACATCACATCAGGCCTGTATCGTGCTTTTATATATTTATGAAGGATTGTCATGTGGGAGCACAGGTGACGATCAGTTCAAACCATACTCAAATAGGCGTGAGAGAGTCAAAATACTCAAACATGCATGGATGTCATCTAAAACTGGTGTGTTTTTGTTGAGGGAACAATGTTATAACATGGTAGAAAGCTTAAAACATCGATTTTGCATAATACCCCGTCTTTAAACAAAGGTTATTAGTGAAGGGCGCTGCTGCAGATGATCCTTTAACTTCATGAGTACTATGTTTGTCAGCGAAACAGATGTAACTGCTGCTTTAAATAAAAAATAATAATAATAAGCAAATTGTGACCTAAAAACTATGATTCCAAATGTCATTCAAACCACAATCTAATCTGAACCTTCACCTTAATGTTCCTCTGAGTCTGACCCGGTCTGACCTCGGTCTCTTGTGTCCAGGATCCCGCGGCAGGTCTCAGGGTCCCAGGTCCGGAGTCCCCCACGTCCCCCACATCCCCCACGTCCCCCAGACCCCCTTCTTCTGTCAGTACCGCCCCGTCCCCCCTCGCACTCACACTCTTTACAGTATATGTACCAGGGGCAGGTCTCACAGCACGTTTTTAGATGGTTAGTGCTGGATGGTGCACTCCGGAGGGACGCTCTGCTGTGGTGGTACTTTGAAGAACAGAACTACAATAAAATACAGTGTAAAATAATAGATTTAACTGTAACAGGTTTGGCCTGTCCAAGCAACAAGTTTATACAATGTTAATGTGATGTCATGGTTGAATGTCAGGTTGGGAGGGACGGTCTGCTGTGATTGGTCGTTCACAGTGATGAAGTTTAGGAACAGGGTTATTTTTTAAGTTATAAAATGGAGTATGGTTAAAGTTAGGTTAGTGTTTGAGTTTGGTTAAGGTTATCCATCCATCCATTTTCTTTGGCTTATCCATCCATCCAGGTCGCGGAGGCAGCTTATCTAAGCAGGGACTCCCAGACTTCCCTCACACCCCAGACACGTCTAAGCTTCTCCGGGACTCCCAGACTTTCCCAGGCCAGCCGAGACACACAGTCCCTCCAGCTTGTCCGGGTCTTCCCCAAGGCCTTCCCCGGTGGGACAGCCGAGAGACACAGTCCCTCCAGGGATGCGTCCAGGAGTCTTCCCCGGGACGCCTCCCGGAGGAGCAGGTTAAGGTTGTTTACAGTTCCCAAATGTTAAGTCAGGGACAGTTTTGAGGTCTAACAACTTAAAATAAAATAAAACAGTCACAATTATCACTTTTTAGGCTCATTCATAGCAACAGAAGCTTATGGCAACCAGTTCTACATCGCTTCCATCCCTCCAGAGCGGACTATCGAGCACTAACCTTGTATCACTTTTGGTTCTTTAGACTTTCGGGGCAGCTGTGGCTCAGTGGTAGAGCGCCACACTGAATGGAGATGTGTGCTCAGGCAAAGCACATCTCCCGCTTTGCTAATAGATACTTTGCAGTGACGTCACACTGGGGGTGTTGTACATGAAAACTCAAGAAAAATACAAAATGATTTAAAACGGCACATTTTCAGGAGCCTGTGATCAATCCGAGCGTTTGTGGTCCTGTTTAGGTGTTTGATTTTCAACAAAAAGGTGAGAGTGACTAACTGAAGGGACTCATTTTAACAGCATGAATCAGCTCACCTGTTGTAGTTCGGGTTAAGTCAGTTCTTTATGATGAGACTGTGTTAAAACAAAGCACAGTTTAAAGTCTAAAGTTCAGACAGAGCAGTACCTACAGTTAGCATCACACCTCCAGGTAATGTTGAAAGACATCAGCTGCAAAGTATCACTAAGACTCTTTCTGTGCGACTGATGGTGGTCGCAGAGGCTCTTGGCGTAGATCAGCAGCCACACACGCGTCAGTCTGCCTCCTTCAGAGTACGACGGAGAGTGACTGAGAAATGCCTGAGACTTTAGTGAGCAGAGCAGCTTTGTGCAGCCAGAGCACGGTGCATCTGACAGGTTCTGGTGAAGTTTATAGTTTTACTTCTGGTTGGACACGGGCAGTAGATGTGACATACGTAACTGTTACCTAGCAACCGTAATGTAACCGAAATAGTTTTCTGTGTCGATGACGGAGGCAGAGGGATTCGGTTTTACAACTCGGCTCTACTTCCTGTATTTTTGTACTTTTCTTTTCAACATTTCTCCCATAAACTGCCTCTTAACTGATGTGAAAACTATGATAAATATTCACACAAGTACTATCCACCAAACCAAGTCAGAATTGGAAAAATATGGAAACCTGTCAGATGCATTTTTAAGTTGGTTTGCTTTTGCATTTTGTCGACTTGTTCACTGTGGGTGTTTATGTTGGTGATGGTTTGATGGATTCTGTTATTAGTTTTATTCATTTTGTAAATGTATTTTGTTTTCCCTCTCTCTCTCCCCCACTCTTTCTCTCTCCTCTTTTTCTTTCTCTCTCTCTTCGCCGACTCTCTCTCCCCTCTCTCTCTCCTTTCTTTCTCTCTCTCTTGCCTCTCTTCCTCTGTCTCTCTCCTTTCTTTCTCTCTCTCGCTGTCTTCCCCACACTCTCTCTCTTCTCTCCTTCTCTCGCTGTCTTCCCCCCTCTCTCTCTCCCTTCTTTCTCTCTCTCTCTTGCCTCTCTCCCTCTGTCTCTCCCTCTCCTTTCTTTCTGTCTCTCGCTGTCTTCCCCACACACTCTCTCTTCTCTCCTTCTCTCGCTGTCTTCCTCCTCTCTCTCTCTTTCGCTCTCTTTTTCTCTTTCTCTCTCTCCTTCTCTTTCACAGCCGTCTGAAAAGTGTGCCATTCTGAACATGACCAAGATCACGGAGAATGGAAAGAAAGTCAGGTATGGACGGTTCATTTCATTCCTACTGATTATTTCTATATATATATGTATGTATGTGTGTATATAAATTTGTGCGCGTTTGAGCAATCTTTAATCTCTTATTTTCAAAACGTAATTTTGCCATTTAACTCCTGTTTTCACTGTCATTGGTATGCACCTTCTCCAGTTTTATCTTCTTAATTGGTGATACATGTAGGATTCAGCAGCATTGCCTTGTCATTTTAGAACAAGTGACACTTCACTGTCCCATAGACTCTATATATAAATGGACATGGCCAACTTGCTTGTCGCCGTGTCACAAATAGGAAGTGATCGTGGATGTGCTTCCAGCTCCTCTGACTCTGGCTTCAATCACTTTGTATTGAAAAACTGTCGCCCCTCTCTCTGTAACTGCTGCTGTCAGACTCGTCATTTTGGTCTTAAAATGTTCGTATTAACCCGCTCTACATGATCCTGGTGGTTTTATTTCTCTATTGTGTCTGTAAATCAAGATATGAACATTAATAACAGACAAATCAGGTGCTTTCTTTGCCCGAGGTCTCTCCCGCTAGCGTTAGCAACAGGTTTGATTGACAGTGTTGCTCACTCCTTACTAAACCAGTGGTGCAGGCGGGAAGGAGCTTTACCTTCAACAGCCTCGCTCCAGATTGGCTCTTTGGTTGCTATGATACTCATGATCAGAAGTCCTAATATGCAACTTGGCTCCAAATTCACCCCTATACCTGTCCAGCCTCGATGAGGGTCATTTGACTAAAGCCGAATGCTATGAGTGACTCACTTAGTCCTCTTTTTTATACAGTCTATGAGCTAACTGTAGGAGGGGCCGACAGCATGTGGCGCCTTGTTGTGATGACGTTTGCGGCGAGGTCGTCTCCCATTGGGCACCGCAGTTTTGTAAAGCGGAAGTCGGCGGATTTGTTTCTTTTATTAAGTCATTTTAGATCAATATTGTGATTTAAAATGTCCAAATTATAATCTAAACATAATGATCCACAGTATGTCTTTAGCACAAACTTTCTCCTTTGCTTTTAAGTTTGGATGACTATTTACTGACAGTTGATGTGTCCTGTTGAATTGATCCTCGTTGTAAATACAGTTGAGTCAGAGTGTTGTGTTTTCAGGAAAAACTGGACATCGTCGTGGACAGTGCTCCAGGGCTCCTCGCTGCTCTTCACCAAAGGACAGGCAGGGGGCAGCAGCTGGGTGAGTCACACAGACACAGGCTCCAAGGCACAAGAGCAGTGAGACCTGGGGTAGGGTTTGAACCAGCAACCTCACAGTAAGAGGGAATGTCCGTACTTCATCACAGCTCGCACCACTGTCACGTGAGACCCACATGTTAGATTCTAAACATTAAACAAGTGTCAAGTGTTTTCACGATACTACATTTTCAAACTTTTTTTTTATAAGCAATAGAGTTGATACTTGATACCGATTCTGATACTACGATGATAATAAAAACATTGTTTATTTAGACACCAGAATACGATTTCCCACATTAAATGGTAGCACTTTCTTTTCTTTTGCCATGTGTTTTATATCTGTGTCCAGTAGGTTCATAGTGGTCCATGGGTGTATACTAGTCTATGTGTCTTATACTGTCCTGATACAGTTCAAGATCATTCTAAAGATATTCAGAAAAGGTTCACTTCTGTCCTGTGAATGTAACTTTTTTAGTATCGATACCTGCTCAAATTAGTATCTAGTTTCGATACTAGACCTAGACTATCTACCTTTTATTTTGCCCACATATATTTGAGTCTGCTCACACTGCTCAAGTTCAGAACTTGTAGGTTGGTCCTGTTGAACTAAGCCCAGACCAGGACTGGACTCAGACCTGGTTTAATCTGGACCAGGACTAGACCCAGTGTGGGCCAGGACCATAGACTGTAGACTGTTCTCTCTTTGGTTGCTATGATAGTAGATTTGGACAGGACTGTGTTGTTGCTGTTGCAGTTTGGGAGCCAATCTAAACCAGAGCTGACGGTGGATCTGAGGGGAGCGTCTGTGGACTGGGCGCCCAAAGACCGCTCCAGTAAAAAGCACGTGCTGGAGGTAACTTAAGAGTCACTTTATTTTTATTTTATACTAACCCAGTGATTTGAGATATTAACCATGTTTTAAAATCTTATAATTTACCGTTTTGGAGAGTGCTTCAGTGTTCCTATTTCTGCACCAAAAACTATAGCAGAATAATCAACATTGTTATTCTGTTTTCAGTATTTTCTTTCTTTTGAGCTTTTCTACCATGTTATAGCGCAGTACCGTAGTGTGATGCACTCTGATACGTTGTGTTAGCAGTTAATGCCCCATAGACCTAAAATTTTAAATTAGGCCCAAAAATTTGCCAATCAAGACATTTACAGGCACATTTTAGCACATTTCTGATGCATTGTTAAAATACATATTCAGTCTATTTTTATTTTTATGTTCTTAATTATTTATTTATCATGGCTTACATTACTTTTCATTATTATTATGCTCTGTTTGTGGAGTTTCACTTAAACTTATTTTCATTCTGCATGTATATTGTTAACCTGAAATGTTAAAAAGAAGATATACATTTCTGTCAGTATTGCCCAGATATCTGATGTTTTGTGGAAGTTTGACTTGAGTTTTGTTTCAGCTGAAGACTCGCCAGGGCACTGAGCTCCTGATCCAGTCCGACAACGAAAACCTGGTGCAGGACTGGCTCCAGGCTCTGCAGGACAGCATCTGTGCGCACGTGAGTATGAGAGCGCACGTGAGTATGAGAGCGCACGTGAGTATGAGAGCGCACGTGAGTATGAGAGCGCACGTGAGTATGAGAGCGCACGTGAGTATGAGAGCGCATGTGAGTATGAGAGCGCGCACGTGAGTATGAGAGCGCGCACGTGAGTATGAGAGCGCGCACGTGAGTATGAGAGCGCACGTGAGTATGAGAGCGCGCACGTGAGTATGAGAGCGCATGTGAGTATGAGAGCGCATGTGAGTATGAGAGCGCATGTGAGTATGAGAGTGCGCCTGCTCACTGGCCTTCCCAAAAGAGCAGTGCAGAGAGTGAGCATGAGAGCGCACGTAAGTACTGAAAGTGTGTACTTGACTATGAGAGCGCACGTCAGGTATCTGAGCTGCTCCTGTGGCTCAGAGAGTGTGCACGTGAGTATGAGAGCGTCCATAGCTTAGCACCAAAGTACATCCCCCACATGTTAGTGCCATATGAACCATCAGAAAACAGTGTAATATTTAATCCAAATCAGACGGTTACGTGTTACATCTGTGTGAAAATGGCGTGTTGTTCTTGTTTTAGGCGTGGGAATCTGACGAAGGAATGGACGATGACCGGCCCGAGTCCCCAGAAGACAGAAACGACAAAGAGAAGGAGCACAGGGACTCCAAGAAAGACAAAGGTCAGAGGTCACACAGAGGTCACACAGAGGTCACACAGAGGTCACACAGAGGTCACACAGAGGTCACACAGAGGTCAAACACATGAAAGTACAGGACAGACAGAGGCCGTGATAAATACTATAACGACCTATTGTTCAATACATGAAAGATGGAACAATCATTTTTGTCATGGGTATTTTTTAATATTTTTCTGTGCTCCGATTAGAGATGAGATGTGGAGGGTTGAATAAATAATTTCTATAACCCGTTATCTATCAAAACGAACTAGAGGTTGTCTGAGCATTTTTGAGGTCGATCAGCCATAGTAATCATCTGAATTTTTGATTGGTCGATACGTTCACGTAACCTTTGATATAGTGAGGCGTACTATTTTTTTTAGATGGACAAATGACTTTAGTCTTGTGATGATATGAAGTTCACCCAAAATTTAACCAGTTATAGCATCAATGGAGTTTCATTGGCAATTAAAGCCAATAATGTGCCTCTGGCTGCCCATTACCTGTGAAAGTGATTCATCTGATTGGCCCATTCAGCCCCTCTAAACCTAACTACTAAATGGTTTCATTCTCCTATTTATTTATTTATTGCAGCTCATGTATTTTAATGACATGGTTCACGTAGAGGTTTTACTCATATTGTCTTGCTTTAGGGTTTGTATCTGTGGCATAAATTTTATCGTCATATCATCTATATTTTCTTCAGCAATATATAGTCTTCAAAATGTGTTATTGTGACAGGTCTAAAGCATAGACTTTTAAAGAGAGTGGACTGAGGTAATGTGACCTGACTCATAGTGTTTGGCTCCAGTCAAATGAAGCTCATCGAGGCTAACAGTTATAGGGTCCAGTTTGGAGCCGCCAGTATCATAGTATCAAAGAGCCAACCCGGAGCAAGACTGTTGAAGGTAACGAGACTCTGGCTTCAATTCACTTCCTATTATTATTGTATGAACATTAATATCAGATGCCTTCTTTCCCTAAGGTTGCTCTCGCTGGCATTAGGTTTATTTGTATAGCACAATTCATAAATTACTTCAAAGTGCTTTACAGAATAAGAAAGTCAATAAAATCACAACACAGCAAATCGAAACATAAATAATCACAAATAATCTTGAAAAATTAACATTAAAAAAGAAGCATGCAGAATAAAAACCATTAGCAACAGGTTTGATTGACAGCGTTGCTAAGTGCCTGCCCTCACCCTGCTCCAAATTCAGCACCGTAACTGCAGCCTCGATGAGCTTCATTTGACTGAAGCCAAATGCTGTGGGTGACTTCACACTCCCTTAGTCCACTTCTTTATACAGGTTATGATTAAAACACAGAAAGAGCTGAGTAAAGTCCTAACAGGTGAATGAAAACATGTTAAAATGATGTTAATAACGATTGCTGTGCAGGCTTGAAGAACAGCAGCAGCCTGGACGTGTCCGAGCACAAGACCCGACGCAAACTCAAGAAATTCCTAACGCGGCGCCCCACTCTGCAGTCTGTCCGGGACAAGGGCTATATCAAAGGTAACAGCCCCCTCTGTAGGTGGGTAAGGGCTATATCAAAGGTAACAGCGCCCCCTGCAGGTGGATAAGGGCTAATTAAACGTAACAGCTCCTTTGCATATACGGACCTTTACATAGTTTTAAAGGGTTAACAGACAAAAGTGTCTCCACAGGTCCACTCCTCAAATTGTAAAACATGCCTTCTTACTGTGAGTTTGCTCGCTTCTTCACAGATCTGACCTGTAACTTGGCCTGATGGTGTCACCTGCTTTAAACCATGGGCTTAATGCCATACTGTGGAGAATTCTAAGCAAAGCAAAAACATGGCTTTGAAGACGCACAAGTTACATAGTGCACGTTCAAGTATAAACATGTCACCAGGCAGGAGGAGTTCAGAGATACTTTGGATATTTGTCAAAGCATCTGTGATATGTGAAAAGCGAGCTACTGCAGTGAAAAAAGGCAGAGGTCGTGTAAGATCCACACTGTGATGCTTTGCTTCACCCTGGTCTTGTTGCCGAGACATCTTGACCTGGTCTGATTTAAACATTTCTTTTTGAATACTTAGTGTGTGTGTTGTTGTCTCCAGACCAGGTGTTCGGCTGCAGTCTGTCCAGTCTGTGCCAAAGGGAAAACTCCACTGTGCCGCGATTCGTCAAACTCTGCATCGAGCACGTGGAGACCAGCGGTGTGTGTGTTTTCTTGAGTTTTCACACAATCTTAAAACTTTAGTGTTAAGTGTTTTACTGCTAATATGTGCATTGTATCTCCATGGCTGAACATTCTACCATAGAGTTACATCCAGAACACCCCCAGCATGATGTCACTGCAAAGTGTCAATAGCTACATTTCATCTGTTATCTAAGGCAGAAATAATATTGCACATAACAGGACAGAACACTACAAAGCTAACGGACTATTTACAGTAAAAACATCTTATGGCCATGTGATTATAGATGTAAAAATAGATAAACTGTACAGATTATTAATTATCTCAGAGTTTCCAGTTGACAAAAATGTGACATTCTGGTAGAAATCACCTAAAATCTCTAAATATGCCACTGTTAATATTTTTCTTCCTTATTCTTCCTTATTCTATTCTATGATATGATAAAGACAAATGCTTTACTTTGTGTAAACCTTATCCTGAGGACTCCAAACTCTGCTCTAAGCCCCATGTTTGTTTGTTCCTTTCCCATGATCCTTTGCAGGTCTGAGAATGGACGGTCTTTACAGAGTCAGTGGGAACCTGGCCGTCATCCAGAAACTGCGCTACGCTGTCAACCACGGTGAGTGCCTCTGGTACAGTGCCAGTCCAAACGTTCAGGGGACAACGAGCAGAACCTGCATCCTCCAGCTGTGTTTGCATTACCAACATCAAATAGTAATACCAAGGTGCACAAAAGTAATTACAGGGATCAAGAACACCAGTAGTCATAACACTGGTTAGGGGGATGTGCAGCTGCTTCCACACTATTATTTTTAAATGACATTAAACAATCTGGTTGAACAGCCCAAGATTTCACTAAAGCTCGGCGTATACTGCACAATTTTGTATGAGACGTTCCAAATTATTCCCAAACTCACACTGTGCAAGTGAATCTCATGTGAACCTCACAATGGGAGTATGTGCATTGTATACGATGTTTGCATGTGCTGAGCTGCTCACACTGTACGAGGGACATGAGCCAAAGGAGGGGCCTGTGCTGTGGACCCCACTATCTTTTTGTACATGTGCATTTAGAGGTCGGCCCAGCTCCCCTCTTCCTCGCTCCATCTCACTGGAGCTGCGTTTAGGTCCGTGCACATGCGGCTCTCACCCGACTTCAGCAGTGACCCGACGACTCCAACGATATCCCTGCGTCTGCACAATTAACAGTTATTAACAATTAACAGATTATCTTTGATCATCTACACGTTTTTGTTCATGAAAAAGATCAAAACCCAATGTTTCCTTTTGTTGGGCTGAATCAAACAAATCTAAAAACAAAGAAACGCATAAATCATGTTTGTGTGATTGTTAAATGAGTCGTGTGAGAAAGTGGCTCATTGTGATTAGACAAACAAAGATCACATTACAAAGGCTGCAGTTACTTAGGTAGAAGAATGTTCTCTGTTCTCAGATGTGAGTGCTTTTAGGCGCAGGTTTTAAATGTGACCTGTGAACTGAATCCTGATCCGTGTGTGTTACCGTGATCCGTGTCCCTGTGTTTCAGATGAGAAGGTGAACCTGTCGGACAGTAAATGGGAGGACGTCCACGTCACGACTGGAGCTCTGAAGATGTTCTTCAGAGAGCTGCCTGAGCCTCTGTTTCCCTACGGCCCGTTCAACGACTTCATCAGCGCCATCAGTACGGCCTCTTTTTCTCTGATTTACAAATACATAATAGATGGTATAAATACTGTTTGGAACTCCAACCGAGAGTATCATAGCAACCAAAGAGCCAATCAGGATCGAGGCTGGTGAAGGTAACGCCTCTTCCCCGCCCACACCGCTGGTTTGATGTAGGGTGGGCGAACCTCAGGGAAAGAAGGCGCCTGATAGAGCTGTTATTAATGTTCATATCTTAATTTAGGGACAAAATAGGTATGAAAGCCCAGGATCATGTAGACCGGGTTAATACTAACATTTTAAGTTGAGGATGAAGAGCCTGACAACAGCAGTTACAGAGAGAGAGATGACAGTCTGGACTGGCTGTGACTAGCTATGCCTATTTATATATACAGTCTATGGTGATCACGTAACCCCAGTTCTTGCATTGTTGCCTTGTCTTCCTGCTTTTGTTTTTAAAGCTTTGAATGGACGGGCCCCTTAGTATGACCTCGTCTAAATTTACACCAGCAGCACACTGTGAGATCCAGACTTAAACCCAGACTTAAAACCTGGGAAGACACAGCCTTTTCTATGGCCAGCTGTGGGACGCTCTGTAACCTCACGTCCCAACAGCCCCCACAGTGGAGTGTTTTACGTCTCGTCTTAATAAAGTGGATTGGATATTTGTTTGGGCAAAGAACTATACAAAATGAGCATAAATCAACACTGTCTTTTTTTGGTATTTACTCTTGCCCGTGGTTTGGCAAGTTCTGCTGTTCTGGTAAAGTTCTCATTAAGGGTTTTGTTTTTTTCCAGTGAAAGTGTGTAACCTTTTGTGTGCTGTGTCTGCAGAGAGCCCAGACTACAGACAGCGAGTTCAGTCCATCAAAGATCTGATCAAACAGCTGCCCAAACCCAACCACGACACCATGCAAGCTCTGTTCAGGCACCTGCGCAAGTATGGAACGCACATACTAATGATACTACTACTAATGTTAGTGCTACTGCTCACAAAAGAAGATTAGACTCTGTTAAGTGAGCAAATGTTTTTTAACCACCACTCATCCATGTAGCTTCAGGTTCAGGTGAGTCTGTCTTACATGTTTATCTAAAGGGAGGAACTAACCACACTGAAAGTAAATGAAAGTAACTCGCCAGAATCATGTCAGAACTGAAGCTGATACTTGGATGAGAAATGTCTTCACTCTTTGACAGAATTCAAGTTTTCTTTTGTGATAGAGCTTACCTGGACAAATGAAGGGTTACACAGACATCTACTGCTGCTACTACTACTCAAACCACGTGTCTTAAAGCTACAATAAGGTTAAAATCAGGACTTAACAAATACTAAAGAGTCTTCAACTAAATTAAGATCTTAACTTCAGTCAGTCTGAATTTAAACTGTGCTGAAATAAACTTGTATCATGTTTGAAATTATCCTCAGAGGAGAATATAATTTAGCTCTGTTACCAGCTAAGTGCATCTTTGAAAACAGTTTTGTTGTAGTTTTCATTTGTGAGTAAAAGTCTTGTGTTGTCGGGCAGAGTGGTGGACCACGGGGAGGAAAACCGCATGACGATCCAGAGCGTGGCCATCGTGTTCGGCCCCACGCTGCTGCGGCCGGAGACAGAAGTGTGGAACATGGCTGTGCACATGGTCTACCAGAACCAGATCGTGGAGCTCATCCTCATCGAGTGTGAGAGCATCTTCGGGAGGTAGACCGGAACTATGCCAAGACCAGGATTCAGACTGGAACTACTCCAAGACCGGGGTTTAAACCGGAACTACTCCAAGACCGGGATTCAAACCGGAACTACTCCAAGACCGGGGTTCAAACCGCAACTACTCCAAGACCAGGATTCAAACCGGAACTACTCCAAGACCGGGATTCAAACCGGAACTACTCCAAGACCAGGATTCAGACCAATAATTCAGATGGAACAGATCATAAGAAGGAGGACACTCCATACTGGACTAAACACCAAGATCTACCAGCAGACCACCATCCACTCCACTACCATACATTTTATTCCACTCCATAGACCTGGACTAAACAAGGCTACCAAGATAGACCAGGGCTAGACCAGAGCTAGACTAGGAGTAGACTAGGACTAGACTAGGACTAGACCAGAGCTAACCAGGGCTAGACTAGGGCTAGACAGGACTAGACTATGACGATAACCAGGACTAGGACTAGACTACTCCAGGGACTAGACTAGACCAGACTAGACTAGACTAAGGACTAGGACTAGACCAGGCTAGACAAGGGCTAGACCAGGGCTAGACAAGGGGACTAGACCAGGGCTAGAACTAACCAGACTAGAGACTAAGGGCTAGACAAGGGCTAGACAAGGGCTAGACAAGGACTAGACTAGGACTAGACTAGGACTAGACTAGGACTAGACCAGGACTAGACCAGGGCTAGACCAGGGCTAGACCAGGGCTAGACCAGGGCTAGACCAGGGCTAGACCAGGACTAGACCAGGGCTAGACCAGGGCTAGACCAGGGCTAGACCAGGGCTAGACCAGGACTAGACCAGGACTAGACCAGGGCTAGACCAGGACTAGACCAGGACTAGACCAGGACTAGACCAGGACTAGACCAGGACTACACCAGGGCTTAGACCAGAGCTAGACCAGGACTACACCAGGACTACACCAGGACTACACCAGGACTAGACCAGGACTAGACCAGGACTAGACCAGGACTAGACCAGGACTAGACCAGGACTACACCAGGGCTTAGACCAGAGCTGGACCAGGACTAGACTAGGACTACACCAGGGCTGGACCAGGACTAGACCAGGACTAGACCAGGGCTAGACCAGGACTAGACCAGGACTACACCAGGGCTTAGACCAGAGCTAGACCAGGACTAGACCAGGACTAGACTAGGGCTAGACTAGGATTAAACCAGGGCAAGACCAGGATTAAACCAGGACTAAAGCAGGACTAGACCAGGACTAGACCAGGACTTGTGCTGAAAATATTCCACAGTACCTGTTACTGATGTCACCTCTGTTTGGAGACCTCTGCTCTTTATGGTTATGACTCTTTATCTTTATCCTGCTGTAGAGACACTGCAGTTTGCACCGGGACTGGGATTCAGACCAGGATCAAACCAGAAACTGCACATTTTTACTTGCTCTTCAAATTCTTCTTCAATCTCATAGATTTTTTTATAGATATTTACAAAAGAAATGCTGGAATACAAGAAACAGAGTCATTTCTACGTGTTGATATTTTGTATTGTTGGGTTAAAGTTCTGGAAACGTGTTCAACTATTTTTTACTGACTTAAAAACTTGAAAAAACTGAACTAGTCCATTTTAAACAGTATGTAGTGGTCCAAACGTATTGCTAACTGTATTCTAAGTTTGACATAAACAAGGACTTAAGAGAGGAGAAAGAAGAGTTCATTTGCAAAAACACAAGTACCATTTGAGCAAAAAAAGAAACTTGTAACTGACTCTTTATCTAGCAGTGTTCTCAAACCCCCCCCCAAACAACGTCACTCAGCTCGTCATTAACAAAAACGTTAATATATGTTGAAGATGGTCACAAAAAAGTGACACGTTTGCAAAATGGTGAAAACTGTTTTTACAAATGAACTTTGAACAAACAAAGCCAAGTTTAAGCATGTACCAAGTCACATCAAGACCGGACTTCGACCAGGACTAAACCAGGGCTAGACCAGGACTAGACCAGGACTAGACCAGGACTAGACCAGGACTAGACCAGGATTAGACCAGGATTAGACCAGGACTAGACCAGGACTAGACCAGGACTAAACCAGGACTAGACCAGGACTAGACCAGGATTAGACCAGGGCTAGACCAGGGCTAGACCAGGACTAGGCCAGGACTAGGCCAGGGCTAGGCCAGGGCTAGATCAGGACTAGATCAGGACTAGACCAGGACTAGACCAGGACTAGACCAGGGCTAGACCAGGGCTAGACCAGGGCTAGACCAGGGCTAGACCAGGACTAGACCAGGACTAGACCAGGACTAGACCAGGACTAGACCAGGGCTAGACCAGGGCTAGACCAGGACTAGACCAGGACTAGACCAGGGCTAGACCAGGGCTAGACCAGGGCTAGACCAGGACTAGACCAGGAGTGGACCAAGGCTTAACCAGTACTAAACCAGGACTACACCAGTACATGTGCTAAAAATACGTCACAGTATCCGTTACTGATGTGTCACCTCTGTTTGGAGACCTGTGTTCTTTCAGTGCTCTGTGTCCTGCTCTAGAGACACTTCTTTTGGACACTACAGTCTGGTTCTGCCGTAGACTTGTGTTTTGGACTTTACGAATAAGTCATACGGCAAACCCAAGATGGCGGAGTTTATGCTTTTGTTCAACTGCTGGTTGACGAGAGCTGGCTTTACCTATAGCACGAGATAAACCACAACTAAGAAATACCGGATTTGTCTCTTTGAACAGACACACACGAGTAATAATTATGTTAGCAAGAAAAATATCGGTTGTCAGTTCAAATTAATCTATATCTAAACCTAGAACTAAAAGGGGGTCTTGATTAGATGTATAATAGTGTGAAATCAGGATTCAAAATCACAAAAAATGACTACTCTCACTACTGCTACTGCCATTACTACTATTCCTAATATTACACCTACTATTATCATCACTACTATTACTACTACTACTGCCATTACTACTGCTAATCCTACTACTGATGTCACTACTACAACCATCACTACAGGCAGTCATTATTGTGTTTCTTGACCACAATGATACAAATGTGAAGCCAGTACGACCTGTATTATCTCTGATCTGACTCTCTGAACAAGGCACCGGCTGCGATCTGTATTTTCTTTAAAAAGTGTATTTTTAAATGTTTATTATTAATATGTGTACAGTGTTTATGTGGGGGAGGGAGAACAAATGAATGATAATGATATTGTACAAATGCAGATTTTGTGTGACTGTGGAAGTAAAGGGAAGCGTCGGCCACAAGTCAATAAATGTTTTATGAATTAATTGGACAAGTGTTCAATAAAAGATGCACGAATGTAACTGTTCACCCGATGTCATAGCTTTGTGCAGAGCCTAAGCTGGAGGAAAGGTGAGGGCTGACAACTGTAACTGTAACTTTAACTGTCATTAAACTCCTGACAATCAGAGAATTACGAGTTATCCAAAGAAATCCAAAATCACCTCAATGATCCACCCGAGCTGCAGGAGTCTCTGGTCGAGCTTCACGTGCATCACTGCTTTGGAAAAGATGTTAATGTCGTTGAGATGGAGATCTGGAGTCCCATAAACCAAACAGAAATCTCCCAGGTCATGAATAATTTTAACTCTGACCCTAAAAGCAACAACTAAAAGCGAGAACAAGACCCAGGCAATAAACGGCTACACCCTGTCAGTAATCAGATACCCAGCAGGAATCATAAGCCAAACGAGGACATACAGACAAAAAGACATGAAACTCCTGACCATGCATGGAGGGTTCCATCTCAAATCCAGCACCCTGAGACTGTACGCGAGCCATAAGGAAGGAGGCCGAGGACTAGTGAGTGTGAGAGCCACAGTCCAGGATGAAACATCCAAGATCCACAAGTACATCCAAGACAAGGCCCCAACAGATGATGTGCTCAGCAAATGTCTCAGACAGTGGAGTGGACATGACTAAAGTGTCTGATATCAAGAAATCCTTCCAATGGCCTGAGAGAGCTGGACTGAAGGACAGAGTGACTCATCTTGAGCACAAGAGCGATAGAGGCCCAGATCTACCACACCAGACAAGACCCAAGGTGTAGGCTGTGAAAAGAGGCCCCTGAGACAATCCAGCACATAACTGCAGGGTGTAAGATGCTGCAGGGAAAGCATACATGGAGCGGCATAACCAAGTGGCGGGCATAGTGTACAGAAACATCTGTGCAGAGTACGGACTGGAAACCCCCAGGTCAAGGTGGGAAACACCAAAGGTAGTGGAGAATGATCGAGCCAAGATCCTGTGGGACTTCCAGATACAGACTGACAGAATGGTGACGCACCAACTGGACATTGTGGCAGATGAACCACAGACCAGGCCTTCTCCAGCTCTTCTTTGAACCCCTGATATTTTTCTAGTTTCTCATATTCCCATCGCTTGGTTCTGTGATGTCACCACAACGGCTTTGCTCTGTTGTTTATCCATCACCACTATGTCTGATTGGCTCGTCATCACCATTCTGTCAGTCTGTATCTGGAAGTCCCACAGGATCTTGGCTCATTCTCCACTTCCTTTGGAGGTGTTTCGTCTTGTTTTCACTTACATTACACTTTGTGGTCAGATACAGCTGCATTCTCATGACATGCTACCTGCCCTTATCTAATCAAGACATTTAACATTTTATTTAGAATGAGAGAAATGATCATAAACAGTGTATAGACCAGTGAGGAACTATTTGAGAATGTGCTCCACAGACTGTCCACCAGCTGCACACAGGCCTTTTTGGCTGGTTTATACGAGATGCGCTCATTGGGGTCTTCCTGTATAAATAAAGATGAATCGCATTGTGAATCTGATTATTAGGGATGGGACAATATATCTCTACTTCATGTTTACATTTGGATTGGACAGTGATCGCAGAAATATGAAATCAAATAAATACTAAACCGTGAGGCTATAACTGTGACCTGCATCACATCATTTCTTTAATATAAATCTTGTCAAAGTCTAAATTTCATCTTGTCCCATTCTCATGGATCCAATCTCGTGCCTCGTCCCACCCCTACTCATTAGTGTTAAAATACTTTTTGCTATTTCATTACAACTGGTTCCAAGATGGTGCCACGTAAAGTCGCCCTGGTGATTTGCTGCATCACACAGAACCTCAACTAGGACCTTAAGAGGGAGCCGCCCATCAGCTCCATCATCAAGAAAGCCCAGCAGAGGATGTAGGGGGCAGAAAGACACAGCTTATAAAGTGAACTTTACATGACCCCACAGAAGAGCTCAATAACAGTGACACACAAAGACAGGCTCAGGTCACTGTCTTTTTTCTTTTATCTTTTTGTTCGCTCCTTTTTTTATTTAGCGTCACCGTAAAGAACTTTGTTATTTGAGTAGACGCATCCTCTTAAAACCATCTGTCTGACAAAACAGACGCTGCTGACTGTGTGACAGCTGTCCCTTAGTTCAGAGTTTATACCATTTCCGTTACCATACCAGTGTCTTCTTGATGAGTATGTGGTAATGTCAGCACAAACCGCCCCAGCAGCTCCATGGCCTCCTCCCTCACACTGGTGGAGCTGTCCATCAGGCGCCTGTGAACCCTGCTCTGCATGTCACACTGGACACACAGACACATCAGCAAAACGTCTAATGTACGACCATGTTTAAGTCTAAAAGTGTCTATTGTACAACAGAGGTGGGTGGAGACGTGCCTGTGCCAGAATACAGGGCTCCACCGCCACAACCTCAGACACGTCATGGTTTTTCACTTTTGTCCTGACAGCAAAAATAAAAAAAAGTCAAAGTCTAAATGTAATAGTATTGTACAAATGATCAAATGTTTAGGAATAGTTTATAAGTAACTGATGTGAACAAACCCTCATGGACATGGACATGGCAGACAGGAGTCCTCGTAGTCCGCAGTTCATTCTAAAAGAGCAAAAACAACATATTTAACATGATATGATGGTGCTTTATAGTCTCATGAGTTTATTAAAGGTCCTACATTACACAAAAGTGACTAGAATGTTGCTACCACATTAAAAACCTGGAGTTGTGTTTTGTTTCACTGTTACATGTTTGAAGAATCCATCTCCAAAGCTCCTTATGATGTCTCGCAGAGGTAGATTTCAAGTTAACACCTGCTTTTACCTTTAGTTCAGTAGAGATTTGCAGTTCCAGAGCTGAAATGATCCGTTTATTGAAGGTGTGTGGAGTTTAAAAACACCGGGGAGCGCTTCCTGTATTACCACGTGACATCACAAGGTGGAACAGTGTTTTCAGTTTGAGAGAATTCAGCCTCGATGTGCAGGTTTGTGTGTTAAACGTGTGAATGAAACAAAACTCCCTGTATGTTTGTGATGAGGGAACAAAATTATAACATAATATGGACTCTTTACACAGATCCGTCAGAAGAATCCTCGTCTTTGGAGATCTGACTCCTCATCGACTTCTCAGCCTCTGTCGTAGCATCTTGAAACCACTGAGTAATGTAGAACTTCCTCACCAACTGCACAGAAGAGAAATTTCCATGAGATAAAGACTGTTTCACCATCTGTTGAAGAGGACCTAGTGTAATAACTCAAAGCCACCACCAGGGAGGCGTCTGTTTCTGCATTTTCCTCCAGATAATCCAGAAGAGCCTCCTGCACCTGCCGCGTCTCTTCGTCGCCCAGAGTCTTTACAGTTAGAAAGAACAAGGTTTTTTTAAATTATAAACCATTTTAAATAGCAGCCTTGTTTTACCTCCTCCAGAACGCGGTCGGTTGACTTTTGGTCCATTTTGCTGGTGACCACATCCTTTCTGAGACGAGCAGTGACAGTGCAGAGTTAGTCCAGTGATGCCCTCAGAGCCATCTCAGTCTGCTCATTACTGAGACAAACAGAACACACATTATAATCATACTACAAAGGTTTTATTAACCAACAATTCTCAGTAATTGATGGATTTTTGTCTTTCAGAGGACTCCGCTAGATGTTCCCAACAGACCCTCACAGTACACTTGGGTCTGCCAGGGCTCTACAGCTGTACGGCTCTACAGCTCTGCCCCTCTCTTCGCGTCAATTTTATTTAGAACTGATAAATTAAAACTGATAAATCTTTAAAATGAAAAAAACTAATTTCTGTTTATTTAATAGAAAATGTAAAACATTCCAGTGAATTAATGAGCTGTAAAATATAGAAGTTATGTCAAACAATGTTTTGGCACATTTTGACATAATGTATAAAGTTTAATTAGAGTGATTTTTTTTCCGCAGGAGTGGTTTGGATTAAAGACGATAAAACTGCCTTTGAGAGCAGAAATGTGTAGAACACCACGAACCTTTGGAACAATGACAGATTTATGACATGAGACATGTAAAAAAAAAACCATGTCATCACTTCTCACGCAACTTTGTCAAAACATTGGAAGCGACAGTCGTCCCTCAGACCCGTCACGATAAATACTATATCCACTTATCGTTCAGAACATGACAGATGGAACAATTACTTTCTGGGAGTCAATATTTATCGTGGGGACTTTTTCTTGTTTTTTTCTAGAGGTTTTTATTTTTCGGTTCTTCAATGAGATTTACACTTACGAGCTTCTGTGACTCACTATAAACACAAACTAAGTCCTTAAGTGTTACATTCTGTTCGCTATTTATTGCAGTTTGTGCTTTTAACAATATTTTACATCAAGAATACTTTTTGGAGGATAATTCTGGTTTCAATAGTAAAACTAGCTCAACATACTTTGATCCACAAAAAAAAAAAAAAAAAAAAAAAGACTATATTTGTCCCAAAGGCCCCCAGTCTGTCCTCACCTGGCTCTGAGCAGTGACACAAAAACACACAAAAAACAACAGTTGTCACTGAAATGAGTATTTATTGATAAAATATATCAATTCTTTGAGGTAGTTTGATGAGGAGTGGACGTGTCGGGGGTAGATCTGTGTGTGATCGTCTGATGTTGTGTGTGTGAGTGCAGGACAGGTGCAGAGCTGGGAGAGGAGTGATCCTGTGGAGCTGGTGGCTGTAGGTGGTTCTCTTACAGGTGCAGAGTCCCCAGCTTCACCTGCACAGACTAAAACAATTAAGTGCACGACCACAAGGGGGCAGCCAAGACGGGCCATGACAAAAGACTTGGTAATTACAGAGATAATAACCATAAATCAGGTCAAAACATCTGTATTTTTCATCCTTCCATTTTCTTTCGCTTATCCAGGGCAGCAGTCTAAGCAGAGACTCCCAAACTCCCCTCACCCCAGACATTTCCTCCATCTCCTCCAGTGGGACCCCAAGGTGTTCCCAGGCCAGCCGAGAGACATAGTCCCTCCAGCGTGTCCTGGGTCTTTCCTGGGGCCTCCTCTCGGTGGGACATGAATACCTCCCCAGAGAGGTGTCCAGGAGGCATCAGAAAAAATGCCTGAGCTACCTCAGCTGTCTCCTCTCACTGCCGCTTCACACTTGGTGCAGGTAGGTGCACAATTGTAGCCACAGCTGCCCTGGGTAGAATGACAGACACAAGGCTGCCAGTCTGTGCCATAGTCCACCACCAATACTCACACACGCCACATCCAAAGGACAACAGCCCTCTGCACCAGACCCTGATGTCTCCACCGGTCTCCCATCCAAATATATCAGAAATATCACAAATATATCATGACTGCACTTCAACAAGAACAACACTGCAGGGACCTTTGGTGGAAATGAAACTTACAATGACTTTACAATAAAAAAAAATGTATATCTTTAAGATTGGGCTTAAAAATATCTTCAGATTTACATGAAGCTTCTTTTCTCCACATGAAACGACTTTAGAACTTTGCAGATCCTTTTGGAAGTGTGAATAAATCAAAGTTCAAAATGATGAGTAAAGTAAATGTGATCATACTGATGTAATGTTTATGAAGTATTTTAAAACTGTCCTACATGAAAAACCCTCACTACAGCTAAAGGGAAACAATAGTCTGGGCTCATGCAGTAAGTTCAAATCTCTGGTGTCTTACGTCCCTGTAGTTCTGATATTTCATTGTACACAAGTATCTGTGTTCTTGTAGGAATACTGCAGTAATCTGCTTTTATTTCACCTTTTGTCTTTTATTCATGTGTTTTACTAACCTTAATGTATATAATGTACATTCTGTGTTTTTTTTCCTGGGGACTGCAGCTGAAAACTCTCTGAAGCTGATACTGGCACATTAACAGAGTGTTTTTGTTCTTATGATGTTTTTGATTATTATTATGAATCAAACATCGTCACATTTACAGTTACTGACAGCAGACGCTCCTCTGAGGGACATGGTTTTTTAAATAAATAAAAATATACATACATTTGATCAGATTTAAACTGATTTCATGTAGTTGTAATGAGTTTGAAAAACCCTGGGTTCATTGGAGACACTTTATTGAGTGGTTTATGTGTCATGACTGTGATTTTACACATACAGTAACAGGTCACGGTCACATTTTGTCTTTTTTATCGAGTAAATCTGCTCACGATTTTGAAAAATAACACGTCTGTTGTGACGAGTGACGCTGTGATGTCGAGTTCCAGAGTGTGTGTCTCCATGGCGATATGATGTCACACACAGGTCGACTCTGCAGGTCACTGGACGTTTCCTACTTAGACTTGGACTGAAAAAAGGTCATTTCACACTGAACTCTGCAGAGGAGAGGTGCACTTTACGAGAGAGAAACTGAACTCAACAAAAAAGGCTCCAAACCAGCTCTTTTTCATTTACAGTGACACAGATAAGGTACTAGCTACATTTCTCTGCATTTGACTAAGAAAAGTGTGCCGTAGTTTAAGAGTTTAAGGCAGAGCAGGGTTTTCATGTTCATGCACATTTTTCATGTGGTGTAAAGTTACTTGATAAGTCTCAAACATCACAGTACTACAGTACATTTCCTAAAACACACGTTCACTTCTCTGTGGGAGAGTTTTTGAGGGAAAACTCACAAACCTGAGTCAGTGCCTTTTTAAAATGTACTTTTAGGGTTTTTCACACAGATTTTAAGTGTTGTTCATATATTTAAGTGTTAATTGTAGTGATTTAAAAACACATATATACAGTAACAGTACAAATGTCTTAGTTTTTCTCATGCATTTTGCGTATTTATTTTGTTTGATCAAAGTTGAAGCTTGAACTTGCAAACGTTAGTCAGGATGTTTCCACGAACATGGTAAAAATAACCCCTCAAATCATGTGAAAAGTCCTGTAGTAGTGGAGTAGAAAGTACAGATACTGCTCTCAGATGCAGTGAAGTAAAAGTAAAAAGTCTCCACTGTAGAACTGACTGAAGTTACATGTAAAGCCGTGTTTCAATGTGAGACGTTCTCACTCTTAAGGACTTAAATTCTTCTCCTTTTTCACAGTTCAGACTTTTGAGGCAGCTCTGGCAGCCTAATCATATGCAGTAGTAGTAGTAGTAGTAGTAGTAGTAGTTAGGCCTACATGTTCTTTACAGAGGAGTTCTCGTGAATTATCAATGCATTAACGTGAAATAACACAACCTTTATGTGGACTTAACTCATGTGTGATGTGTTTCGGTTCTACAGACACAAAGAATGAATCCTATCCTGAGCCCAGAGCATATTCAGAGGACAGTCCCACGAAACTACCAGCTGATCAAAACTCTGTCCCGCGGCGGCTTTGGTGAAGTGATCAAGTGTCTGAAGAAAGACACTGCGGAGGTTGTAGCGGTCAAACTTCCCTTGTACAAGCAGGACACGAGCAATGAGGTAAATGGATGATACACATTTTATATTGGTGCTTAAATATGTCGACGTGTCATTTTGATTCTTGTCTGTCCAGATCTCGATACTGCGTCGTCTCATGGATGAAGGGATGGACCAGAAAAACATCGTGAAGTTTTATGAGGACTTTCACACTCCTTGGGGAAAAGGGATGGTCTTTGAAATGTTGGACATGAGCCTGCTGGACTTTTTTTACAGCCAGAAGAAAACATTGCCCGTGTCGGACATCTGCAGCTTCATCAAACAGGT
Organism: Periophthalmus modestus; assembly: GCA_019594935.1. Classification (NCBI taxonomy): domain Eukaryota; kingdom Metazoa; phylum Chordata; class Actinopteri; order Gobiiformes; family Gobiidae; genus Periophthalmus; species Periophthalmus modestus. The sequence goes on along the minus strand of JAIEZT010000026.1, from coordinate 23,744,172 downwards.
ACGACAGCGAAGGACGACAGCTCACGATGTGCTTCAAAGAGCTGTATCACACTGTCTGATCTGTGAGAATGTTGTTCCTCATCACAAACACACCTGGAGTTGTGTTTTGTTTCAATGACACAGTTTAACGCACACAAATCCTGCAAATTCATGATCATCATCTCATGAAACATAAAGCGCCGTGTTCCACCTAGTGATGTCATGTGGTAATACAGGACGTGCTCCACTGTGTTTTTAAATACACCTTTATTAGAATCATTTGATTTCAGCCCTGGAATTTACAATCTTTAATGAACTAATGGTAAAAGGAGCTAACTTGAAACTACCACTTCATGACAACACAAGGTGGAACAGAGCATTTTGGGCTTTGGAGACCGAGTAATAATGTTTTTGATGAGGTAACAACATTCTGACATGACTCATGAGAGACACTTTTGTGTAGTGTAGGACCTTTAAATAACTTGACTGTTTCCATAGTGTTGTTTCCATACATTTTCTCCAGTAAAACTCAGTCAGTCCAAAGTTTGTACTGATATATATTATATATAAGATTTGGAAAATGTTTTAATAACATAGTGATTCGTAAAGTTTCAGAAACAGAAAAAAATCTAAAATATAGGTCCTTCTTTATTGTCATCATGAGTTACTGATTTGCCCTGTGCAGCTTTCACATTTCTAATATCATTTTTTTGGAAAGTTTATAGCAGGGGTGTCCAAACTTTTCTCATATAAAACACAGACAAAGCTGAGGGTCGATTCAGGGCCATAGACTGGTCACAATACAGTGAATACTTCAAATCTGTGTTATTATTACAAGTTAGACTGAACCACTCGACCTTTGTTCTTGCTACATCCTCAATGACACGTTCAATATTTGATATGGGCTTGTTAAAGTAGAGTTTCAGAAATGTACAATAAAAAGTACTGTTTAAGATAATATGGGCCAATCCACCTGAGGGCCTGTGGGCCAAGAAAAACTGGTTTGAGGGCTGCATTTCGCCCCTGGGCCACAGTTTGGACATTTCTGGTCTTTAGGGAAACATAGTGGAAAATGTACTTGTGAAACCAGGGGGTCACTGCAGAGAGCCATATGAGATTTATGAAGAACTATGAACAAACAAATGAGTCAGACTAACTAATCTTTTGTGTTGTAACATTGTGCAGGTGGCCACAGCTTTGCAGGTGCTGAAGGAACGGTCCATCATCCACGCAGATGTTAAACTGGTCAACGTTATGGTCTGTGATAGCACCCAGAGGCCCATCCGGGTGAAACTCATCGACTTCGGCCTGTCCTTCTACACATCTGAGGCCAAACCAGGCGTCAAGATCCAGCATATCTGCTGCAGGTGAGTGCGGGACTCCTGTTTATCAGGCTAAGAGGAGACACTACAGGCAGCTCTGAGGTTTTATCATTCAGTTAAATCTAATTAATTTATATGGAACATTGTAACTTCAAAGTCAGTTTTATCAAAATGCATCGTCTCACTGAGGGACGTAAAGATCTGTGTTTAAGTAGCGCCGACACACACCAAACTTTACAGTCTTGTACTTCACAAAAAGTAACAGATCGAGCAGAAGGATTTATTGATATTTCATTCTAAGCCTGATTCATTGATGTTTTAACTTTAAAAATGTGGCAAAATTTGAACTTTTACATACTTTTTCAGTTTTTTCTTAATAAATAAGATACCGAAAATCCAACCTGTAAATAGTTTTTGGATTGGAAAATGCAGCAAGAGTTTTAAACCTGGCTCTATCCATTTTTAAGATTAAAATGCCATGTGCAATTTTGGCAGTTTTTGCACATAAAATGCCTAAAAGTTTCCGTATGTAGTTGACCTGCAGTGTCGCGTCCTGATAGTCGATCTGTTTATGTGTCAGTCCATGTTATGTTCATGCCACGTTTTCTTCCTCCTTAGACCTCCTGAAAACATGCTGGGATGCCCTTTAACTGAAGCTGTGGACATGTGGAGCCTGGGGACCATGACCGCTCAGTTACTGTTAGGGTTGGACTTGTTCCCTAACACGTCTGAATATGGAGCAGTAAGTCACTAGAGTCAAATGTGGACATACACGTGGGCCATAGTCACAAAAATGAATTCGTTTTTTGCATTTTCATGTCGATAACAATATTCAGGACTGTGCTAAAATGAATCTGTAAATGTCGTGGTTGAGGTGGTTAATATTTTATGAAGATGTGCGTCTGGTCACAGGTGAATCTCGCTGTTTTCAAATGGGCGTGATTGACAGGTGGATTAGCCAATCAGGGGACACCAGGGGATAAAACTTTTTTTTTTTTATGGGGGGCTGAAAAACATGGCGGATTTCAGCAGAATCAATGAGCGAAGCACTAAGCTCTGTTCATTTGAGGGGATTTTATGTGTAAAGCATGTGACCAATGAGCACGTGTCACGAAAAAAACGAAATGAATCTGATTGGACGATGACTTTTGACCTTGAGACGTAACAGAGGACGTGGGGACCAGACTCACACCAAATCTGTATTTATAATCTTGTTTGAGAGAGTACACTGCTCGTTTTTAATTATAAATGATATATATTCGAATTTTGCAACAACAGATTTGATCTGACTTATTTTTGGATATGTGTCCCACCTCTATGTCCACAGTAAATCATGTTATATTAATGTTTATAAGCCTAACATGTCTCTTTCTCTTATAAAGATGAAGGTCATCATCAGACTCCTCGGCCAACCGTCTGAGTTATACCTCGAACAAGGGGCGAGGACACACTGGTTCTTTAATAGAGGCAGTGGAAATTCTTGGACATTTAAAGTAACTAACAGACCCAAAAATATAATCACATCATCACATGTAAAACGATATATTTTGACATAACTTAACTTTGAAAATGTCTTTAGACTGAAGACGTGTACGGATTCAAGCACTTCACCGAGAACTTTTCTTCACTTCATGAGATTGTGAAGGTGAGTAATAAACTGCAACCTGCAAATGAAACCTGTAAATTTAAATTTAATAATCTACTGATGTCGTGTTTCTAGACCCACTATAAGTTGTCCGAGGTGGAGAAGGACGATGTCTTACTCGCAGCCTCAGTCCTGCTCCGTCAGATGTTGGAACCGGATGTTCATCGAAGAATCACTCCGGCCGGAATCCTCCAACATCCATTTATCTGTGGCCAAAGGTAAGTTCACAAAGTCAATGGAAACACTGTTAAAATGTGTCTTTAAACTCAATCTGCAAGTAAACTACTGAATTATAATGTGATTAAATATGTTTTTTCTATGTTGTGTGTGAAAAGTGACAGGAAAGCAAGTCCAGACGTGAAGACGCCAAAACAGACTGAAGCCACGTCTGAAGCGCGAGTTATGAAGAGGTCACCGGAAAACGCTGCTCTTCAGGAGGTGGGCAACCGGCAATGTGACAACAGGTGAGTGATTTTATACATAAATAATTATAGGTACAATATATGATCTGCAAGATCCTGACACCTATAAATCTATGTTCCAGCTCTCACTTTCACTTTTATTACAATCAGAAAACTTTAAATAAGCAACATATTAAATTATCCTAATCCTCCTAATCCAAGTCAAATGAATTCAAACAGACAACACAGTTATTTTTATATACGAAATACCCACCTGCAGCTCCCTGTCTGACCATAACCCCCTGACCTCTGACCCCTGACCCACCTGCAGCTCCCTGTCTGACCCTAACCCCCTGACCTCTGACCCCTGACCTCTGACCTAAATGCAGCTCTCTGTCCCTGCCTCATCTTTAAATCGAGATAAAATGAGGCAGGAAGTAGTGACTCTAACAGTGAGGTTGCTGGGAGTTAATTAGCCTTAATACAGCAAAGACTTAATTCATAATGAACAAATTGTTTATTAATAATGATTCAAGCTTAGTAACAACTTAATTAATGGATTAAACATAGTTTAAAATACAGTGTAAAGAAAACCATATGTACTTGTGTTTTTGTGTTTGCAGTACGGGCTGTTGTGAGGTTGAACCCGGGGGGACTCGTCTTGGTCAGAGCTGCCAACACCACAAAACCACACTTTGGACTTTAAAGAAGATCGACTCGTCCAGGAAAGGACAAGATCAGTCAGAGCAGCTGTGCAGCAGGATGAGCAGCAGAGCGACTGGTGAGCACGACTTTACTCACATATGAGACTGTTCAAATGTGTCTTTAAACTCAATCTGCAAGTAAACTACTGAATTATAATGTGATTAAATATGTTTTTTCTATGTTGTGTGTGAAAAGTGACAGGAAAGCAAGTCCAGACGTGAAGACGCCAAAACAGACTGAAGCCACGTCTGAGGCGCCAGTTATGAAGAGGTCACCGGAAAACGCTGCTCTTCAGGAGGTGGGCAACCGGCAATGTGACAACAGGTGAGTGATTTTATACATAAATAATTATAGGTACAATATATGATCTGCAAGATCCTGACACCTATAAATCTATGTTCCAGCTCTCACTTTCACTTTTATTACAATCAGAAAACTTTAAATAAGCAACATATTAAATTATCCTAATCCTCCTAATCCAAGTCAAATGAATTCAGACAACACAGTTATTTTTATATACGAAATACCCACCTGCAGCTCCCTGTCTGACCCTAACCCCCTGACCTCTAACCCGCTGACCTCTGACCTCTGACCCCTAACCCACCTGCAGCTCTCTGTCCCTGCCTCATCTTTAAATCGAGATAAAATGGGGCAGGAAGTAGTGACTCTAACAGTGAGGTTGCTGGGAGTTAATTAGCCTTAATACAGCAAAGACTTAATTCATAATGAACAAATTGTTTATTAATAATGATTCAAGCTTAGTAACAACTTAATTAATGGATTAAACGTAGTTTAAAATACAGTGTAAAGAAAACCATATGTACTTGTGTTTTTGTGTTTGCAGTACGGGCTGTTGTGAGGTTGAACCCGGGGTCGTCTTGGTCAGAGCTGCCAAACCACAAAACACTTTGGACTTTAAAGAAGATGGACTGAGCGACAGGTGAGCAGCTTTGGTACTTTAATGAGACACGGATAAAATATGTCTCAGAACAAATGAATCAAATAACCAAGTAAACCACAGAAGACTAATATGATTTTGTTTTGGTCTAGTTTGAGAAATGTGGCGAGCCTGACGACGAAGACGACAGAGAAGAGAGACTCAGTCCAGGAAAGGACAAGATCAGTCAGAGCAGCTGTGCAGCAGGACGAGCAGCAGAGCGACTGGTGAGCACGACTTTACTCACATATCAGACTGTTCAAATGTGTCTTTAAACTCAATCTGCAAGTAAACTACTGAATTATAATGTGATTAAACATGTTTTTTCTATGTTGTGTGTGAAAAGTGACGGCAGAACATGTCCAGACGTAAAGACGCCAAAACAGACTGAAGCCACGTCTGAAGTGAGGGTCGTGAAGAGGTCAGCGCGACACGCTGCTCTTCAGGAGGTGGGCCACCAGCAGTGTAACAGGTGAGTCATTTTATACAGAAATAATTATAGTTACAATGTGTGATCTGCAAGACCTTGACACCTATAAATCTGTGTTTCAGTTCTGCAAAGAAAAGGAGAAGGAAGAACAGAGTGGCTCCGCTCTTCACGGGACGTCCCACGTCAAGTAAGACTCTCGTGGTTTTAGCATCACTGACTGTGACTGACACATCTGATCATTATGTGATTTCTGGAGGTATCAGATTACAGAAATCTTACAGAAAGAGAACATGTTAAAAAAGTGTTTGTTTCAAAATAACTGCACTTTCAAATAGTTACTCTAAAAACCCACTGAGCTACCACATGTCAGGAGTTGTTTTTTGATCAGATTTCTCTTGGCCATATGAACAAAAGCAAAAAATCTGTTCTAAATATTGTCTTTTCTGATTATACTAGCTGTCTGATTTTACTGGACATTTACTGTACCCACTGTCCACGTGACATTTCATTAATCCAATAACTCCAGAAGTCACATAATGAGCCGTTGTGCAGGTGAACACAGCCTCTGACGGCATGATGGGTTTGCTCATATATGTTTCTGTTTCAGGTCCACCTCCCGCTCCTAAGAAGAAGAACCTTCTCCAAAAGATGTTCTCGTGGTTTAAACAGTTCAACTGTTTCTCATCTTACACGGAGGAATAAGTCTGTGTCATCCTTCAGTCGTCCGGGTCTGATCCAGAGCAAAAGATGAAGTTTAAATCTGTCAACTGGGCAAAAGTTGTAGGACTGAAGACGTTTGGCTGCTCATCCAGGCTGCTTCTTCAGTTCTGGTCAGATTATTGCTGGTGGACACTGCCTTATATCTGTCTGAAGGGAGGAGCTAAGGCAGTGTCCACCAGCAGTAATCTGACCAGAACTGAAGAAGAGACTTGGATGAGCAGTGTCCAAGTCGCTTGGACGCTGCTCATCTAAGTCTCCACTCCTACAACGATTTGTCCAGTTGACAGATTTAAACTTCATCTTTTGCCACAGAGGAATAAGTTATATATTCCTCAGTTCAACTTTTTTTCCTTTTGTTTCTTTAATTGGCTCTAAAATTCTTTGGGAATAAATAGTGATTAAATAGTGAACAAAAACCTGAGAGGGGGGTTTGGAGAACAAGGTGGCCATCATAACTGACTGTAGGTTTGCCCTGGGACAGTGCAGGATACAGTCTGTAGGTGGTCACTTTGTTGAATCCCCCTGGTGGTCAATTTAAATAAAATAGAGGGTTGGATAAAAACTGCACCCTGATCATTAGCCCCAGTTAAAAGAGACACGTCCCAAACACAAGTGGGACTGTGTCTGTTGTTTGGCTGGAGCTGATGCCGCCTGTCCGTCCAGGGAGTGGATCCCTCCTTCTGCGGCTCTCCCTGAGGTTTCTCTCTGAGTTTTTCCTCACCCTGAAGGAGGGTCTAAGGACAGGGGATGTAACACTGTAAATGACCACCACAGGATTCGGGCTTGGTGACTACTTCATTGAAATCCCAATTATTAGCACTTGTACTAAAAGTTTTCTTCAATTAATTAATAATAATTAAGTAGCAACGACTTAGTTTATATCAAATTAAGGTGTTAATGAAGTAGTTACTGAATCATTCTTAATAATCTATTTGATCACTATGACGCAAGTCTTAGAATAAAAGTATAAAATAAAAGAATAAAAATCATTTTCTCAGAAATGTATGTGTTGTTGTTAATGTTAATGCTTTAGTATGTGACTCTTGTTGCCATGCCGACACGTTGATGTGAGGTTGTGTCGGTCAGTTTCTGGTCTGTTTTGGAGACTGGCTCCTGCTGCTGTTTTGCTCTTGTTTAGACGTGGGTTGCGACCACAGTGGCCCTTGTGTTAAGAAAATAAACAACCACTGAAGATGAAACTAGAGGAGGACACAGACTCTGACACTGAGAAGGTCCTGCTCCTCCTTCACTCAGACCTGTGCAGCTCCTGGTGAACAGCTCAGGGCCTGTGACAATGACACTGAAGGCCTCATCGCACCTGTCGTCACAGATGTGGAGGAGTGTATTGTTGAGGCAAACAGCCCTTTCCGCTCATGTTCATTAGTTTCTGCTCAGACAAAGAATAACCTCGACCGAGAGATGAAATTCAAAAAAGAATTTATTTTATAAACCAGTGAAGCAATACTTGTACAAGGAGTCTGTGCAACTGACATTCCCAGGCAGAGACTGAATGTTTACGCCGATACAAAAAGTAACTAAACAAAAAATATTATTATGGCCACGCCCCCTGACAAACCAGAAGTCGGCCATCTTGGATTGAAAATTCAGAAATGTAAAGTCAGCATTTTCACTGATGTTGCATTTTTATCTAACTCATCTGAGGGGTTTTCACCTGCAGGACTGAAAATCACTGTACATCCTCTAGACGAGTGGAGCATCAAAAGTTATTCAATTTATGTTCAAACCCATGTTATTCCGTTTCAGGGCATCAAAGCTTCCGATGTGTATTGACTTTGTTTAGCGACAAGTACAGCCCAAAACCACAATAAAACAGACAGACTGTGTGTTAGCACCATCTTTAGGGAGATCTTTATCAAATCCATTCTGCTCCATATGTTGTCTAGTGCTTACATAGAAATCCCTCTGTTTCTGGCCTAGTCCAGTCTGTCACTCAAAATGATCCGTCTGAGTTTTGCTCTGTGCCACAGTCCGCTCTGCTCCTCTCAGAGCTGCTCTCACAGACACCAGTGACAGTCCTGATGAACAGGACTGGGACAGAGGCAGAAACTGTCCCAGCTCAGGAGGGAGTTATACCACACTTTGTAGAGGATAATAAAATGATTATTATTGCTTAGTCATGGTACATTTTTACATAGCGTTTTTTTCACCTTCAAGTCACTCAAAAAGTGGCACTTCATGAGTAAACAAAATACAAGGCGACTCTACTTTAAAGGTCCTACATTACACAAAACTTGCCTCCTGTGAGCTTTAAGCCATGTTATAATGTTATAATGTTATAATGTTATAATGTTACCTTATCAAAAAACTCCAGTAGAGGTGAGAAAATAGCACAACATGGGCCCTTTAAATAACTTTCTTAGCATCATTTGTTTGATCAAGTCAAGAGGTGTGAGGTGTCGTCTAAAGCAGCGACATAAACTGAGCTTTGCTCCTGTGACTGTTTCAGATGCTGCTGCTTTTATTTAGAAGCACATCAGAAATAAGTCTATTATAACTTCAGAATTCTTAGCAAAATCATTAAAACCTTAATATGAAATTAAACAATGTATAACATAATTTAATTAAAATGCTCAGATTTCTGAAAGTATGTTTATAAAGTGTTTTACAGCCATTTAATTGTTTTAAACAATATTAAATACTTGGGAATTTAAATATACAGTAACAAAACTGACAATTATGAGTCTATTTATAATATGTAGGTCTATACTTTTCTCCTCTGTGACGTGCGGTGGACAACCCCAAACATCATTCAGTCTGATTTCATATTTTGCAGATTTCTCTGTTGGCAGTTTTTTTTTTTTTCATTCTGATTTCACTGAATCATTCTGAGCAAACTCACCACTGTCTTTTGTTTGCTGTTGTGCTGATGGAGCTTGTGTCGGGACATGAGCATCAGCAGGTCAGTTACCAGGTGCTGCATGGTTTCTTGGGAGACAGATGCTGCCAGTTTCCTCCTCAGCAGCAGCCTCCAGTACCTCAGCTTCAGCGATGGATGCTGCAGATGCACCTTTGAGTTGTAGTGTATGGAGGTTAGCACTGATTTGCTTTGTTTTTAATATCTCTGGCTCTAATATGTGCTTGCTCCTTAATCATCTCTGCTTCTATTTGAGCCAATAATGCCTGTGATCACGCTGCCTCTGCTTTGGCACAGGCTTTTGCTGCCAGAACACTTGCACTGGAACTCTGAGCGGACCGTGAAGCGCTGGAACTATGTGATCTGGTTTCCCACCGTTCATCCATGTCGCGTTCTTGTGCTGCAGTGTTGTCTTGTAACGTGAAGATGGAAGTGGCACGTCCTGCGTTGTCCTTTGACTTCCTGTTGAACCTGTCTTTTTTCTATTCTGCCTTCCGTGATGTGATATTTTTTTTATAAATACTGGACGCACAATAGGGTCTCCCATAGAACTCCAACAAACTGTTTTAGTAAAGAGAGTAGTTTTACAACACAATAAACAGTAACTTATCATGTTTGGTGTCATTGTCTCTTTCTGCAGTAGAAAATAGAGCTTCAAGGTCTCTGGTTCTCGATTGGTCCAACTGTCCCGGTCCCCTCTAGCCCCGCCCCCTGCGGTCTTACAAATCTTTTTGACACAAACTCGCGTAATTTTCAGATTTGTACATGTAAAATTATAAAGTTGTAAGCGTAAGTGTAAAAAAAAGTGTAAAAAAATTAAAAATGACCAGTGTACAAATCAACATTTACACATTCAAACTTTCTTGGAACAAATGTACCTTCATAATTTCTCCCTGGCCCTATTCAAACCCTCCTTACAGTTCGCAGCATGAGTCTGTACAAGGCTCCGCCCACAGGCCTACATCACCCGTCCTCCCACATGACAATTCTCCATGAAAATACAAAAAAACACGATACAAAACTGTGCACAGCAGCTTGACAAACCTGATGTGATGTGCAGTAGTTTCATTAGTGGGATGTACACTGATTCTGTTGTGATAGCGCTCTGAAGGGGGAGTGACTTAGCGCAGAGAGCAAATGGAGGTGGGCAGTAGAACAGTAGAACAGTAGAAAACCAGAGAAGAGTGAAACATTTATCACTGATACACACTCTGGATCAGACACAGATCAACTCAACCTTTCTCTCTTTAAATAACATGATTCTGCGTCTGTGTTGAGGAAATAATTATTGTGGGGCAAAAACAACAGCTCCATAGACAAAAAATTAGGCCAAAGAAACACATTTGTTGTGTTAAGCTGATCATAGTTCTGCCTCAGAGCCTCTCAGAATGTTCAGGGGCAGTTTTAAATAAAATGGCATCACTGCATAGCCTCTGTTCGGTACAAAATATATCTTGAATAGTGAGAAGTCACTACAAACCGAACCTGTTGATTTTACGTGTGAATGGAGCAGACCCGCAGTCGACGAGTTTAGGAATTTATATGACAACCGTGCATTAAAGTCTGTGGCCACAAAAGGGAGCCAAAAGCCAAGGAAATGCATAGAACAGCACTCGCCACATCTACAGCAGCCAAAACCTGTTCTCATGGAAGATAGAGTTATACAGTTATTCATATAATATAATAAATAATATTCATTGTTAATAAAATAAGTACAAAGTAATAAACAAAATACTAATAAGCCAAATTCATGTTAATACATAAAATAAGTCAAATATATCAAAGGTTACAGTCTTCTCCTGCTACAAAATGAAATGTCCTCATTTCAAATAAAACATTTATACTCAAAATGAGCATAGAACAAACCCCAAGCCGTCCCACGTCAGCCAACATGAACCACATGAACAAAGAAGGTAAATGACCATCTCAGAGCAACACAAACAGAGAAACAGTACCAAGTGAGTCCTCCACCAAGTAACAAACATACAGTGCTCACAATTCCAATAAGCAACTCATTAAGTGACAAAGTCCCTGTATCTACAGTATGTGGCCAAAAAATCCTGCCACCAGAGCGGGACACAACGGGGTAGGGGTGGGACGATATATGATAATACGGTTAATTGTGATAAAAAAGGTCCACAAATAATCATTTGTGGCATTTTTTAATAATCGTGGTCATCGCACATGATTATAATCGCCTTTACGGCACCAGACTGCCTCTTGTTTCTGGTTTGAATACAATGTTTAGATAGTTCTGGTTTGTCCACAAGGGGGCCCTCTACCATAGCAATGACACTTATTAGCTTCTGTGCCTGTTCTGAATTGGAGATGGTTCTTCACCTTCACCACCAGCATTAGTGAGACAAACATCCTGCATCGTTTGACAAAGTTGAGCCAAAAATCCATCATAAGTAACATACCATGTGAAATAAACTATTGAATGTAGTTTGTGTAAGTTTGGATTTGTATGAATCTGTGTTTGTGTTGACTTTGCTATCGCTAGGTTAGTGCTAACTGAACAGCATTTATCAAAGCTGATAGACAGTTGGTCTTTCAGAATTCTGTTCAGTCTTTCTACCATACCGTCTGACTGTGCATAGTATGGGGTAGTGCGAGTTTTAGTTATCCCCAGTAACCTGCACAAGTGTTTCACAAAGTCTGTATGAATCAACTGAGGCAACCCACCTAACATAGTCCTCACAAATACATTTTGCAACAGTAATAGCATCTTTCAGTGGAAACAGATAACCAACCAATAACCAACGAATACCTATTACCTTGAGATGTAATAGGCAACTCAGTGATATCAGCAGCTACTTTTTGAAAAGGTCTGTCAGCTTCAACACACTGAAGTGGGGCACGCTCATGTGGAACAGGAGAACCTCGTTTCTGACAAGGGAGGCACTCGGAACAAAAAGCATACACATCACGAGTCATGTAAGGCCAAAAGCAGATACGTCTACCTCTGAACTCTGTGTTCTTCATTCAAATGTCCACTTAAGTGATTACCATGCAGTTAAGTGGAGCAGATAAGGCTGTAGGAAGAAGTGTGTTTGGTAAAACTACTCGGAAGTTTACAGGTGAGCGAGAACTCTGTTTTGACTTTCTACAGGGAATCCCACGTCTAATCGTAAGGTTGGGAAACTCATGCCACAGTTTCCTCAAGGAAGGGGAGGAGTACCTCCATTTACCAATAGGGGGCCTGCATGCACTGTCTTTTACCCAAGAAGTTACTGTACTGAGACATTCATCATTCTGCTGTTGTTTCAACTGTTCAGAGTCAATAGACAGGGTGTTGTTAAAGTCCAGATTACGTTTTTCACCAGTGTCTGTGTCCACTGTAGCATTAGTGTCAGTGACATCTACAGTAACACACCGCACTATTTAGTCAAGTCTTTCAGTGTTGGGGCGCCTGGACAAAGCATCAGCATTGGCGTGTCGTTTACCTCCCCGGAGAATAGTCACAGACGTCCAGTTCAAGGATCCATCTGCTGCGTCGGCCAGTAGGATCATTGTCAACTGCACTTTTCTTTAGGGTCAGCAGTGGCTTATGGTCTGTGATCACAACAAAGGAGCTGCCTGAAAAAAGTGTTTAAAATGTCCCACAGACCAAACAACTGCAAACAGTTCACGATCAAAGTGGACCATTTCCTTTCTGAGGGAATTAAAGTGTGGCTTGCATAGGCAATAACATTATATTTATTGTCTTGTCTCTGGGCTAACACTGACCCAACGCCCACTATTGATGCATCAGAGTAAAGCAGAAACCGCTGGGAAAAGAGTTAGTAGGAGCATGTATAAGTGACTGAAAATGTATCCTTAGACTCATCTGTCCATCTGCGCAGGCTTTAACTGTGAGTTCCACTCAAATTTTCTATAGAGCAAAACTGTCTTTGTCCTTACCATCGTCGTGGAAACATGGCGGCAAATCCACTCGAATAATAACCTATAGTCTTTGAAGCGTCCCACTGCTGCGGAGTCACTCGGGGCACACCACCATTGCCGTTAGCACGTGCATCCTCAACGCCGTCGTCAGGCTGCTGTTGTTTTTGTGACATACTGAAAACACTGTCCAGCTAAAATGAACAAGTGGAAACTCTGGGTCTGCACAAAAGTATCCATGGAAAGAAATGTGGTATTGCCTGGACAAATTATCCACCGCCGAACTAAACTAGCAAGAAAAAATCCCGCTGCCACGAGTCTGCAACCCTGATACATTGTTCTCAGTCTCAGAGGCTGTGGTTTGGTCGGGCTACAGGTTAATTTAATGATGTATTTTCTTGCCGTCTTATTTGCTTAAACACGACAGGACAGTGAATAGCTCGTCTTTTTATTCCCCAACTTTTCTCAACTCCCCAGCACACTTTTACATTTTATCGGTGCGCTCCCCAATATTATGCTGAAAAGTAAATGTAATTTAACCTAAAATAATATAATAAATAATACTCATTGTTAGTAAAATAAGTACAAAGTAATATACAAAATACTAATAAGCCAAATTAGTGTTAAAATATAAAATAATATAAATCAAATAAATCAAAGGTTACAGTTGTATAACTCTATATACTCAGTTATATATTTCAACAATGTGTTTTTCTCAGACTAGTTTCCAGACACCATACCTTAACTTTTGAGGAATATATTGTACAGTGTAGCAGTAGTGAGTCTAGAAGTGACAGAAGCTTTATGAAATGATTTGAACATTTGTGTTACCTTCAGATATGACTTTGTTTGTCTCATTGTTGTGTCTGTTTGAAAATACTTGATTTGGTGCTTTATTTAATGTGCTGTTCTTCACATTACAATAAGTTAAAATTATAAATCAGATGTTACATCCCGACAGTTACTCTTTACATTACTTGTTACTTGTGTCGTCGTTTCCCCAAATACTTTTTTACTTGAGTACTGCTATTTCAAAATAATACATCTACAGAAGTACAGTTTGTCCAACCCTAACTTATAACTCATTGCTGCCCCCAGAGTCTTTCACTGTGTGTCTTCATCCTGCATAAAAATTGATTTAAAATGTGGCGTTAAAGAGTGAATTCTTTAACAAACTTTAAGGATTGTCTTTCCTAACAAAAATAGGTTCTTTAACTCTGGTTTGCCCAACCAGTCCACCTGTGTTTTGTGGACCTGGAGAAGGTATTTGACCGTGTCCCTCGTGGTGTCCTTTGGGGGGTGCTGTGGGAGTATGGGGTCCGGGGCCCTTTGCTAAGGGCTGTCCGGTCCCTGTATGACCGGAGCAGGAGCTGTGTTCACATTGTCGGCAGTAAGTCAGACCTGTTCCCGGTGCATGCTGGACTCAGGGCTGCACTTTGTTCATTTCATTCTGTTCATTATATTTATGGACAGAATTTCCAGGCGCAGCCAGGTGGGTCCAGTTCGGGGACCACAGGATCTCATCTCTATTGTTTGTGGATGATGTTGTCCTGATGGCTTCATCGAGCCAGGACCTGCAGCACTGGGGTTTGCAGCCGAGTGTGAATCGGCTGGGATGAGAATCAGCTCTTTCAAATCTGAGGCCATGGTTCTTGACTGGAAAAAGATGGCTTGCCCTCTCTGGGTGGGTGGTGAGTCTCTGCCTCAAGTGGAGGAGTTCAAGTATCTCGGGGTCTTGTTCACGAGTGAGAGAAGGATGGAGTGTGAGACTGACAGTTGGATCAGTGCAGAGTCCGCAGTGATGCGGTCGCCGTATCAGACCGTTGTGGTAAAGAAGGAGCTGAGTCGAAAGGCAAAGCTCTCGATTTACCTAGTCTACCTAGTTAGTCTACGTTTCTATCCTCACCTATGGTCATGAGCTCTGGGTCATGACCGAAAGGACAAGATCACGAATACAAGCTGCTGGATTTCCTCAGGGTGGCTGGGGCTCCCTTAAGGATAGGGTGAGGAGCTCGGTCACACAGGAGGAGTTTGGAATAGAGCCGCTGATCCTACACATCGAGAGGAGCTAACTGAGGTGGCTCGGGCATCTGCTCCTGAATGCCTCCCCAGGGAGATGTTCCGGGCATGGAGGAGGAACCCGGGGAAGACACAGGACACGCTGGGCGGACTATGTCTCTTGGCTGGCTTAGGAATGCCTTGGGGTCCCACCGGAGGAACTGGAGGAGGTGTCTGGGGTGAGGAAAGTCTGGGAGTCCCTGCTTAGACTGCTGCCCCCATGACCCAGCCCCAGATAAGCGGAAGAAAATGGATGGATGCATAGATGGAGTCTGCCCTGTGTACACTGCTCTCAGCTCTGGTTGTGCTCCTGTGTTCTTCCCCAGAGTGTAAAGGAGAAGACACAGTGACCCAGCCACAAGGAGACTCTGTCACTCAGGGACACACAGCCGCAATACAGTGCACTTTAAAAACCAGCGACTCAAGTCCAACTCAGATCTGACACAAGCAAAAAGGACGAGGAGCTCCTAAATATATGATGAAGAAAATGAAAATCTGCTACAAAGTGATCTGAGACCATTACATCTACAGTTCAATTAAGTAAAATTTGAAATTGAGACTGAGAAGAACTCTCTCTCTCTCTCTGAAGATCGAGTATGTGGATGTGACAGACTCTGCTGTGTACTACTGTGCTCTGCAGCCCACAGTGACAGGAAACACCAAAACTCTGAACAAAAACCTCTGGAGCAAAGACAACACAATACTGCAGTAGCTCCACTAGAGGGAGACACTCTCTGTGAAGCTTCAGAGTAAAAAAGCTTCAGTCAGTCCATCTGCAGTGGAGCAGGGCACGGGCTCCATCAGCAGAACCGATGTAGCCATGTGATGGTTTTAAACTTCACTGGAGTTCATTTGGGGTTAATCTCTTATTTTCTTATAATTCAGCCATAAAAAAGATGTTCTTTTTAGATTCCATCTGACTTCAGACTAATCACTGATATCAAATTTACCTTGAATTTATATAGTAAAAATGTTTTGTGTCCCCTCTCCTGTGGGTGGCGCTGCTCTTGTGTAGACTCTGTATTTCTGAGCTCACCTGTTTCACAAACATGTGTCTGTCAGACTGGGACCAAAACTGGTTTAAAGAGACACATCCCTTGTCTATGAACATAAACCTCCACACGTCCACCAGGGGGAGACACTGAGTGAGACTGTGACTGTGCTGACAAACGTCTTCCATCTTCAGGTCTGTGAGGATCCAAGTGCAAAGTCCTCAGATCCATGGAGCGTCTCAGAGCCATGTCCCTCTGTCCTCTGCTGCTCGTCTCCATTCTAACAGGTCTCATTCTTTTCTCATCATTTCTACAGCTGCGATGAACAAACTAACTTATTTTTGAACTACACAACTACACGCTTTACTGTAAATGTGGAGGTGACTTATGTCTTCTGCACAGAACTTAGTATTCCTGTGTCTCTATGAGCTAAATATTAAATAGAGTAGATGTGTATCTCCATGTTAGTTCCTCATTGAGCCCTGTGTGTTTCAGGTGTGAGCGGTGATGTCCTCTCTCCTCTCAGCCTGGAGCAGTCTGTCTCAGAAGGCTTCATGGTGTCTGTGTCCTATCAAACCTCAGCACCTATAGCAGAAGGAGATGATTTTGTCTTTTATCGTCAGAATCCTGGAGACGCTCCTCAGTTTCTCTTTTATGTCTCTGGAATGAACTTTTCAAGGCCGGCTGCATCTGTCCAGTCAGACACACGACTCTCGGCTAAACTCTCGGACAGCAGACGTGGAGTGGAGCTGCTCCTGTCGTCTGCTGCAGTGGGAGACTCTGCTTTGTACTACTGTGCTCTGGAGCTCACAGTGATATGAAACCCACAGACTCTGAACAAAAACTTCTGAAAGAAAACAGCAGTACTCCACATGTCCACTAGAGGGAAACACTGTGTAATTCTGAACTTCAGCATAGACAACACACAATCACAAAAGCATCAAGAGGTGTGAGAGGAGCCAGACTGTAAGAGAGGAGCAGACACAGACACTTGAGAGGATTTGAGCTTTTAAGATGGAGTCTGCCCTGTGTACACTGCTCTCAGCTCTGGTGTGTGCTCCTGTGTTCTTCCCCAGAGTGTAAAGGAGAAGACACAGTGACCCAGCCACAAGGAGACTCTGTCCCTCAGGGACACACAGCCACAATACAGTGCACTTTTAAAACCAGTGACTCATCAGCATATCTCTTCTGGTACAAGCAAGAAGGACGAGGAGCTCCTAAATACATGATGATGAAATCTATCATTATGTCATCATTAACATGGTTCTAAGACAATTAAATCTTCAGATTTCAACGTAGAGCGATTTGAAGTTGAGGCTGAGGAGAACTCTTGCTCTCTGAAGATCCAGGATGTGGATGTGACAGACTCTGCTGTGTACTACTGTGCTCTGCAGCCCACAGTGACAGGAAACACCAAAACTCTGAACAAAAACCTCTGGAGCAAAGACAACACAAGAGCAGTGATGAGAGGAGTGGAGAGACTGACTATATGGCCACAAAACAGAGAAGTAAAGGGACCAACCCATGCTGCTGTGTCCCACATGTGAGTGCACCTGATTTGTCTTTGGGGTAATCCACCGGTTGCAGTTTGTGTCTTACAGGTCCTTCTCCATTCTGCTGGTGCAGGACGTCCCGAGGACGAGTCGTGACCAGGGCGAGGACTGTGGTCATTGAGACGTGTCTATCTGTGGAGGAGGCATACGGCTCATAACTCATAAGTAAAGGGATGCATCTCTGCTGTAGCTGCTTGCTGTGTTTTAAATTGCGTTGCCCCGTTCACAAACTGTTTTCTTTGTTTGCACAGTCCTGCTACGAGATGTTAGAGGGGAATAAGTATATGGAGCTGTTTGCTGGAACTGTATTGACCAGGACTGGACATGAGTTTGGACCAGTGAACTTTAGATGCACTGTCCATAAACACACACCTCCATGTTTTTATCTGAGTTTTACCCTCCTACAATTTTATATTTGTACATATTTGTAATAAACATTTATTAATTTTAATTGTGTGTTGTGTTGTGTCCAGTGCTCTGAACATAATTTATTCAAACTGCAACTTTTCCTGAGGTTCCCAGGGGTCGGTCCTTGGTCCTCTTCTGTTCTGCCTCAGTGGTCACAGCCTGAAATATTTATTAAGTCAAATTTTTATTGGTCTTTTGTCTGTGACTTTTGTTCAAATCTTTTATACTTTTTTGAGGAAAAAAATTCCTTTTTGCATTTAAAATATGTCATACTGTACATGTATATATGACTACTTTATATTTTGTCCATTGTAAACTGCAACATTGATGTAAAATGACTCAATAAAAAGGATTCCATTGATTTCCAGTTAAAAACAACGGAATTGATAAGGTCCGCCTCTTCATAGCGGCATTTTACTATGACCCAGAATCTGTTTTTTTTTTTGTTTTTTTTTTTTTTTTTTTTATTTTAAATAATCACAATTTAGAAGTGAGCGGAGATGAGTGTTAGGTTAAAACAAAAGTTTTCTGGGCACTTAAGCCTAAAGAGCAGGACAATACAGGATAAATCAAACATGAAAGTCAATCATACATCACGTGTCGTCTTTAACTGGTGCAGTGCAGGATGTGAACCCACTGCAGCAGCTTCACTTTTCCATTAAACTGGACCTTTCTTCACAGACAAACCAGAGTCCATTTTGAATGAAACAGAGGTCCACATGTTTCAGCCCAGAAAACAGGAACAAGTCCAACAGGAGGGTCAGGAGCACAGAGGTCAGTCATTACAGGGGCACTGATCTTCAGAGACTCTTGAAATAAGAAGTGAACAAGCCCCAACAGCCAGACTGAGACACATCTACACTTTAAACACAGTTAAACATTTATGTTCACATTAACAGTTACAATATTCTCAGTCAAATACATTGTCTCCATCTCACAGTGAAATGTGTGGACGTCTCTCCAGAGCAGAGCAGTAACAGAGGAGGCTGAAGATAAAGTCTGGGCCTCCTGCTCTAGTTCAAACTCTCGGCTCAAAGGAGAAGAGCTGCAGATGAACCAGTCCATAAACTGAAAGAAGAACAGACTCTGTCCGATCTCAGGTATTTACAGACCTCCAACTGCATCAGTGTCACAACCACAGAGAGACCTGAGGGAGGAGCCAGACTGTAAGAGAGGAGCAGACACAGACACTTGAGAGGATTTGAGCTTTTAAGATGGAGTCTGCCCTGTGTACACTGCTCTCAGCTCTGGTTCTGCTCCTGTGTTCTTCCCCAGAGTGTAAAGGAGAAGACACAGTGACCCAGCCACAAGGAGACTCTGTCACTCAGGGAGGAACAGCCACAATACAGTGCACTTTTAAAACCAGCGATCCAACTCCAACTCTTTTCTGGTACAAGCAAGAAGGACAAAGAGCTCCTCAGTACATGATGAAGAAAACTAAAGCAGGATCAGACTGGACTTCAACAACCAAATCTCAAGAGTTTAACAAAAAACGATTTGAAGTTGAGGCTGAGAAGGAATCGCTCTCTCTGAAGATCCAGGATGTGGATGTGACAGACTCTGCTGTGTACTACTGTGCTCTGAGGCCCACAGTGACAGGAAACACCAAAACTCTGAACAAAACCTCTGGAGCAGACAACACAATACTGCAGTAGCTCCACTAGAGGGAGACACTTTCTGAGACTGCTCCACAAAAGGCTTTTGTAGTAGAACCTGCTGCATTCTCTCTCAATGCTGCAGATCTAAGCCACAGATTTATCCTGCTGTAACTTAAACTCTCAGGGCACATGAGGACCAGGGAAGAGTAGACGGCCTTGATCTATGCGACGCTGTTGATACATCTCAACAAGTTAAACAACTACAACCTTTCCATGCTCACCCAAAACTGGATAAGAGTTTATTTGAGTGCCTGACAACAGTGTGTTGGGGTGAACAATATTCTATCTCTGTCTAAAGCTCCCTCTAGGGGAGTCCCCCAGGGGTCCACTCTTGGACCTCTGCTCTGTAGTTTTTATATGATGATCTCTCTAATGTGTGTCCTGATGTTGCTATAATAATGTATGACAATGACACGGTGCTTTTCACTAATGTCAAAAACGAATTAAAGGTTACAGAAAAATTGACAAGGGAAATGGAAAAAGTTGCAAATTGGCTTCAGAATTCCTTTTTCACAGATAGGTATAAAATCCCCACAAGCTCATGGAAATTAAGTAAATCGCCAATAAAGAAATGTAGATGAATTTAAATTTGATATTACATAGGTTTGTTACTTGCTCAAAACGTTAAAAGCCACAAAACACTTAAAAATCAGCTTGATGAATTTGAAACATATTATAAACGCTCAGTGGCTGAGGCCTCATTGTGACACTTACATGTCATGATAGTGTCACACCTCTGAGATTGTGTTATGAGCAGCAGGTGGATCATCTCTAAAGTCAAGTGCAGAAAAACAGCACTAAAAATCCATGATGAAAAATATCACCTTTACAGATTATGAAATGTTTACAGGCCTGATCAACAAGGGCTTCAGTGAAACAGACATATAGACATTAAACTGCCTTGTGTGAAGCAGTAACATGAACAGTATGTGTGAAAGTGCATGGGCCTGGTGACTGAGTGGGACTAGTTTTACTCATTGATGGACTGGATGAGTGATTGTCTTATTGTATTTAGACTCTACATAGATGTTATTGGCAAGTTCACCATTTATAACATCAACCTGTCCAGGGACTGTACCTCACACAAACATATAAAGTCTTTTTCTCCTGATGCATAAAGCAGGAAAAATTTTGGCCATGTTCATATTTTTGGGGAAAGTCATTGTTGTGAATAAAAGATTTCAGATGAGGTTAAGGGAGCAGCTACTCTCTACTATGAAGTACTTTTTACTACTGCAGATTGATTCCATTGCCATCAGTTTACAGTGTCAATAACCTCTTTTTTCTATCATGCTTGGTCAATACCAAATATAATAATAATAGCTCATATATTTAGAGACCTCCAACTGCATCAGTGTCACAACCACAGAGAGACCTGAGGGAGGAGCCAGACTGTAAGAGAGGAGCAGACACAGACACTTGAGAGGATTTGAGCTTTTAAGATGGAGTCTGCCCTGTGTACACTGCTCTCAGCTCTGGTTGTGCTCCTGTGTTCTTCCCCAGAGTGTAAAGGAGAAGACACAGTGACCCAGCCACAAGGAGACTCTGTCAGTCAGGGACACACAGCCACAATACAGTGCACTTTTAAAACACTGAGCAGTGATCCACGTCTGTTCTGGTACAAGCAGGAAAATGGAGGCTTTCCAATATACATGATGAGAAGATTCAAGTCTGGATTCTCACATAATTCACAGGACTTCAACAAACCCAAATTTGATGCTGAGCTGAAGGAGAACTCTTTCTCTCTGAAGATCCAGGATGTGGATGTGACAGACTCTGCTGTGTACTACTGTGCTCTGAGGCCCACAGTGACAGGAAACACCAAAACTCTGAACAAAAACCTCTGGAGCAAAGACAACACAATACTGCAGTAGCTCCACTAGAGGGAGACACTCTCTGTGAAGCTTCAGACTAAACACAGACGCAGCAAAGCCAACTGTCAGTGTGAGAATCTAAGCAGACTTCAGAAAGTTCACATGAGGATCACTCAGCTGTGTTTTGGACACATGTTTCCTTTAATGGCAGCACTGCTCCTGCTTTTGTTGAGTGGTAAGTCTTATTGAAACCTATGTTCACACTTTATTACATCCACTCAACACTTACTGAAGCACAGAGCAAGAAGCAGCAGGAAATATGTTCTAACTTCTACATTCATTTGTTTTCATGTAGGAGTCAGATGTGAAGAGCTCACTGCTCTAAAGCCTGAGGTCTGTGCTTCAGAAGGCTCCTCTGTGTCTCTGGGATACTCTTATCACCAAGAACCAGGATACAGTGATTATTTCTTCTGGTATCGACAATATCCCAAAGAATCTCCAGAATTCTTGATTTCACATTCTGGAAAAAGGAATTTCAGTAACAGAGAAAGTAAAAGGATTCAAGGCTGCAGTAAACAGTAAAACGTCTCTCTCTGCTCCTGTCGTCTGCTGCAGTGGGAGACTCTGCTGTGTACTACTGTGCTGTGAGGCCCACAGTGACAGGAAACCCACAGACTCTGAACAAAAAACCTCTGAGAGAACACAGCAGTACTGCAAATGTCCACTAGAGGGAGTCCACAGAGTACATGCAGACGTCTCCTGTTTGTTCAGTTTGTTTGTGAAGGTTCATCACAGAAAGCTGCTTCCATCAGCCATAACATTATGACACTATCACTGTTCAAAAGTTTGGGGTCACTTAGAAAATATCCTTATTTCTGAAAGAAAAGCACTGTTTCTTTTCACTGAAGATAACTTTAAATTAATCAGAAATGCACTCTATATTTTGCACTCTTGAAAAATGAGCAGAGGAGATAGATCCCTTTTACATCATTTATTGAGGTGCAGTGTAGTCAAACATGAAGAGCCCTAGTGAAAAACAATTAAAACGAATAAAAACAAATGGAGGATTCTCTGACTAAAGCAAAGTTTGAAGGAAAAAATTATTATTTCAAAAAAATGTCATTATTTCCACCCTTGTCAATGTCTTGACTATATTTTCTATTCATTTTACAACTCGTGGTAAATAAAAGTGACTTTTCATGGAAAACACAAAATTGTCTCCAAACTTTTGAACGGTAGTGTCATATGTGGAGTAAATCCTCAGATCTCCCACTAAAGAGAGAATGAACCTGGAGCTCAGAGCATGTGTGAGAAACACATTCACCAACCTTAACATGACATTATTTTATAAACTGAGGTTTTCTCTCCTTTAACCATGTTGTAACGTTCCCTCATAAAAAAAAAAAAACACCTGGAGAGCTTCAAGCGCCTCCTAGTGCCTGCTCTAAGTCAACACATCCTAATCCATGAAACACCTCCATATTTTTTAAATCCACAGACTTTTGTCAAACTTGCAAAGAATAACAATCAAATACTCAGGTGTCGTAATCCTCGACTTTCTGTCGTAAGATTCATGTTTATTCTGTAGTTCGAAAAGATAAATATCTTAAACACATTTAACTTTTAATCAGATTAAGTTGTGTTTTTCCTCCCAGTGCTGGACTCAGAGACGTGTCACAGACACATGCTCCAGAGTCTGAGTTTTACTCACGCTGTGAAACAAACTGTGACCCCAAAGATCCAGAGACCTGAGGGAGGAGCCAGACTGTAAGAGAGGAGCAGACACAGACACTTGAGAGGATTTGAGCTTTTAAGATGGAGTCTGCCCTGTGTACACTGCTCTCAGCTCTGGTTGTGCTCCTGTGTTCTTCCCCAGAGTGTAAAGGAGAAGACACAGTGACCCAGCCACAAGGAGACTCTGTCACTCAGGGACACACAGCCACAATACAGTGCACTTTTAAAACAACTTCTAACGCTCCATATCTGTTCTGGTACAAGCACGAAGGACGAGGAGCTCCTAAATATCTGCTGAAGAAAAGTAAATCATCATTAACATGGTCTAAGACAATCAAATCTAAAGAGTTTAATGAAGAGCGATTTGAAGTTGAGGCTGAGGAGAACTCTTTCTCTCTGAAGATCCAGGATGTGGATGTGACAGACTCTGCTGTGTACTACTGTGCTCTGCAGCCCACAGTGACAGGAAACACCAAAACTCTGAACAAAAACCTCTGGAGCAAAGACAACACAATACTGCAGTAGCTCCACTAGAGGGAGACACTCTGTGAAGCTTCAGACTAAACAGAAATAGGGGCAAGAATCAACATTAGACGTGTAACATACTGTAACATTTATAGCCAAGGCCAATTTGTAATGTTTGTCCCTAAGAGGGTTTTTACAAAAGGCAAAAAATACCCATGGTTCACTTTATGCAATGTACAAAGGCAAAGGCAGGTGCCGTTTATCAGTAAGTAACCTCGAGTGACGGCATATAGACATGGTCAAAGCCACCATTTTACTCGGCATTTCCATTTTACACTTCTCTAACATCTGGTGCCCCATTCATTCAAAATGACCCATTCCGAAGAAACAGGGACATAGACGAGATTTTGGACAAAGCAGTGGCTGGTCACCTGCCACATCATCATCTGCCCAACCATGAGCTCTATGAACTGTTCCAATTAGGATTCAGACTCCATCATAGCACCGAAAAGGCACTAATCAAGATCACAAACACCCTACTCAGAGCTGCACACAGAAGAATCACCACACTCATCCTCCAAGACTTATCGGCTAGATTTGACACCTCTCCCACTCCATCCTCCTCGACTTCCTCTCCAAATACACTGGACTGACTGGTACTGCACTGTCCTGGTTTCAGTCAAACCTTTTCAACAGACAACAGTTCATTTCTCTCAATGGCTCCCGCTCACTTTCTTCTCTCATCCACCAAGGTGTACCACAAGGTTCTGTGCTCGGTCCACTTCTGTTTATCATTTACATTCTCCCCCTTGGACAAATCATACAAAAAATATGGACCCCAACTTCCATATTCAACAGCCCTGGTCCAACCTGCACTGGCTTCCCATTAAATACTGGATCCTGAACAAGACTCTGCTCCTCACTTACAAGTCTCTCCCCAGCCAGGCCCCTCAGTACCTCTCAGACCTGACATTTACATATTTAAATGCCATGATTGTCTCACACCTTCGATATTGTGTTATGAGCTGGTGTCAGGAGTGTAAATCATCCTGAAAGTCAAGCCGGGGCGCAGCGCATAAAAATACAACTCACTATACCACTGAATCTGTGGGAGCCCTGCTCATGTTTCTTTCCTTCTTGTTCACTTTTGTTTCTTAAAAAAAACTCCTCTAAAGTCTTATCTTTTAATCCAGGTGCTTAGTCTCCATGTGCCAAAGCAGTTTTGAAGGTTTCATTGCCTCGTTCACTTTTCTCCACATATTACGTGGACTGGGCGCATGAGAGTCACCTCTACAGACAAACTCAGATTTTAAGCAGGACTCCTGCTCCTCTTCTGGCTCCTCAGTTTGGCCTTTTCCCCTTTGCAAAAAAGCTCCAAAGACTTTTGTTTTGGCATTTTCACGAGCTTGTGGGTCTAGTTTTGGGCAACGTGTCTGATGTTTTACACATGATACTTCACCGCGGAGACTAGAGCAGATCTAGCACAGATATAATAAACTCGCCGTTGTATCAAATGGATTTATGTGGTGATTTCTATCAGGATTTTCATTATATATCTACAGACGAGCTTATTATGTGTCATGAGGGACGGGCGAAAGTTACGTCGGAGAAGATGCAGCCGCTGATAAATGATTTACTGTTTTTGTGAGGCCCTGTAGCAAAAGTGTAACGGACCGGGACCGGTCCCAGGCCGGTGGTTGGGAAACACTGTCTTATTGTATTTAGACTTTACATAAATTACATGTTATTTGCATGTTCGCCATTTATAACATCAACTTGTCCAGGGACTGTAGGAAAATGTAGGTGGAAATTCAGTTTTGCTCTGACCTGGAACAAATATATCAAGTGTTTTTCACCTGATGTATTCATGTTCATGTTCATACAGGGGGAAAGTCGCTGTTATGAATGAAAGATTTCAGATGAGGTGAAGGGAAGAGCTCTACTATGAAGTACTTTTTACTACTGCACATTGATCCATTTCAATCAGTTTACAGTGTCAATAACCTCTTTTGTTTCTTACAGGCTTAGAAAGATTGAGCTTGGATTTCTCTGAATGTTTTTCACACCAGACGTTTGATTTCTAACCCAGCTGCCCCAACTATTTCATCTATATTATAAAAATACTGTCATACTATTGAAAAAAGTGAAAACTGATTAAAAAAAAAACAGATTCTGTCTGAGGTCATGTATTTAGAGACCTGCAACTGCATCAGTGTCACAACTACAGAGAGACCTGAGGGAGGAGCCAGACTGTAAGAGAGGAGCAGACACAGACACTTGAGAGGATTTGAGCTTTTAAGATGGAGTCTGCCCTGTGTACACTGCTCTCAGCTCTGGTTGTGCTCCTGTGTTCTTCCCCAGAGTGTAAAGGAGAAGACACAGTGACCCAGCCACAAGGAGACTCTGTCACTCAGGGACACACAGCCACAATACAGTGCACTTTACACACCCACGCGCATATCAATCTCTGTTCTGGTACAAGCAAGAAGGACAAGGAGCTCCTAAATACATGATGATGTTGATTGGTGAAACAATATTGAAATCTGCAGACTTTGACAAACCCAAGTTTCACGCTGAGCTGAACATGAATGTGAAGACTCTCTCTCTGAAGAGATCCAGGATGTGGATGTGACAGACTCTGCTGTGTGTACTACTGTGCTCTGCAGCCCACAGTGACAGGAAACACCAAAACTCTGAACAAAAAACCTCTGGAGAAAAGACAACACAATACTGCAGTAGCTCCACTAGAGGGAGAGACACTCTCTGTGAAGCTTCAGACTAAAGTCCGAAATCCAGATCCACCCACAGACTCTGAACAAAAACCTCTGAGAGAAAACAGCAGTACTCCCACATGTCCACTAGAGGGAGTTCATATTACAGAGTACATGCAGACATCTCCAGTTTTTTGTGAAGGTTTATCGCAGAAAGCTGCTTCATTGAGCCATAACATTATGACACTTCCATATGTTGAGTAAATTGTCAAATCTCCCACTAAAGAGAGTTTGAACCTGGAGCTCAGAGCATGTGTGAGAAACACATTCACCAACCTTAACATGACATTATTTATATAAACTGAGGTTTTTGTTATTGAACTAAGTATGTTTTTTTAAAGCTCTTGTTGGGAGAAGTTTTTATTTTGTTTTTTGTTTGTAATATGCACCATGTCATTTTATTCTATTATGTTTAAATTTGAATTTTTTTTCTATGTGATTTGCAGTAAGACATTTTTTAGTTTTGTCAAGTATTATTATCAAACTAAAACTTGCTCTGTTCTCTTCAGAGCTCACTGGTCCTGTTATACAGCTGGGACCTTGAGACATTCTTGGCACTTTTTAACTCTTTGTCTTTGTCTGACATGAGTCTTCTCCAAAACGTGATTAAGTGAACACAATAAAACAAGATGGTGGTGTAAAGTGTATCTGAAAATCTCCAAAGGACTTTAAGACAACACCTTCAGACGGAAAAACTGGCTCATCTGAAAGACGAACTCCACAAATAAACCATGTGGTCTACTCCATTCAGAGCCGTGAAGAGCAATAAACAGAAAACAAGAAAAACACAAACAGCTCCATAAGAAAACTACCAACATCAGCACGAGAACGGCCCTGCACCACGGTCACTTTCTACCTCCACTTAAGTGCTCTATCCACTCTTTTGAGGACAGTGAGGTACAGATCTTATCAAGACAAAAATGTGGTTAGAGGAGAGCAGTTAAAGAAGTAGTTTTTGTCAATTTTTGCCACCTTTAAATAGAAATGTGGAGCCAAGATAAAAACTGTCCTCATTTACAGCTCCAGTCAAAAGTCCAAACCAAAAAACATGGAGGGCAACAGAGTCTTGGGCTAAAGGAGGTGGAGTCCAGGAGGAATCGGGGTGTGCCACAGGGCTGTGTTCTCAGACCAGTCTTTTCACCATTTATACAAGTGCTGTGGAGTTTAATATTACACATGACAGAGGAGTTTAATTTACTAAGATTATTTTTAACAAGCTGTTGTTGGTTTATAAAAGTAGGAATAAGTTGCAGTCTGATGATCAAATACTGAAGTTCAAACACAAAAAAAGGATAATAATCAGATACTCAGGTGTCTTAATACTTGACTTTCTGTTGTAAGATTCATGTTTATTCTGTAGTTCAAAAAGTTAAAGATCTTAAGCATATTTAACTTTTTATCAGACTAAGCTGTGTTTTTCTTTTAAGAAGGGTGGTGTATCTTCAACATTCCTCTGGTTGATGGAGTGGACGTCTCACAGACTCATGCTCCAGACCAGGCTTCCTCAAGCGGCAAAACAAAACTGTAGACCCCAAAGATCCAGAGACTTGAGGGAGGAGCCAGACTGTAAGAGAGGAGCAGACACAGACACTTGAGAGGATTTGAGCTTTTAAGATGGAGTCTGCCCTGTGTACACTGCTCTCAGCTCTGGTTGTGCTCCTGTGTTCTTCCCCAGAGTGTAAAGGAGAAGACACAGTGACCCAGCCACAAGGAGACTCTGTCACTCAGGGACACACAGCCTCAATACAGTGCACTTTTAAAACCAGCGACTCAAGTCCAACTCTGTTCTGGTACAAACAAGAAGGACGAGGAGCTCCTAAATACATGATGAACATTTTTGCTGGAACCATCCTCAAATCTCAAGAATTTGACAAACCCCAGGTTTGATGCTGAGCTGAAGGGACAACTCTTACTCTCTGAAGATCCAGGATGTGGGATGTGACAGACTCTGCTGTGTACTACTGTGCTCTGCAGCCCACAGTGACAGGAAACACCAAAAACTCTGAACAAAAACCTCTGGAGCAAAGACAACACAAGAGCAGTGATGAGAGGAGTGGAGAGACTGACTATATGGCCACAATACAGAGAAGTAAAGGGACCAACCCATGCTGCTGTGTCCCACATGTGAGTGCACCTGATTTGTCTTTGGGGTAATCCACCGGTTTTGCAGTTTGTGTCTTTACAGGTCCTTCTCCCATTCTGCTGGGTGCAGGACGTCCCGAGGACGAGTCGTGACCAGGGCGAGGACTGTGGTCACTGAGACGTGTCTATCTGTGGAGGAGGCATACGGCGTCATAACTCATAAGTAAAGGGATGCATCTCTGCTGTAGCTGCTTGCTGTGTTTTAAATTGCGGTGCCCCGTTCACAAACTGTTTTCTTTGTTTGCACAGTCCTGCTACGAGATGTTTAGAGGGGAGTAAGTATCCGGAGCTGTTGGCTGGAACTGTATTGACCAGGACTGGACATGACTTTGGACCAGTGAACTTTAGATGCACTGTCCATAAACACTCACCTCCATGTTTTTATCTGAGTTTTACCCTCCTACAATTTTATATTTGTACATATTTGAAATAAACATTTATTCATTTTAATTGTGTGTTGTGTGTTGTGTCCAATTCTCTGAACATAATTTATTGAAACTGCATCTTTCCTGAGGTTTCCTGAGGGGGTCAGGGTCTTCCTTCCTTGGTCCTCTTCTGTTCTGCCTCAGTGGTCACAGCCTGAAATATTTATTAAGTCAAATTTATTTTATTGGTCCTTTCTCAGTGACTGTTTTATAGTCTTTAATACTTTTTTGAGGAAGACCTCAAACACCTTTTTGCTTTTAAATTATGTCATACTGTAAATGTGTAGATGACTCTTTTACAATTTGTCCATTTTAAACTGAAACACTGATGTAAAATGACCTAATAAAAAAAGATTCCATTGATTTCCAGTTCAAAAGTGATAAGATTCTCAAATAAGTCTCTCTTTTTTTTCAAAATAATCACAAGTGAGAATTGGGCGGAGATGAGGGGTAGGTAAAAATACATTATTCTGAGGACTAAAGCCTAAAGAGCAGGACAATACAGGATAATTCAAACATGAAAGTCAATCATACATCACGTGTCGTCTTTAACTGGTGCAGTGCAGGATGTGAACCCACTGCAGCAGCTTCACTTTTCCATTAAACTGGACCTTTCTTCACAGACAAAACCAGAGTCCATTTTGAATGAAACAGAGGTCCACATGTTTCAGCCCAGAAACAGGAACAAGTCCAACAGGAGGGTCAGGAGCACAGAGGTCAGTCATTACAGGGGCACGGATCTTCAGAGACTCTTGAAATAAGAAGTGAACAAGCCCCAACAGCCAGACTGAGACACATCTACACTTTAAACACAGTTAAACATTTATGTTCACATTAACAGTTACAATATTCTCAGTCAAATACATTGTCTCCATCTCACAGTGAAATGTGTGGACGTCTCTCCAGAGCAGAGCAGTAACAGAGGAGGCTGAAGATAAAGTCTGGGCCTCCTGCTCTAGTTCAAACTCTCGGCTCAAAGGAGAAGAGCTGCAGATGAACCAGTCCATAAACTGAAAGAAGAACAGACTCTGTCCGATCTCAAGTATTTACAGACCTCCAACTGCATCAGTGTCACAACCACAGAGAGACCTGAGGGAGGAGCCAGACTGTAAGAGAGGAGCAGACACAGACACTTGAGAGGATTTGAGCTTTTAAGATGGAGTCTGCCCTGTGTACACTGCTCTCAGCTCTGGTTGTGCTCCTGTGTTCTTCCCCAGAGTGTAAAGGAGAAGACACAGTGACCCAGCCACAAGGAGACTCTGTCCCTCAGGGACACACAGCCACAATACAGTGCACTTTTAAAACCAGCAACCCAAGTCCAACTCTGTTCTGGTACAAGCAAGAAGGACAAAGAGCTCCTAAATACATGATGAGGAAAACTAAAACAGGATCAGACTGGACTTCAACAACAAAATCTTCAGAGTTTAATAAAGAGCGATTTGAAGTTGAGGCTGAGGAGAACTCTTTCACTCTGAAGATCCAGGATGTGGATGTGACAGACTCTGCTGTGTACTACTGTGCTCTGCAGCCCACAGTGACAGGAAACACCAAAACTCTGAACAAAAACCTCTGGAGCAAAGACAACACAATACTGCAGTAGCTCCACTAGAGGGAGACACTCTCTGTGAAGCTTCAGACTAAACACAGACGCAGCAAAGCCAACTGTCAGTGTGAGAATCTAAGCAGACTTCAGAAAGTTCACATGAGGATCACTCAGCTGTGTTTTGGACACATGTTTCCTTTAATGGCAGCACTGCTCCTGCTTTTGTTGAGTGGTAAGTCTTATTGAAACCTATGTTCACACTTTATTACATCCACTCAACACTTACTGAAGCACAGAGCAAGAAGCAGCAGGAAATATGTTCTAACTTCTACATTCATTTGTTTTCATGTAGGAGTCAGATGTGAAGAGCTCACTGCTCTAAAGCCTGAGGTCTGTGCTTCAGAAGGCTCCTCTGTCTCTCTGGGATACTCTTATTACAAAGAACCAATGCTCAGTGATTATTTCTTCTGGTATCGACAATATCCAGGACAGTCTCCAGAATTCTTGATTTCACATTATGGAAATGGAATGTCAATAACAGAGAAAGTAAAAGGACTAAAGTTTGAAGTGGAAAGTAAAAACGTCTCTCTGCTCCTGTCGTCTGCTGCAGTGGGAGACTCTGCTGTGTACTACTGTGCTGTGAGGCCCCACAGTGACAGGAAACCCACAGACTCTGAACAAAAACCTGAGAGAAAACAGCAGTACTGCACATGTCCACTAGAGGGAACACACTGTCTAATTCTGAACTTCAGCAAAGACCGCACACAATCACAAAAAGCATCAAGAGGTTGGTGTGAGAGGAGCCAGACTGTAAGAGAGGAGCAGACACAGACACTTGAGAGGATTTGAGCTTTTAAGATAAGATGGAGTCTGCCCTGTGTACACTGCTCTCAGCTCTGGTGGTGCTCCTGTGTTCTTCCCCAGAGTGTAGGGTCCTGTTTGCAGCAGTAAACAGAATAACAAACTCTCCATTTCCACTGCAATGAGTTTGCAGTATTCTTAATAATAACAAGGTTCAGGGCATTAAAAATGCCATCAACCCCACAACACCTAGACCAGTGGTTCTTAACCTGGGGTTCGATCGAACCCTCGGGGTTCGGTGAGTCAGTCTCAGGGGTTCGGTGGAGGTCAAGACACGCACTTATTAGGTCACTCAGTATCAACTTGTGACTGTCGTGATGGTTTGTCGTGTCATTTCTTTCTTAACTCTATAGCGTCAGATGCTGTCACCGCGAATGGACTCGCAGACTGCGAGTGTCTCCAGACGCCCGACTTAAATGCACCATTCGAAAGGCTCATTTAAGTCGGGCGGGTACATTTCTCAAATTGACGCCGTGTCTCATTTCGCCAAATGCACCGTTCGATGTACTGTTCGAAGTGTGGGTTGAAGTACCCGCCTGACTTAAATGCCCTTAGGGACTTAAATGACCTTAAATGCGCCGTTCGAACGGCGCATTTAAGGGCACTTTGGTGAAATGAGACGTGGCATGAAACACGGAACAGACTTTGCTGTGAAAATGCATGAGAGTGGAAAAAAAGGTGAAGCCGCATTTCTGAACAGGTCTCAAAGGCAACAGCCGAAGTCACTGATTTGCAGTAAATATTCATTATTATTGTACCTGATGGAAATTAGGTGATGAGTGTGTGTTAAAATGTTTAAAAATAATAAATAGCATAAAATACAATAAGTTCATTATTGGAATACATAAGGTTAAAAATTGTAATCATTTCAGTGTGGTAGTATTAAAAAAGGTCATGTCTTTGTGGAAAGGGATGTATGTGAGTTGTTGTGCGTTCATTGCATTTTAACACAGTGATGTTAATGCACGGTTCATTTTGTAACCAGTAAAACATACCTATGTCTTGAATTTGAAAAAAAATCACATTTTATTTTTCAATAAAGAAAGATTCGGTAAATGTGGATATGAAACTGGTGGAGTTCAGTACCTCCGACAAGGTTAAAAAC
This sequence comes from Periophthalmus modestus, assembly GCA_019594935.1. NCBI lineage: Eukaryota > Metazoa > Chordata > Actinopteri > Gobiiformes > Gobiidae > Periophthalmus > Periophthalmus modestus. The sequence goes on along the minus strand of JAIEZT010000026.1, from coordinate 23,711,747 downwards.
CACTGGGCTAGGATCTGGAGCTCTCACCACTGCAGCCCAATTTGATTCCAGGGTCAGGGAATCAACAGTGCTTTAATATACTTATCACATCCCAACCCTGTGTTTTTTCACTGGAAAACGGCCTGGACAAATTGCTTTTCTGGTATAACTCCACACATGCAGTGAACACTGGTTGTGCTCACTTTACATTTATTCAATAAAGTGCCAACAACTGACATGCTAAATCAAATGAAATTTGGCTTCAAGCTAATCTTGTACACTTGATTTGCATTGTTTGAACTGTGTGCAAGACATGAACAGAGTCATTTTTATTGCCAAGAAAGGTCAGTTGGGAGAGTGTTAGCCTGATAATCTGAAAATCCTTGAAAAGACTTATGCAACTATGCTTGATAAAGCTTGAAGGAGAACATTGAAACTGCATTGTCAAAGTGTAAGACCACTTTTTTTTTTTTTATTGATTCCTCATTAAATTCCATCTGGTCAGGGCCTGGGTAGCTCAGTTGGCAGAGCATCAGGCTTTTACTCTGAGGGTCCAGGGTTCAAGTCCCTGTTCAGGTGTTATGCTCTTTAAGCAAAAGGAAAGAGAGAGAAAAGTAGGGTCTCTACTGGCATAGTTCCATCTGTGCATTGAGGAGAATTGCCTGAGAGAATAATGGTCTAAACAGTTGAACTGATTTCTGTGTGGAGAGAGACTCCAGTACGTTTAAAAACACATGATGTGTTTTCATATTATTTCACTCGAGATTTTTCTACTAATTTTACTTAGTAGCAACTTATATGTACACAGTAAGTATATGGTGCATGTCCATGAATAAACTGGACATTGAGTCATTATGAGGGTTTGCATTTGACTGTAGCCACACAGATAAGCAGAAACAGTTCTCTACAATTACCATCTTGGGAAAACATGCATTGGGCCGGAATCAAAACCCTGGTCAACTGCTTGGGAAGCAGCTATGCTAACCACTATACCACCAAACGCTTTTCGCTTTCTACTAATTGTCAATATTACTTAAAGGTCAAAAACATTACGTCAAAGATTAAGTTACTAAGTGGTGATCAGGTGATTCTCACATTACGTGAGCAAGCAAAGCTTTTCACTCTGCGTGGAAAACAGGTTGAACAAATTAGTTTTCAGTAGATTTTGAAAGTTAGGAAAGTGCTTCTGGCATAGCTCCACAGATGCAGTGAACACTGGTTGTGCTCACTTTACTGTTCAATACACCCACAGGACAAAACCCCAAGCCCAAACAAAGCCCAACAAACAAAGTAACGTGGTCTACTTCAGTGTAGTGTAGTGAAGATGCAGTGAGCGTTACATTGGAGAAACTAAACAGCCATTCCATAAGAGAGAATGTAGCCATATTGTCGCAAGAGCTCCACTGGACCCCTGTCCACCGTCCATCTCCATCTCAAAGCCACCAACCACTCCTTTGAAGATAGTGACGTACAGATCTTAGCCAGAGAAAAAAAGAAATTGTTGAGAGGGGAGTTAAAGAAGCAGTTTTTGCTAAGAAAGACCAGTCCTTCCTTGAATAGGAATGGGGCCTTAGACATCACCTGTCCCCAATATCTAACTCCATTCTCAGACCCAAAGCAAACAAAGGAAACATAGAGAACAATGGAGTGAGCCATTAGGCCCCTTAAGACTGAATGCAGGTCAATTTAAGATGAAACTGTAAACAATAGCTATTTTACACCCTTCGGTGTAGTTAGCTCCTCCCTGCAGATAGATGTAAGGCATTGGTCATCAGCAATTCGACCAGAACTTTATAAAGCGGCTTGTATATAATAAGTGAAACGTCTTCACTCCTACAACTTTTTATCCAGGTTGACAGATTTGGCTTTTACTATGTATCAGACCTGGATGACAGAAGGATTACATAGAATTGTGCGTATAAAGTAGATGTGACGACCACTACAATAAGAAACCATTAAAGTTGAGCGCTATTGTCCTATATGGCTTCTGCTTTTTCCTGCTGCGTTCCCAGCAAACCTGCATAGTAATGTGGTTCCACGGTGTAATGGTTAACACTCTGGACTCTGAATCCAGCTATCTGCATTCAAATCTTGGTGGGGACCTTAAAAATGACTTTTATAACTATGTTTAATGAAGTTTGAAAGAAAGCTTTGTAACTGCACTGTCAAGATGCAGAACCATAGTCACATGGGAGTCAGATGGAAAACCATCACACTTCTTAATCTGAGGGTACAGGGTTCAAGTCCCTGTTCAAGCAATTTTCACATTATGTGAACAAAAAAGCTCTGTTTTCTGCATGGAAAAACTGTGTGGAAAAATTGATTGAAGCTTAGGGAAAGAGCTGGCTCTTCTGGTATCCTCTGCTTGGCTCACTAGTGATGGGTAAATGATACCTCAGTGTGTGTATCACACTTTTCCCCTTGTGTGTCGAGACTGTATCACGCTGTGTTGGAAAGTGGTTTAAAAAATGTACTGCAGCTACATTACAAAAGAAACACATTGTAATGAGTTTGCATAACTAAGTGCAAGATATGACTTTTTCCATGTGAACATAAACAATTGGGCCCATGTTCAATAATCTCTATCGTGAAATTAGAAGTCGAATATTCCTTGATTGATGATTAATTTGGTGTGTTGTCAATATGAGATGCTTGAGGATTTTAATGACATTGGTCAATTAAGAAAAATAGCTTTTTGAGGTTAGCCGTTTGGGCTCATTACAATTTTCCTCTTGGAAACAATTTCTACTCGCTTCAGAGAAAAATTGGCTCTTTTAGTTACTTACATAGTACCCTTGACATCGAATTGTTAGGTGCCTCTTTTACTAGAAGCTTTGAAGTAAAAAGGAAAGGTGTTGGTTTGTATTATTATGCCTCCCATTACTAATTAGTGGACTAATCACAAAATACTAATCCTCAGTGGCATCCTGGTTGTATTGGTTCTTCATGCTTGAGCTTATGGATGCAGGAGCACTGCCGATGTTACGGTGCACCGGAAAAACTCCGCTGAGCACGGACGACATTTCACCTGGGTCATAAAAATATTATAATAACATATGTTGGCTGCCGTGGAAAAACGGGAACTGGAAACAAAGAACTGATAGGTGTTATGAGATCAAAATGATCACACACGGAATAACTTTCTCTTCTTGGAGGGGTCACATAGTGTACGAAAGGCGTCGTAGCAACAAGTTGGCGCGATATGTGCTGGATCTGATGTAAGGAATTGGCGCCTCAACGACACGTGACACATGGAA